>WBMZ01014290.1:0-127744 GCA_013400975.1 Atrichornis clamosus | reverse complement strand
TCTAGCAAAACCACGACAACCTCCTAAAANAACCACGACAACCTCCTAAAATAGTCTTCTTCATAATTTACCAGGCACTGAATTGAGACTGACAGGCCTGCAATTTCCAGGGCCATCCTTCTTGCCCTTCTGGAAAACTGGGACAGTGTTTGCCAGCTTCCAGTCATCTGGGACCTCTCCAGATTCCCAAGACAGTTCAAAAATTATGGAGACAGCCTCACAGTGACATCAGCCAGCTCTTTGAGGATTCTCAGATGAACCCCACCAGGCCCCATAGACTCATGGGGATCCAGCTGGAGCAGCAGATCAGGGTCAACTCACAGCCATGGTCCTCCAGCTCAGGGCACTGGGACCCACTTACCCCATCATCAGTGTTGAAGATAGAGACAAAGAAAGCATTAAACATCTCTGCCTTATGTTCCTGGTGAGGTGACCATTCCCATCCTGTAACAGGGTGATGCTACTGCTGCGCTGACTTTTGCTCTTAATGTGTTTAAAAAAGCTCTTTATTGTCCCCCACAGTTCTGGGCAGCTTCAGCTCCGATTGAGCTTTAGTCACATGGATTTCCCCTCTACAGTGGCAAAAAGCATCTCTGTATTCCTCTCATGTCACCTGACCTTGCTTTCACTGGGAATACACCTCCTTTTTTTGCCTCATCTCCAAGAGAAGGTCCCCACTCAGTCAAGCTGGCCTTCTGCCTCATCTGCTTGACTTCCAGCATTTGGAAGTGACAAGGATTGAGACAGAGAGCATATAAATGTCTTAAAACATAGGCTTCCTGACACTCAGATACAGTCACTGTCCCTGACAAACAGGTAGTGGGAGGAACTGTCCATTCTCAGTGTCCTCATGGGCATTACATGGTGACCTGAGAAAGCAAGAGCATAATTCTCTTCTCACTTTTCCTCCTGTTCTGAACCCACAGCTGCAGATGCAGGCTGGCAGAAGTGCCTTGCCTTGCTGGCCTCTCACAGACAGGTGTAGTAGCAGTGGCTGCAACTTCCACGTGCCTGAATTAGTGAGCACTGTGCCTCCTCAGGATACTCCTAGATGTTGCATCATGCCTGGATGGCATTCCCTCACCCAGAACCAAGGTTTACCATTCCCCAACAAATCTGCAGTTCTCTCTGCTTAGCCTACATTCAAATCATTCCAGTCACTTAAGAAAACATCTGAAAGGAAATAAACACCAATTAAGGCACTGCCACTTTCATGCAATAATGGTCAGCTCTGAACATCATTTCCTTGCTTTCTATCAGATAAATCTCCCACATTGGAACATTTAATTTTGTACTTAGATTATGTCTTCTGAGATAAGCTTTAAGCATTACCATCTGTTCTGCAGCAATCACATGATCCTATCACTTTGATTCAAATCCCTTTGACAATAGGAAAACAGCCATATAACACACATTTGTTCCAAAAATCACCATAACTGCAGATTGTTCAAGGGCTGCTTTGCAATGGAGGTAAAAGACATGAGGAGACTCTTGTGCACACCTCCTGCCTGTGCCCCACACTGCCCAGGCAGCATTCTGACACTGAAGGTTCTTGTTTTAGGAGGACTGAGTCAGTGTTTCAGCTGCAGCCTCAAGGTCTAGCAGCCTAGCCAGGGCCCCATGCCTCTGCATGCCTGCTAGCACTTGGAAGCAAATCCTGAATCAGAGGGAATACATCTTTCTCTTGCAGATGTAAGAGCACTGGAGTTGCACCTCCCAGCAATCTCCAAGGCATCCTTCCTGCATCTGTCCTCTGCAGGCAACTGGCCCACAGCCACTACAAGTTGGCCATTGCCCCAACAGCATCTTCCTTGTTGGTTTTTAGGAGTAAGGCAACAGCAGAATTTGTACCCACTGTTGTGGCCACAGGTATTAAGAAAACTCCAGTGAAAGACTGGTGCATATTATGAAAATATTGGATTATTCTTCTACTAGGAATAATTTCCCCACTGGAATGAACCTGTTTGCCAGAAAGATGATCATCTTCAGACTCCAAAGGTAGAAGACAGTACAGAATATTTTTCTTTTATATTTGAAAAAAAAGCACACTCTGTACTATCAAAGTAACTTGCAGTTCGTAGCTTTGCCTGTGAGACAATGTATACAACCTGGATGAGTCACCAAAAAACGGTGCATTGAAAATCTCAACAAGGTGTTACAAATATTTTATCATTCAGAAGGTAATTTCTGCTTATTTTCATCCACTGGATAATTATCAGAGGGAATGTCTCAGCTATATGTGTGAACAGGTTAAATTGCTGCAAATTGATAGTTATAATGGAAATTTAAGCCACTGATTTATTATGAAGGAAAAATACAACAATAAACCAATGTACTATAAATTCCAGCTGAATTTGGTATTAAGACCCTTCTAATATCAGACCTCTATAAAGACAGGCTGAGAAAGCTGGGGCTGTTCAGCCTGGAGAAGGGAAGGCTGTGTGGAGACCTCATAGCAACCTTCCAGTATCTGAAGGGGTCTACAGGGGAAGTCAGAGAAAGACTCTTTGTCAGGAACTGTAGTGACAGGACAGGAGTAATGGCTACAAACTGAAAGAGGGGAAATTTAGGTTAGCTAAATGGAAGAAATTCTTTACTGTGAGGGTGGTGAGGCACTGGCACAGGTTGCCCAGAGAATTTGTGGATGCCTCATCTCTGGAAATGTTCAAAGCCAGATAGGAAGGGGCTTCAAGCAACCTGGTCTAAGTGGGAGGTGTTGCTGCCCATGGCAGGAGAGTTAGAATGAGATGATCTTTAGAGTCCCTTCCAACCCAAAACATTCTACAATTCTATATAATTTACAGACAAATTCAGCACTGCATTTTCTCCTCTTATTTTAATGGCACTGAAAATTACTGGAACATGACTTTATATATGAGAATTTTAAAAATGAGAATAAAAAATGTCCAGATTTCAGTGGTGCAAAGACAAAAATGTTTTGGACCATGCAGCATTCTTCTGTGTTCTAGCATCTTTTTAAACTCAGTGATTTCTCCAAGTTTGTAAGCTATTTCAATAGCTAATCTGCAAGCAGTTGGTGAATATCAATCTCTCAGAAGCATATTATCTTTTTTTCTATCAAGCTAAAAGGGAAAAGGTGATTCATTTTAAGTGTATTGATGACAGAAGAGCTCTGACTAGCACTTTATCTGCATTACTCTGTTTGAAAGGAACAAAGTGCAAGTTAAACAAACATTAACAATGAATGCATTTTTTTCAGGGGTGGTCCTCTTGGAAAATGTCAACCACATTAAAGTAGGTAGTTATTGAAATATGCAATTAATTTTATGTTGATAGAAGTTGAAACTGTCACTCACCTGAGCAGGTGGTGGAAGAACCTTCTTGCGTATCTGCTGATTGGGTCCCTGTACTCCAGCACAGTTCTATCCAAGAGAGGCCTTGTTGGAGCATAAAAGGTTCCAAGGCTTGCCTCAAGCTGTGCTGTGGAATTCAAACATAGCAGCAATGAAACAAGTGAATTAGTTTCAATTACAACAGGTTGCTCATGTTTACAGTCAGTCAAATTCCTCAAACACTGATGAAATATGATGTTGTTGTAGGAGAGATGAAATTAAAATATGACCGATTGTACAAACACAAATGTGCATATAAACTTTCGCTTGCAGGCAGAGACGACAATGACTTTGAGCAACAAAAGCTATCAAAAGGATAAAGAAGTCTATAACACATCAAGTTCTCACCAGCAGCCTACAACTAAAAGTGACTCATGAGAGTAATACAGTTTGAACAAGATTGTCCGGTAGAGATCAACTCTCAATTAGCTCAAATCGTCTTTGTCCTCTTAGGCAAACAACAAGGGAGTTCAGTTTTTCAGGGATTATTGTGTTAGGTCAGCGGGTAACAGAACCATCTTTGTGATGGCCTTGAGGTCTAAGGAACCTCCTTCAGTCCACAGTTCTTTAAAAATTTTAAATAAAAGGGTCTAGAAACCCTAAGGGTTTGACAGCATGTAGTGGTGGGAAACAGGATAACCTCCCTTGTAATCAATAAAATAAAGCCCTTTTGTTACACAAGTTCTCTCTTCTTTAAATACTTTCTGACTGCTATACTCCACAGCTCAAGCTCTCAGGCATTCTTCTATGTTTTTAGTACAAAATTATAAATAATACAAGTAAATACACAGTATACTTTTTTGTCCCACATGCTTAGCTGAAAGGAAATTAAATGATCAATAATATTTATGCTATTTGACTTTTGCTTGAGAGTTAACAAGGCAGTACAAGGCCTTACAGGCAGAATAGGCAGAATTTGCTATATATGTACTTGCTGTATATTTATGTTGCTCTAAAAGCAAAATATAACCTATTGTCTCATTAGGCAGACAGAATCTCATTGATTTGCCATTATTAATGTTTGTTTGAACTAGGCATTTCTGTATTTAGTCACAATGGTTCTTTACTTACAAGCATAGTTACATTTTATTTTATTAGGCTTGATAGCACTAAATGTGCTAATAGTACTGTGTTAGTTACACAGGCAAACTGTTAGTAAATTAGTTTTGTGTTATCTCCAATCTAGATAGCAAGATAAGTCGAACTTTAGAGGTATTTTCTTTCAAAGCAGCAGTCAATTTGGATTAAAATAGAAAAACAAGCCAACTTTCTTGCCATTGCTGTTTTTTTGACAGCATGTTTTGTACTTCTGAAATATTTCAACTGACATGGAGTATGAGTAACTACTAGCACAGTTATACATTCATTAAATAGCCCAGCTTGATGTTGAAGGCAGGATAAAGATCTCAAAGATAACTGCCCCATCACTGTAAATAAAAGGCCCCACTGGGTTTTGTTAATAAAAAAGAAAACAAATCACCATGCCAAATTTGTTAGATTCAGATAGAACAACTCCTGGATGGAATAAAATTCTTTCCGCTGTAAACAGCGTTAGGGAGCTGCATGGGGGAAACACACGGACATCTGTTTATGATGTGCATATTTTTAGAAGAGTTTCATACTCAGCCCTTTTCACAGGTCCTTTTCAAAACATGTTTTATTTAGAATCTATATGTTATGTTTGCAACACAGAGATGTTTTTAATCAGATCCCACAAAATGGGACAGCTGATGGCTTGGCAGCAATGTAGGACACCTTGGAGTTTTTCTATCATCAAACACACCAGAATCCTAAGTATTCTCTCTTGCCACAAAAGATGCCTGGTCTCCAGCTGTCTGCCTGCTAGACTGGAGGATAACACCTTCACTAAATCAAGGCACTTCAAATCTTGAAGTCTATTGAGTTTCAAGATAGTCAGCAAATCAAGAGGAAGGCACCACACCAGGCTTGAGCAGAGACGGGGCTAAACCTAAAATTCACTATTTCTTCTGAGGGACCCCAGCTAGTACTGCAGGGGGCCAGATTACAGTGAGGACAAATGCTTTAATCCTAAAGGAGGCAGCAGAGGATAGTGTATTCAAGGCCTTTGCATCTTGTAATGAAAGAATGACCCTTTGAAAGCACCTTAAAAAACATACAAAACTCTCTTGTCCCTGTTGCAGGAAAACATTCCTCCTTAAGTTGGTGCTGTCTCAGCATGAATATAACACAAACATTTCAATCCTGTATTAACTAACATTTGTCTGTAAGATAAGATAAATTTATAGAATGTAATGGAGTTACTGAATATATATGCTAATGCTACATATATTAAGTAATACTTATAGCGCATATATATATATTACAATATGCATTATTTTAGTATCATTATCAATACAAACTAAATGTAGTCAACACATTGGTCCAGATTTCATTGAAATGATTTGTCTACACATGACGTGATTATGAAGCACCATAATCCGGTTGGCTGTCTGGATTCTCACTATTGTCTTCTTTATACAGTCAAGAAATATATTGTCATAATCCACATAGGAATTACCAAGACACCACAACTATACATTGGAAATATAAACAGTCTCTTACCTTCTCTGTCTGGAGTAAGCTTTTGCTTAAGGAGGTGGTTGCAAATGGCACTCAAGCAGATAAAGCACTGACGACCCATCGTGTTCCAGTTCATGGTGTTCAGGACATTAATTGCCTCCTGTGTCTCATCATAACGAAGGTACTGGTGGACGATTTCCACCAGGCCCAGCTGTCCTCTTGTGAACACACCTTTAACAGGAAATATTAGAACCAGAGATAATGGGTTTATACTTTGTCTTTGATACAGAGTATGTAAAACAGTAGAGACTCCTTTTCAGCATCGTTAAAAATAATTGACATCATTTAAAATTAAGTTGATGGGTTTCAGTATTAAATTTTTTTGTGGGATAGCTCCTTACTATCTTGATATATTTGGACTGAGGGTGCTCTGGACAGCAGAGAAAAATCATCAGCGAACTTCACACATGGAGGCTGAGTGAAGGGAGCCAAAACCCATTGGTGACAACATCGTGTAAGGAAGTTTGGTTTAGACATGGTAGAAAAGCTATTCGCAGTTTATCACTATTGCATGGTAGGTGATAAATCAATTTTCATAGCACCTCCTTCCTGTAGGGAAATACTGCTGGACAACACTCAGTCCCAGGGTTTGTCTCACACAGATGTACCAATGTACACAAGTGTACAGCAGCTCCAACCTCAAAGCAACTGATGAGAAATGGAACAAGTTGAATTTCAATATTGATATTAAAGCCATAGGACTGGCTGGGGAAAACAAAGTCTGATAACAGAGAAAAGCAGACCTGATATATATAAAACATACCTCACAAAACTTTCACAAATGTTGTGAATACTGTTTGTGATGAGAAATAAGAATTGAGAAAAAAAAAGTGGAGGAAAGCATCTGACTATAGCTTGAGGAGAAGTAACCTGCTGAGAACTTGCATATCCAGATCTGATTATTTGGGGGGAAAAACCCCTTACATATTTATATTTTGTAACAGAGAAATACTGACTTTTTTTAGCATCATTAAAGAAAAGACAGGGTTGACTATTGTGTTTCATTTTATATTTGCATGTATTAAAGCATGTGGATATTACACTGGGTAACAGCCATGTTTAACCTGTTAATATCTAATAGTTATGGCAGACTTTATTCTTCCTAATTATTTAGTTTTTTTAAAGTATTACAGAAGCTGGGCAATCCTCACATTAACCACTAAGTGAAGATGAAAACACTTGTTTTCATGTTAATTAAATATAATATTATATTTAAAATGCCTTTTGAGGCCAGCAATGCTGAACCACTGGCACCAGTAACACGTTTGGCATTATCCAGGATCTGGGTTGACATCAATGACAAGTAGCCGCAGTGCGTTTGGAAATGAGTTTGGCATTAGACAACAAAAATATTTGCCATTAGTGTTTGAGGGTATGTTTAATAGCAACCTTTTCCTGAAATAAATCTGAACAGACAGCACAAAGGAGATTCACAAAGCTTGTCCAAAACCATTATATAGCTGGAAGTTAAAAATATTTGCCTATTTTCATTGACATAGTTTCTTAACAGGCTTCCATGGGAAACAATTCCAAGCCACGTGTTAATTATGGATTTTATTTCAGTCCTGAATGCCTGTCTGGGTCTTGCTCTCACGGGCCTGTATAATTTAGTAATACATTTAATTTATTAGTTTATTTATTCTGCATTATTTCTTGAATAGCAGACACATAAAAACTGCTGAGACTGTGAAGAGGGGCTTACTAATCAACAGCGTATGGCAAACTGAGAAGATGAGGAGTAAGGCTGAAAACCAGGATGAAATAGAGAGCAGCATATTTCTGCATGGTGGACTACAAAGAGGGATAGAGGGAAGAAGGGAGAGAGCTTTGCCTTCTTCCTAGAAGAGATTTTACAGTAATTATACAGAATGAATTTTAAAATGTGATAACTTTCAGCTGTAGAGGTCAACATCTTCCCATTTGGATGCTTGACTTCTCCTGGGTGGTGCGCTTCCAGGCAACCTGCTTGGGAAAAAGAGGTGACAGCCAACTCACTGCCTAATTGATTTAGGAACGGTGCCCAGGGAGACAGTCCAATTAAGTTTACAAGCTGGCAATTAGCAGGAAAGGCCTCTAAATCCCTGCACTGAGAGCCTGCTTGCCTTGGTAAGAACATAAATGTGCTAAAGATAGCAAGGGGAAAGCTGTGCTTTCTGGAAAGCTGTTGTGAGAAAACCTCACCAGGGAGGACTGAAGAAAAGCAAGGTAGAGGTGGGTAGAGTTCCTCCTGCTCAACTCCATCCCAGCCGAAATCAGGACAGAGATCATTTAGAGGGTTTGGGTTTTTCTAAATGGCCAACACACACAAAAACATCAAATAGCTGTTATAATTAGTGTTCTGGGTTACTCTGTAACTATTAAACCTGTCATTGAACTTAACGCAGCTAATTATCTCAAAATGAATGATAACCTGTAAACAGGTTTTTAAATTGTTTTTTGGAGAGCAGCAATAACCTGGATTAACTCATTTAAAACTACCCAACAATAAATCAATCCAACATTTTTTTTGTTGCTAACATCCTATTATACTAATTTACCTTTTTGCAGTGGCACGCTTGGTAAAATTTTTTTAACTCAGTCTTTCAAATTTTTACTTCTATGGTACTTTTAGACAGGTTTTCCCCCACAAAAGCACATGTGTGTCTCATTAAGTAAAGAAATACAGTAGATTTTCAAATCTTACTGTCACCTGTCACCTAGGTTGTTGTTTTGGTTCTTTTGGGGTTTTGTTTGTTGGGGGGTTTTTTTAGAAAAAGGCTTCTTCCTAATCTCAGTAGCTTTATATAAAAGAATCATTAAAACTCCTGTAAACATCTACAGAGGCAATCCTGTTTTCTTGGACAGACAATGGGCAAAATGCTGAAATTTTCCAGGATGGCTATGTGCCCTGCTGAAACACTGGCTTGGAATGAGGGTTTAAGCATGATTGTTTTTTTAGCCCTCACAATGGGTTTGTACCACTGTAACTTGCTTGACTTGAATGAAATGAATACAGTTCTCACTGATGAGCCACTGCAGCGGCTTTATTCTTAGTTCAGCCACTGACTCTCTGTGTAACTCCTGGAAAGCCCTTTAGCTTTCCTTTACTGCTTCTTGTTTTTCTGCTTGTAAAAGGAAGATAGTTGTGGTTAAATCTTCTTACACCTAAAATGAGAAGTGCTATATAAATTCTAAAATTAGTATTATTACTTCTTCTTTTATTCAGAACTCCTGACAAATTAATTGAGAGACCAAACATCTCTGAAGGTTATGAAAATCCTCCTTCTTCTGTGGAAAGTCTTCAGAGGAAGAAAAGGTGCAACTTCATGTACTGAAGTCAGGAAGAACAGAGTATTGGGACAAATATATATCACACATGCAAAAAAATAATTTGGGAAAGAAAATAGCACTACTATTCTATTATTAAATATAGCTTATTTTAGCTTGTTTGGGCTATTACTACAGAATGAATACAATTCCTGAAATTACATACTACAGATGAGTTTTCCAGATGAAAAATTGTTATGCTTTATTAGAGTAATGAGGAACATTATGGGATGCTGATCTGATAGCAGATCAGGGTCCTGTTCTGTCAGACCCTGTATGAAAAGGTATTAAGTTATTGTGAAACATAAAGAACTCTGGTATCTTCAGATATCATTGGAACAATTTGCTTTTAAGGCTTTGGTCTCATATGTCTAAAAGTAGGGTGCTTCAAACTACAAAACCTTTGTGGGGTACAGGTATTTCTTTGAGAGTTCAAGGTTCAACACACATGCTTAGGAACTTACCAAGTTTAAAGTGAAGTACTCCCAAGGGCCCTTTGTCAAATCTAACCAACAAAAGGTCGTGAATATGCATGCTGTCAGGGCTGGGAAAGGCAACTGGAGCAGCAGCCCACTGGATCTGGATGAGGCTGCTGGGCACCTCACAGTGTTTACTGAACTGCAGAGTTGCCTCAGGTGAATAGTCCTGTGCCAAGAGCTGAATTTTAACTGAGGACAGTGCTGTGTCAAAAAGTTGCAGCTCCCCTTGAGAGCCTCCGACCACCAGCAGGGCTCCGGCAGGGTGGAAGGTTATTACAGCAGGGAGCACTTCTGCCTGGACCAACAGGGTCACTTGGCTGTAGGCTTCATACAGAACAACTGAGGAATCTTCACAGCCCACGACCAGTTTGTCTTCTGCCAGGTCTCTGCAGCAGCTGATGGCCCTGGCTCGCAGGGGTATCCTGGTGACGGCTGCACACTGCATTTTGCTCCTGAGGCACTTGTAGAGGCAGCTGTCAGCCATGGGCTCCTTGGCTGCAGACACCGAGTGCTCCACCGTCAGCACCTGGTGAGGCTGGAGGGTGCTGAAGCCGGCATCAAGGGGCTCCCACTCCGTGCGGACATAGCTCAGCACCTGGCAAAAACCCAAAGCGTTTTGGTACTCGTTTGCAGTAATTTTAAAGACAGGCTCCTGCAAAGACACTTCCTTGTGGGTCAGCCACAAATACGCATTCTCGAAATGGAGCTCTAAAATCTACTCTTTTAACTTTTAAAAGGTTAATTCACTTGATTTTTAAAAACCCTGCAATATAGTTTGAGCCATATTTGTTTGTCTGGACCTATATAATGGATGAGCAGGATAGAAGATAAAAGAGGGGATGGTCCTGACAGTATTGGTGAGAGGAGAAATGAGCACCTGACTGATATAAAAGAAAAACTGATTATTCAAAAGTGGGGTGGGGTAGAAATCCTAAAATTCCTGGAAAAATCTATAATAGGTTATTCTGAGCATCACACATAGAGGATTTTTGATCATTTGCTCTGGGCCATGGTAACAGAAAATATTACACTGTAGTGGTAGAAACAATGGCATGTTTAAACAACATCTACTATACACTGCCAAATGAGTAGGTGGTAGATGTTCTTCGGTGCCATGTAGCTTTAGATGCAGAATAAATGAGTCTGTGATAGCAGAAAAGGGAGGAGCATTACAGGGCACTTAAATGAACCGGAGGAAGAACACAAAGGCAGAATGTGATAAAAAGACAGCAGCCGGCAAAGAGCAAGAATCTGTAGTGTGTAAACATGGCAAGTACCCTGAAGTGGTGGAGGCAGCAGTGGAGACCAGTGAAGATTCATGTACTATGACAAATGGGTTTGAGCGAGATGTGTTGTACAGGATTTGAGCAGGGAAACCAGCTGTAAATAGGTTACAGATGAGCTTATGAAAAGCTGTTTCTCTGAAAGAGGGAGAAAACCCACGTTTCTAGAAGAATGGGAGTAGTGGAAGTCAGTCAGAAACTTGCTGGTGTTTGTTCATGCGGAAATAAAGACTGAAAGGAAAATGTGAATCTGAGCCAAACCCCGCCCTCAGGTGTACCCACAGCAATCTTCACACTGTAAATTAAAGCTGCTGACCTGCCACAACTTTTGGAAGCCCCTTGAGTTTGGGTGGTATGAAAGCACAGAAGGGGGTAAAAAATGTCATTTAAAGGTAGAGAGAAGGTGAGGAAGGAAATCTGGAAATTTCAGGTTGAAAACAGAAATGCACACATAATGTTAGAGCAATTTAAATTTGATTTCCACAGATCACAAGACCAACTGAACATGCAATTTAGCCTTTCATCCTGCAAAGGAGAATAAGAAATTCAGATTTTTTTTTGGCATACCACCAATTACTTCTGAAATAACTGATAAATTTATAAACAAGCTTTTTGGGATGTTGATCGGACTGATTAGGATGTTTTGCTCTGACAGTTTACTTATTTAGTCAGCAAAAGGGTTTCTCACCCTCAAAAGAAAGAGAAAAAGGATTATTACAATTCTCTGGCTGGAAACCAGCTGACAGCACAAAAGTCTTTGCTACTTTAAGATGAGGAGCTAGGGACATGCAAAGAACCACTCACTGCAAAAGTACCTAATGCAGAAGCCAAAGCACCCAACCTGTGAAAAACACATCAACCAACCTCAACAGAGCAGCTACCCATGAAAATATATATCAAAGAGGAAATAAAAGATTACATTACTTATATAGTCTGAAAAACATTTTCTCACCTCAATCATTCCCTCACCAATGACTTAGCCTCTGCAACTAGTCATTTTATGCCCACAAAATGTTGCAGTGGTTTCTGTGCAGATGTTAGAGCTGCTGAAGTGTGTTTATTAGGGCGTTAAATTGCATGGCAAGGAAACTCCTAAAAGAGGTTATTGTGGACAAAGGATTACTGTGACCACAGGGTTCTCTAACCCCAAATAAAGACAAAGTGAAGCGCTATTGTTTGTTCTGCAGTTCTCCCTAAGAGTATGTATAGAGACCCAGGTAGTTCCCTTTCAAATGTGTGAAACAGCAATCTTGCCCAAGCAAGTCTTCAAAGCTTCCATAACTTCAGTGAAATGAGCCTTGAGGCCTTCTGGGACTCAGATTTCTGTCTTCCTGTGGCAGGTTTTAATGCACCACATTTTTCAGCTACATATTTTGACCCCAAACTAGTGTTTTTCTCTGGACATCTCTCCACAACCTACAAGAAAGTCATGAAGATCCACGTAATAAACAAGCCTATGAGAGATGAGAGCCTGAAAGCACTATTAGAGACTGGCCTTGAAGGTTAAGGCAGTAGGGAAGAAAATATATGAAACATGGAACTTACAACTCCATGGGAATGACTGGTGGAAAACAGCAGTAGAAACAGTCACAGAAAAGTAAATGTTGCCATATGATTGTTTGAGAGCCAGCAAGTAAACCGCACCCAATTTGTAATTTTGTTCTGCCTTCTTAGAGCAAAAGTAGGACAAAATGATGGTCACTACCTTGAATTTAAAAGAAAGTAAAATCTTGCATTTTGGAGGAGTAATCTAAGGAATCTTGAGATGAGAAGGTTCCTACCTTCATATAATTTTGAGATCAAACCCTTGAAATGAAGTCTAGGGTAGGGCTGGTTGCTGTATATAACACAATTCTGAACTAGGAAAAAGTTCCTCCAAGGAGAGAAACTCTTTGTTGCCTTTCAAAACATAAGTTTTGGCATAATGTTTAAACACATAAAGCTTAAAGACAACCTTTCTAGACCCTGCTGCTCATATTCTGGCTGAAAACAAGAGAAACATTTCTCCTTAGATTGGAACAGATAAGCTGCTTCTCATGCACCAGTGGCCTCATGTGCCTCTTGCAGGAAGAGAACCAAGCCGAGAGACCTCTTTGTTCTGGTTTCCAGTTTTGCTGAACGTAACTGGTATTCGGCATTCTGAAGGGGAAAAATGGATATTCTCTTTCATCTGAGAGGGAAGATTTGAGTTTCACTGCCAGAACTGACTTCTGTTATCCACTCTTCATGCTGCTAACTGGAAAACTAAAGCAGAGAGACACACAACTACAGAAATGTGAATAATGCTAAGACAATGCTTTTGAAAGAGAAGAATAAGATAATCCCCAAGAAGATGGTATTCTGCCAATTGTTTTTCTATCTGGTAAGTAGCCACATGCTAGTAAATGTAGTGCAGATAGTACTTTAGCATTCCATTTACAGGAACCTGCTGAGATTCCTTCCTGATGAGTAGCAGTTCTCTGGAACCCTAAAGGGTTATATTAAGGTATTTAACAAACCATTTACTTAGAGAAAGCAAAAGCTGGAGGAGTTTCCTCAGAAATGGGTAGAACAACTGTCAGATTTGTGGAGGAGGGGACGAGGCAGTGGATCTGAAAAGATGGAGCTGTAATATCACATGGCAGGGTGTATAGTCCATTCAATGTTAAATACTTTCCATAAATCTTGGACTAAGCACTCAGCCTTGGAATTCAAGAAAAGACTTCTGGAAGTATTTCACATGAAGTAAAACCAGTTACTTTCTTTAAAATAAACACATAAATAATTTAAAATTCTAAAAGTTTTATGACATGAATGCTACAAAAACACAGCATGTGCATACATATTGTCCATGTAATTTGTACGTATTTCCCTTATTAATGCAGCAGTCATGAACCACTACTGCACATTTGTATTGCTTTCCCCTTGCAGTATTGGCCTGGTTCTGTGCATCAGCTCATCAGCAGGATGAGGGATGCTACACACATGCCAGGTTCTCAAATCCTAGAGCCAGGAATCATAACAATCCAATTAAAGGAACCTGTCACTATTTATAAAAAAGAGGCCTACTATGTTGGTTAAAGCACTTTTTTTCATTTCATGTTTGAGAGAAATAGTAGCATTAGCTTGTGTGGGCAGTATCACTCTTCTCAGTGAAAATCTTTGAACACTTCAAATTGAAGTATTTTGCATAGAGTGCTGGGAAAGGATAAAGTCCACATTTCAAAACAAGTAAGAGTTTTAACCAGTAGTTCTTAAGCAGAAAATTGGCTTACCAGGCAGATGAAGAAAAGAAAACAAAAGAAACAGAGAAATAAGCTTGCTGTGACTGAATTGTGTGTCTTTCAGATGAGAAAAAAATGTTTGATTTATTTTATGGATGTTTAAAAAGTGCTTATTTAATTTCACACAGTGAGGTTCCAAAGAACAACAAACATTTTAATTAGAAATGTAAAATGGGAAGTGTGGTGCACACCAGAGTAGAATAGTTTTAAATATGGTACTGTGAAGGTGAAAGGAAAAAACTACCCTATTTTAAAACATTACTAAAATAAAAATGAAAGGCTCCTACTCTAGGTTACTTATTTGGCTGCATTGTACTTACAGTCCTACATGTAATCTTATTATTTAGATCTCCAGTCAACATTTATTCTTATTTTCTTTCAAAATTTATCATCATCATCTTTATCCCATATTATTCATTGAACTTCTAACCCAATGTGACACTGAGGATTTCACATTCTTTGCTGTATGTGTGTGAGAGGTGTTTCAGTCATTCAGTCACAGAGGGTAGATGTTTTTCTGAGCACTACAGTAACTGTAGGACAGCTCTCACAGAAAAGATCTGCTGTGCTTATTTCACAAATTTGAGGCGCAATGTGGAAGCAATAACTATTAAATATTATCTCTTGGGAGGAAGAAAAATAACATTCTCTCTCAGGGAAATTATTTTTTCCACAAGATTGCAGCATAATTTCAGTCATTCCCACTAGCACTAAATGGAGTGAAAATAAGAATGGTGAAGACAAATGCAAAGTACAACGGTAACTGAGCCCTGGCATCAGCACCTCCTCTTGATTTGTGTTTGCAGAATAAAGTTCATGTTGATTTTAACATGAATTTATCTCAAAGCATTTAATCCAAAGATGATTTCACATCAGATCCTACTCATTCACAGCAAATTGTTTGAAATAATTTCTGGAGGATTCCTCTTCTGGTTTTGAAATCAAAACGCCAGCATTATCTCCACAGGGAGACAATTTAAATAACATTCTTTGATCATTGGTATTTTAATGTAAAAAAACCCAACAAACCCCAAACAAAAAAAACCAAACAAACCCCTAATAATTAAATAAATAAAATAGAGTATGGGTGAGTTTACTGGAGGAAAACAATGCACACAGGAAAGCAGACAAAGGTTCAACAGACAAATGCTCTTGCAGCAACATGCATCACACACTGAAGCAAAGTCACATGCTAAAGAGAAAAGCACTTTTATTTCTTCAAGGGACAATTCTTCACCAAATCTTATAGCATTCAACATAGTAAGCACTGATCTCAGAAAAAAAAAATCAGTAAAATAAGTCAAGATTTGCAAACAAAAAAGTTATTTCTGTTTTTAGATAAATAGTAGTTACCTTTAGCCTTAATAGTCGTAAATGCTAAAACATAAAGCCACAGCAAAATTAAAATCAAATTTATAGTGTGTTTAAAAAAAGTAAAATGTATTCCCTTCACTAAGTTGAAAAGCTGCTGAAGCACACAATACCCCAAACACTGGATGTGCAGTGTGAATCATCCCAACACAGAACATGTAGTTACAGGTGATGATCATGATGAGGGGTTGAGTTGTCTCATCCCAGAGCTATTCCTGTCCTCATCCTAATAAACACCCTTCTGGTGGGCAGCCAGGATCACTCAGATGATTCTTCCAGTCAGGAATTAGTATCAAATAAGTGCCCGCTTGCCATTGCTCTGCCCCAGCAACAGGAGCGTCAGCAGCTGGCAGGTTGTTTTGTGGTTTCTGAAGGTCAGCACTGAGGTGATGGCTGTGGGGAGCACCCATTCATTTCCTCGGGCTTGGTTCCATAAACCCAACATGCCAAACAGCTCTTTATGGCCTTGATATTCAGCAGTTTCTGGTTTTCTCTTGATTCTAGATACTACTTCTGTTTTATCCAATTGATACTACTATTTTCAAGTAAAATGGTGGTGGTATTACTTCATTACACTTATTTTTGATAAATGCTCTAAACTGAATCAGTTCATGCTTCTCATTCTTCTTCTGCTGACAATAATCCTTTACTGGGAGTAAATTCATATTATTGGTCAAATATGATAAATATGGATTTACTTTCATGCAGAACAATGGCATGTCTTGTTTTTATTTCAAATCTATACCTGAGGAATACTACAAATGTTAAGGGAGTAGAGGCAAAGAGAGGTAAATAAGCATGATTACAGAACCACTATATTTTTGTGTTATCTGACCTAGACAGTAACTGTTTATAAGCTCTCCAGAAATGCTAACTATGTTTTTTCTCATGTTTAAGTTATTAAATGACCTTCAGAAGTTAAACGTGTTAAGCTCAAGTTCCCCTCCCAGACTGTAGGAGGAAATGTACCTCAGTTAAATGCAGATTGGGGATTGGTGCTAGTCCTAGAGCTGCTGGGTTATGACCTTCTCCTACCTACGCACAGGAATTTAACTCCAGGCCATAAGGAATGCTAGACAAATCAAGTAAAAAACCTCAACCAAACAGTACCATGGGTGACACATCATGGACATATAGGTTAAGTGCATAGGAAAAGTGTCCAGAACCTTCCTGAGCAGAGCTAAGTACGTGGAACAGCCTAATTGACAACAAGCAAGACGGTTTGTTATTCACATGTGACTAAGTTTTCCATAGCCCTGGCATAGAGCTTGGTATTTTTTTGATAAATACAGGAAAAGAAATTTCATCTGAAGATCTTAGAATTAAAACAGACAAGCACAAGCAAGGAATCAGAAAAGAGAAAGCAACTGAACAGTCAAATTTGTCAGTGATGCTTTTAAAAAGAATTTTCTTAAATTTCTATTACAATATGAGACAAATTCAAATTATTATGAATTTAGGCCTAAAGCTTCAGTGAATGTTTATTATCATAACGGTGTAAAGCACCAGTGATATGCTTGGGACTATACAAGAGTTTAAACCAGAAAAGGATAAACCAAGTTATATTGAAATATGCAGAGTAATGCTGTGATTTGGAAATTGCCCTAAAATATATGAAATGAAACACAGAAAGCTTTAAACTAACAGGGTGATTTCTATGAACTTCTTAAAAGAAAAGAGTCTCTAAAAAACGTCTCAGAAAACAGAGACTGCAAACTGCAATGTTGGCATTAGGGAGCTTTCTGGAATACATGGGAAGAGAAAAAAAAAAGGCACAGGAATGTCGCTGTCAGAATCTGGACATAGAGAAGTCATGGTAAGAAATAAGGTCTGAAATGTTAGTAGGCTGAAGTTTCATAATATCAAACTGGCACAGGGTCTAGGCTGGAAAAGCTTACAAAGAACAGCCACACATCTTAGCTCCCAGAGTAATTTTTTCTATGTGATTTGGCATAGCTGCAGGGGGAATGGAGAACTGCAGGTGTAGATCCGGCAGAGGAGAGAGATGAGTCAAAGATGACCGCAAGGGGAGAGAGGTCAATTGAAAAGAAGTAAAGAAGGCAGAGCTGGAGGTAATTTAAACTTCAATTCCACAGTGACTAATGATAGAAATAAGAAAGAAAAGCTGTCTCAACCACCTTTCTCTTCGCTTTCAATAGATAGAAAATCCCAAGGGAAAAGAATCTCACTTAAATGAATATTAGTTATCAAAGTAATAGTTACAAGACATTAAAACATTTACATCTTCCCTAATTAAAGAGAGCAGGATGCTGTTTGTAAGAGTAGCTTATTCTTAAGTGTTACTTAGGGTTTTTCCCTATAGGGAAATAGTCTGTAATAGCTAATCCAGAACAGCTATTCCTCAACTGATCCTCAAGTTTGTGCTCTTCTCCTACCATCAGTGCCTTTTCAGTCCACATTACAAGTGGCTTAAGATAAACAAAAACTAAAATTCCAAATACAGGAGCATCTATACAACAGGTTAGTCCAGAAAAGCTTTCACATCTTAAATTCAGGTTCCAGTTCTTTCAGAGTATGCCTAGATAACTTTCTTTTTATATTTCCACCTAACAAAACAAACTGGATTCAAATATTCTTAAATAGATTAAACAAAAACTAAATAGATGAAATGAGAACACCTGCCTAAAAAGGTAATCTAAGCAGGTGTCAGGAAGAGGGTCAGCTCGTAGCTTTGTCCTAACTTGTATCTTACATTCCCACCTTTAGATGGGAATTCTGACTTTTTCTTTCAGAAAAATATCAGTCCATGGTTTGATCAATATTCATAGCAACAATTCAAACACTATCAGGGCATAGCTAGAATTTTATAACAAAACACTTGAAAGAGATGAAAAATGCCTATCAGTTAACATTGTAGACAATGGAAAATAATTGCATCAGACATGCATGCAACAGTTACAATTTTTTAGTCAGATTAGATTTTTCTAGTGGAACTCTGACACTTATTTTCAGTGTTAGCAGGACCAAAGCTATTCCATGATAAAGACCTAACTTCCTGGCTACATTTCTCAGGTTGCCAGTTTTGATGTGAAAATAGTAAACACACTAAGCAAGGTGCTCTTTTGTTAAATAACAAACCTTTGTTTTTAAGATTAGAATGGCTGATCTTCCTGTCTCACGTTTTAATATCTGTTCTTTATATCCACTTGAATATGCATCTAAGTTGAATAGTTCTTTCTTTAGCAAATCCAAAAAATCATGTAAGAAGAGAGTTCAGCACTTTACCTCCAATTTGCCATGTGCACAGCCTAACAGCAATAGGTTGGCTCTGTCCCTCTCACAGGAAATAGGAGACCAAGGCCATGCTCCATCACTAGTTGCTGACCACCAGCAAATGACCATATCTTGAACACAGTTTATTGCGAGATGACGTTTCATCCTTCTGCCTTCTGGTCCAGGTATATCAACATAAGAAATCTGATGGAAGAAAAAATGCGGGAAATATTAGAGGTGAAAAAATAGCATAGTAGGAGCAAATGGGAGCATTTACTTTGGAGGTGTGAAAAAGAATGTATATATACACAGAGTGCTGTGTACATATATCTTCATATAGGCTGTCTGTAAACGTGAAAAATATCTCCTCAGACAGAAAGACATGCTCACACTTTTATCTATGGGGAGGGGATTGGGATGGAAAGGAATATGAGTTAAGAAGGAATTTACTGCAATGACTCCAATCAATACCAAAATGTACAGTCATGGTTGCTTGACAGCATCGACCTCCACACAGGATTTAAGCTTAGCCATATTAAATGACAAGTTCTGCAAAGCTGACCACGGAGCTAAGGCTAGTGTTTAAGACATAATCAAATATTAAATATATTCTACAGTATTTGAGCAAACATATATCTTTCTTTTTCCTCCCCAAATTACGGAATCGAAACACAAACATCCGCTCTGCAAAAAGATATATACTTTTCTGCATAATGTGGATGAGCTACAGCATCATGCGTAAAGTTTATGCAGCTCTTGAGAATTGCGCCTCTTTCTCAGGAAGGATTTGTGGAATTTATTATTCAAACTCTGTTATTTGGAGCATGGTTATTTGAAAACATGAGCAGTGCACCATCTGGGTGACACATGCCAAGGAAATATAGATTGCACCGCATTTCTGCTTAAGGAATTAATGGAAGGTTGATAGCTAGGGGAAAAAAAAACTATCTTGCCATTGCTGGTCAGCAATAATCGAACCACTTTCTGGGGATTAAGCGCATGGCTAAGCCTACTGGACCAGACACTAGCAAAGGGCAGGGGGTCTTCTTATCAGAGAAATGCTTCTGGAGCCAGTCTCACTACATGACAGATTGCTTTCATATTCCTGTCTGCAAGGCAACAAAGGCTGGCAGTAATGCGATAATGCCAGAGTGCAATGGGTGTTAAGAACCCGTTGCATTTATGTATTGTATTTAGTAAATAATCAGGCTCATCCAAATTGTGATCTCAGCTCTCAACCAAGGCCATTAAAATCAAGGTTAATGCTTTAATAATCCTTTGCTGTTTTTTATATGGTCAAAAAGAACCCTTTTCTATTTGCATGGTCATAATATTATTGACCTCTTCATCCCATGAATACACATCAAAAGGAACTGAAATCAAAGTAATTACCAATGTTGTTCTCTCATGGTAAACATTTAACTCCTTGTTCTGTCTCTGTCAGTAAATTGAAATGGATTAAAAAAACACAGACAGGAAAAACTTGCAAAAGGTCAATATTTTCAGAATGTCCTGTGTTTCACTTGTCAAAATACTTGAACGTGTAATGACAAAACATACACAAAAGTTAACAGGTAGCTGCTACCTGAATTAGAACTATAGATAAATAGTTAATTTGGTGTCAACACATTGATTGGGTTGGAAAAGCACAAATACTTTCACAGGTACTAATTAGTTCTGTATTGTAGTGTTAACTCTTCATAACAATCTCATATGTAATAACAGCCACAAATCTTTTGCAAACCTTTATGTCTTGCATTAGACATGTCACTCTCAAATATGGACTCATGTCACTGAGAAAAGGCAAATAATAATTGTTGATTTTCTATTTTGCTGGTCTTCTAGACTGTAGTGATTCTTATAATAAGTCTTCCTTTATTGTTTCAAAATGTACATAAAATTCAGGGTGGTATCAATTAGAAAGGAAGAGCATAGAGAGTTTAATTCATTTGTTTAGGTATACGTTGTGTAAAAACCTCAACTTTTGGATAAGCATCAAGCTGTGAGAAGGAAAGCATGGTTGACTTGTTCTCATTACTGACAGAACTCTGTCAGTCCAGCACTGCTGCCAGTTTTGCCCACCATGAGCCTGGACACTGAACAATGTGAAGTTGCTTATCATTACAATGATAATATGACAGAAATTTAATTATATCATTATGAGTATTTACCTCATTTTAGAAATGGGAATTTAAACCCAAATACTATGCACATTTCTCGAAGCCACACCAAAAGTCAGAGGCAGAAATGAAGGCTACAATCAGATTTCCTGAATCTTGACTCCAGGTTTTAATTCTGTGTTAGTTCTATAGTAGCGCAAGCTACTTTTTCCATTCAATTTTCCTTGAAAAAAAAAATCAACTCTAAAGAACTTTTTCGCCTGCCAACATTTGTTATTGTTACAATTTGCTACATAGTGTTACAAGTTTGCACAGTTGCAAGTGAGGACCATCTTTTTTTTTTCTACCGAGAGTGAGACTAGTGCTGTGTCTGTGATCTTTCAGCTTTTGGAAGATTGATCAAAATCAGCCATGAAGAACTCTAAATCAATTCAGAGAGCTGACATAATATTATTGCAGCAGTGAATAATACTTTCTGCAATCTCACACTGGTGCAATTCTGAAGATAATAAAAATTATATTTAGTTGCCTAACTAGCAAGCCTCACACAAAAGAACATTCAATTAAAAAATGCAAATGTCTTTTTTTTTTGGCTGGCAAAGAAATATCACATAGTGATCCCCACTGATTTCAAGAGAAAGCAAAGTAAACATTGAACATGGAGGCGTTTTGAGAAGCTCAGCTGTGTCAGTAAGGAACTGAACTTAACAACCTTATTAAAGAGTGCAGCAGATATTCCTGGTTTTTCTAAACATTAAGTCAGGAGCTGTGGCCCTCACACTTCAATGACAAAGGCAGTTGTCCATGGATTCTTTATTAAACTTTAGTGCTATTAAGAAAAAAGGCCCACTACACACCACACTCGCTTCCAAAGCACAGCCTCAATGAACACCACAGGCCAGGCAAAAGGCACAGCATTTTAAAGTATGTATCAGCTCAGTTCCCAGTGAACAGTGAACTGTCTCAAATCCACATTATAGAGGTTGGATCAATCTTGCAAACACAAGCCATTGCTGAAAAGAGGCCCTGAACTGAAACAGCCTGGAAAATGTATTAGATATTAATCCTAGCAGAAAGTATTTCTACCAAGAAAGTTAAAACACATTATGGCAAAACTTAAATTAAAGATTTCCTTAAAAAGGTTGCCTTGCAGATGCAAGATCCCTTACGTGAGGAAGTAAATTACTGAGGGGTTGTCAAAGGGGAAATATTTGCCAGCACAAGATTGTTTTCCTTAATGTTTATCCAGTCTGAAATAAATACAAACTCTCTATTTTGTTCAAAACATCTTCCCACGTTGCTTGGGAAAAGGCTTGACCCTTCTTCATTCTTGCAGTGAATTGGATGCAGCCCCTTTCCAACTTCAACTCTTCGAAGTTAATAGCCTTGGCTGATTATTTTTTCTTGCTGCTGTAGAATCAAGCACTGTCCCCTAAGGAAGTGGTGTCCTGATGCCAAAGTGCTTTTGGTTGAAATAAGTTATGTCTACCAGCCCAGTCCATCCAAGAGATGGTGTAATCCATCTGGAGATGAGCTGGTTTCACTGACATCCAGACTGGGTAGTTTAAAGCCAGCTCAGCTCTCTCTAGGCTACCTTTAGCTGTTGCTGTGACTGTAGTGTAGACACACGCACACAAAGGGCTGAGAAAAGGAATATTTTCATCTTCACTGTGTAACTAGTGAATTGAGATACAGAGGCACCAAGTCACTTGCCTAAGGCCACATACAGAGTTTGCCAGTGGTGAGAAAATCAGCTTCTACATCTTGGCTCCTAACTCAGGGGCTTAATTCTAAAAGCAAGTCTCCCGACAATACCATTACTGTAACTAGAGGGGAAATTAAAATTTCTGCAAAGAATTATAACAGTCTTGGAGCTCAGACAGATGATTGAATTATCAGAACTTCATGGCTTTGTGTCTATCAGCTGCACCACAGTAACTGATTGTGTGTGTGTTTTCAGCCCACAACAAACAAGAGGTAAAACACATCAACTTGAATCTTTTACACTGAGGTTTACCATTACAGACTTTGCTTCATGCTTGTTAGATGCCAAGAATATGCCAAGGGTCACTTACTGCTGCTCAGTGGACACAAGGTAATCTGTCAAGCAAGGGTAACTCAAATGTGTGTCTGAGCCTGAATATAAACACAGTAGAAATCTGGATCCCTCTTGGCACAATATTTTAACTCATTAACTCACAATGCCACTGTAATTTTTTTGTCTTTTCAGTAACTGCCATTTTTAGATGTTGAGTTGCTCCACTCAGTTATATAAAGGTTTGCAATTTATGCTGTTATACGATATCAGTGAACACCAGTGATTCATGATGTATAGTTCCTGCAATATTTGCAGTCACCATTGGCAGCTGTACCTTAATGTCCAAACAAGAGAGTTTTTCCAGTCTTTTGTTTGGATCAGGAGAATCCATCATCTTTGTAAACTGAATAAAGCAGAGCTGGTTATGGTCCTCAAATGACAAGATGATGAAATTGTCTGTAAGAACAGCTGAAAAAAAACCCAGATAAAAATTGTCAGGACTGTAATACCTGTTTCTAGTAACAAGACAAAGTACTGAACACTTCAGTGAGACACTGCAAAAAGGAATTTTTTTTCAAGACAGTGTCTTAAATATTACACTGAAAGCCCTGTAATGTCCTAAAAGATATCAATGTGTCAACCTGTCAGTGCCCTCTTGGAAATGAGAAATAAGGCCTAGGGAATACTCTGATTACATACACCTGAATAAATTATCTCATATCAAATTGCCACTACATTCAAATACATATTTTATGCCCTTCCACATTAATTTTCTTCTCAGCTCAGCCTTCAGTAATTTTTTTTTCTTATGGTTACATCCACCAGTATTTCAGAAATGTACCTAATACGGTTTAGCTCAAGTGTGATAAATGCAAATTAGTACTTGAGGTGTACCAGGTATTTTGACACTGTAGGGTTCCTGGTGATCTGCAGACACCAAGGAGGGTGTTACACGTAGGCTTAGGCTTTAGAGAGGTTACGAACTTGTTGAAAGCTTCACATGGGGGTACCCAAACAATGCAAGTAACCAAGGTGGAACAGACTCCCTTGCAGTCTGGAAAAGCACACTGGAATCCCCACTGTTATCATAAGAGGGTGCTAGACCAAGTTAGTTCAATATAAGAGTGATCTTACAAGGAAAATTACTTAGAAAATAGTATCTAGGACTTTTCCCAAGTGTTACCCAGATATTCTGGCAGCTCCCACACTTAAAGAGATGTCTGAGTACGAAGTGAGTCATCAGTACTAGATCACTGAAGAATCACTGATTGCTTAAAAACAAAGCTGTGCTCAGACTGTACACTCAGAAACCTCTCCTAAAAGGAAAATGCCAAGTAAAGTGGAACTGGATTTAGAAACAAACAAACAAAACTCTGTGGAACAACCCCTGAAAAACAAAATAAAAAAAGGATTTATTACTAATATTCCAGATCCTTAAATCTAAATTTTACATATCCTTAAGTAGATTGACAGTTTAGTCTTACATATCAGCATGGAAAACTGGCTACTCAGCTTTGCTTTGCTTTTGTCTGATTTATAACCACTTGCATTTTCCAACAGTCATGTCCTGGCACAACTCTGAAGTATCTGGTATGCAAATGCTAAAGGGTAGAGTTTAGAGCCAAATAATTGCCTTTGAAATGTAACATTAACACTAGGCTTTAAAAAAAAAAATGGATAAAATATCTGATATGGTGATTTAGAAGCCATAACTGAGATCCTGCACACACATGAAAATTGAAAACCACTGAATATGGTATCCTCAATATGCATGTGCACAGTTAAAATATTTTTATGTCCTCACGGACATAGTTTACATTAAAGATGAGCTACAACACACCTCAGAGGCTGAAGAAATTTTGCCTATAAATAAGAATCAGGAGGACTTTACTAGATGCAGAAGGATTATAAAAGCAGTAGCAATTCTGTATTTTGTGCACACAATCTGACCTTTATTCCAAATGTTAAGAGGACACGTTACTACAAATGAGAATTACAACATCTCATAAGTAATTTTGGTGGATTGTAATTCTTATCCACTTCTACACATACACAACTGTCGAAGTAAGAATTATTATTTTTATACAGGCTTCTTGTACTAAATGTAGAAGTTCTCTTGGCCTACTTTATAATAACAACCCTAATTTGAAGTCAGATTTGAAGAGATGTGCTATTTTGTTGAACTAAAATTAATTTCTTAGAGGACAACATTATCTCCTGTTTCTCATGTAAGTATAGTTCAGTATAAAAATTTCTATTTTGAGCACTATTTGTGTGGGTAACAAAAGCATATTCTTTTATTGTTCAGGAAAAAAAACTGCATTGCAATGACAATTATTGGGTAGTTTGCTTTTACTGAACAGAGGAAGTTTTATTTCACTTTCAGACCTGGGTATTAGCAAACATGGAGATTTAAGAAAATCTTGAAGGATGAAACTTTATATAATGTTATTTATATAATAAATACAGTGGTCTAAATGTAGGAAAACATATTTGTTGCTTTATAATTTGCTTTTTATAATCTATTTTAGTTAGTAGGATTTTTTAAACAAGTATTTGTATTTCTACGACATATTAAGCCAAGGTAAGGCATGATACATTTTTCTTTTTTAATTTTATTTTTTAAAGACAGAGTACTACAAATAATTTCCACAAATTACTTCAATTTGCGTATAACCTCAGCTTCCAAGCTTTCCTACTTTTTGCCACTCTGGACACAGAGGGCAAAAAACCAGAGATGGAATTAGTAGTCCAGTAGTTTAGGAGGAGAGTGGAAAAAAGAAGATAATAAATGTGTTCTATGTTCTCTGTGTAATTAGTTCATTTTAAAAGGGTCAGGGTTAAATTTTTTTGCAAATAAAGTTTCTACTAACAGAGTTATATTAATGTTAATTTTCAAGACTAAACTACAATATATTGATACGAAGAGATTGGGGGACACAGTATTTTAGGTTTCTTAAAGAACCAGGCCAATATTCAATAGATGCCTGGGTATAGAGAAAAATAAATCATTAAAGTCAAACCTGAATTAAGTGCATATTGTTACTAGAAGGCTGTAATGTGGGTCTACTCTTAAAGAATTTGGAAGGTAGGGCACATGTAATATGGCTCGTACCAAAATTTCCTATTCTTGCTTGTGCAGAAGCCAAGATACCAATTGATTTCTCAATTATATGAGTCATATTATAAAGCTGTGGAAAACAGGCACATTTTTGTAAGTTTTCTTCTGCATTAAATGAAAACTTATTTTTTAGCAGTCACTAGTTAATAACAATAGTGAGATTCGGGATATCAAGAAACTAAATCAGAAAACCTCCACGCAACTAATGTTATCCAGCCTTTTTTAATAACAACTTTAATAATAACTATCCCATGTAATTATTCAATTGGCTAATGTTTGGTTCTGTCCCATCTTCCCACTTACGAAATAAACATGACAAGCTCAAATGGCACGTTCACAGTGATTACAATGTGTAAGAAACTGAATTTTAGAAACCCGTGCAGCATTTGACAAGCCTGAAAACTTTGATGTTAAATATTATTCTTCAAGTGTTCTTAGTCCTGAGGGTTGTAACTATGGCATTACATGCAATTACTTGTTGTGTTTGCAAGTCCCCAGTGGCAATAATTAGTCTACCTGTTGACATACTGTTTCTCTACTCCATTGTTAATGCAGGCAATTGATTTGCACATGGGTGTAATTACCATCACTGATGGTGTCGGAGATGAGCTTCCCCACCAGGGTCCTGTCAATCACCACTTTCTCCAGCTGTGGCCCAGAAAGGCTCAGGGACACCAAGATACCTGAGTGAAAGAGGAGCTGAATGCAAAGAATGAGAAAACAAGACATCAAAAATCATTAATAAAGTGAAACGTTCCAAGGTGCATATTAGCAGCCATCCATTACTTAGTAATCTAATTTTCAAAATTACAAAAATGAATTATCATTGATGTGAAGATGTCTTATAATGACTTTGAAAGCTTTTTCAATGAAAGAGAGAGATGTAACACGACACTGAATTATATGGGTACAAGAACTACAATTACTGAACACTTGAAGAAGCAGTTAAGTCCCCAGATGTTACATAAAATGTACTGAATTAGTTTGTTAAAAATGGAGATCAAAATTCTGTTTTGATTGAGGGAAGGGATTACACTGATCACTCTATCATCCATGGACTTGACTTTTTCTGTATAAAGTAACTGCACAGCCTGCATGTAAAAACATATAAAGTAGGGTTCAATGGAATTTTATATTATTATCACAGATTTGCACCAGCACCTTTTTGCTATTCTTATTATTCCTGATCATTCATATATTGCTTAAATTAAATAAGCAACGTCCTACACAGAGATAGCTGTGAGCTCCCAGTAAATCCATTCACTCCCTGCCATAAGGTGATAGATGTCTCTCTTAGAAAGAAAGAATTTAAACTACTGGGCAGAATAGTCAGAGGGTCATTTCAGAGTTAATTGAATATTCATGCCTAATTAATACATATAATCTTGAAGACTAAGTCCATATTTATCAGCTCCTTCTTATGCAATATTTTGTATGAGGGAGAGAATGCTCAGTGGGAGGAGTTATGAAAAACATTTATTTTTGCATAATTAAACCATTAGTCATTTTCTGAATGCAACTACTGCAGCAAAGGAATTCAGAAAATAAAACCCATTAAAGGAATCCTCAGTGGAAAGACCTTTGCAGAAAAATCCAGAGGGCTCACTAAAGGCCAGGAATCTGGGACTCCAGCTCTTACTTCTACCTAACAGTAGATTTTAAAACAAATCTCTCTGCTTTTAAAAAACCTAATTACTAAAGAAACACTTGCTCTTGTAGGAGAATTTGGCGGAAAAAAAATTCCCTGTTTGTTCTGTGCTGGAGCTGTGAGACAAACATGATTGCAATATAATCTTCAGAACTTTCTTGCAGTGAAATCCAGTGGATTGAATAATAAATAAAAAGTATGGGGGACAGGAATGTAGTGATTTAACTGGGCTTGCCCCTTGTGCAATGCTCTGCTCCAGATAATTTAATTATGGAAACTCTCAGTTATGCATATTTTGCTGTATTACTATACCTCTGTGCTCTCTGTAGCAAAGAACAGAACAAGTGTACGTAAATAAATTTTCATCTTTCTCTAACTAATATTTTTCATCAACAATTTTTGAAAATAAATTCTAGAGCCATGTGAAAAAGAAAAAAAAAATAACTGTGATGTGAAATGAATTTCTAAGAACAAATGATCAGTTCCCATCCTGCCAAAGTGTTACCATGCATTGATTTGATAGATATATATATATAGTCAATGTTTCAATATTCCCTGTCATGACAGATGTCCTTTAAGGTTTTGTCCTAGTAAAAATGTTAGACACGGTTACACTCAGGCAGCTTTTATTACAATCTTTCAAAACTTCAATTTGTCCTTATGTTGAAGTTAGATTAGATAAAATCACAATTTATTTCCAACGTGGCAACGTGAAGTCCAGCAAGGTTTGACTACAGTTAGCTATAACTGTCCAAAAAACCCAGTGGAAAAAGTGGAGGTTGAAATCCAGAAGTTGCCAAAGTGTGATGTAAGCAACAATCAAGCAAAATTACATAAATACTCGAGAGAGCTCAGTTCAAAATTACTGGATGAACATTAGCCTGATAGAGAAGATTAAAACACCCCACTGTTATGTGCCAACAAGAGGAATGGTGCAGTCAGGGTATAAATTCATTTTATGTCTATCTATTAATTTCCTGGTAATGGCATAAACTACACCTGTTACAGAGCTAGAATAGAAATCAATGAAGCTCCAGTGTTTCATGACATTTATATGAATATAAAATGTTGTGCTAATGGGTGTACTTTGCTTTACCTCTAAGAAACTAGTAATTAAAACAATGCTATGGATTTTCAGTATTGCATAGATCTCTATGCTATCAGTATGACATGATAGACTGAAAGATAGTAGGTAAAAACAGTATAATTTCCATGTCTTTTTTTGTTTCTCCCATTGTGCTCCTTCCTTCTTTCATTTTACAGCAAAATGTTCTTTCCCATTATTCTCCTCAGAAGTCTGAGATATTTGGGAAAATCTTAAATTGTAATTTGATAAATTTTTGCTACAATAACTTCGTGTGGTTGGTCCATAGGTTTAAGTTCATTCTTCTAGGAACATTAGAGTCTAAATTTAAAAACTAAATCAGAGACCTTAAACACTATATGGCCATGTAAGGTTAGTATTTCATCCATCTCCCTTTAAAAATGTTTTGGATTAGAACTGAGGGTTTTAAAAAATTAGTTCTTAAAGTTTACCATGAAGTACAAGCAGTAAATAGAGCAGGGCAGTAGTGGAGTCACCAACCCCGGAGGCATTAAATGTGCAGGTGTGGAACTTAAGGGCATGATTTAGTGATGAACTTGGGAGTGCTAGGTTAACAGCTGGACTCACTCTTGATGGTCTTTTCAACCCTAAATGATTCTATGATTCTATGTTATCGTTCATTAAAAATACTCTGTAAAAAGAGAAAATATTTATGTGCTGAAATTGAAACCACTATTTCAATTTGCTACATTCTGTGTAGTCTAAAGACTGTTACACGATAATAAGATTTAAGTGCTGTTACACATAAGCTTGCATAGTTAGCTCATATTTTGGAGGATGGGAGCAGTCCAATCACGAGCACAAATGAACATAAAGCAAATAGGGAAGATTGCAAACTTGGCTTGAACACGGATACACAGTGATCCAACTCCAAGGTAAACTGCCCATCATTGCTAAGGAATAAAAGCCAATGTAAGAGGCATTATTTACACAAGGTGCTACATCATTCCATCTAACAGATATTAAATTAGGGAAAGAAATTCACAATAACAAAATACATCATATATTTTTCAGATTGAAGCACTGTGATGGGAAAAATAAAACCAGAAGAGCCACCTTTAGAGGTTAAACAGTCTCAAGGTGTTCCTAAACAAATTATGAAAGCATGATTTCACACCTGTTGGAAGAATAAGGCACAGTCTTTGTACTTGAATGTAGTCTGAGTAAAAATGTTTGGGCATCTGGTTATTCTACATACTGGGAAGGAAGGGCCACTTAACTTCTGTATTACTGAGGAGTTGAATGTGAAGACTTTGATAGAAGGGATTATATTCTTCAGATGTCAAAAATTGTTCTCCAATGAGCAAGAGAGACAAAATCAGCAGAGGATACTCAGGGGAAGACTTAGCCCTTCCCTTCCCCAATAGCAAAGTGTTCCAATATGTATTTGAGCTAGTTTTTTATTAAGCAGAGGACTCAAGTCCAGGTTCACAACTTAGGGACTTTAGTAGAACTTAAGCATCTACTTAAGTGGATTCCTTTGTCCTCAGAAGCCTTAGCCCTTGACTCCTCATTCATGCAGCTTAGCTGCTTATCAGCCCTTCTACCTGAAAAGATACCTGCGGAGCAAAGCCAGGATTTGCTTCTATCTGATTAAAACTGGAAGAGAAGGAAAATATGCCTGTAAAAAATATTGCTGCAAACTGTTTTTCCTTACAGAATTCAACTGACAAAGGAATATGCAAAAGGAGAAGAGAATTGCAAAGCATTTCTTGTTCAAGCAGGTTCCCAGGGTTTTTCCCCACCTCTTCATTCCAGATTGCTTTCTTAGCCACCCCACCATAATTACTGTGTTGCATGCCTTATTACAGATGAAGTTATTGTTGTTACATGTTACTGTTTCACAATAATCAATGCATTTGTACTTCTAACTCCAAATATCTAAAACCACACAACACACTACTGGTTGTGATCAAAAGCAACCAAAAGAATTTAATATGAAGGCAGTGTTCCCCTTAGTAATCGGGGATGGGTGCTCACTTCTCATGTATTCTAGACAGAATGTCTTGATTTTGGTATCAAATGTGCTATGTCACCACGTATCTTGCTAAATCAGCTTGCTTATGGGCATTGTAGCTGATAGAACTAGCCAGAAAATATTGCTGTGGATCTCAATTCAGAATCCAGTTCTAAGTATGTCGATGATGGCAACAGCAAAACTATTTATATACATACATAAATTGCAACACAAATACAATTAAATGAAATCAAAACAATTTAGCAAAGAATACATAAATCTTTTGCTTTAGCAGGTAACAGATATGATTCATAGCTAGTGCTTGGCTTTTATACAATAAAATGTATAACAACGTTGGCATATGTTTAATTCAGCATGGTAATGCAAATGTAAAACTAAAAAAAATTTGGAAATCAAATGTTTCAGCTAGAACTCATTTATTTTTACTGCCTTATAACGTAAAACCAGACCTTAACCAATGGCAGGAACCAACCAATCACAGGAAGATTTCATGATTTTGTGGCAAAACTTAAAAGCATTCCAAAGAATTACAGAAGGAGACCAAGAAGAGAAGCAGCCAGAGCTGAGTTGAGTAAACTCAACAACACTGATAAAATTAATTCCTTAGGTTATTACTCCTTGGCAGCGGAAGCTGAGGAGTACAGTGGCATCTTATTGTAAAGACTTCTTGTCTTTTTCCTATCATCCTTCTTTTATGGTCTATTTATTTTCCTTTGACATCAGCTAACTGAAGATTACAGGATTATTTCAGGAACTCAACACAGGTCACCAAAGTTGGGGGTCAGAAGTACCATACAGAAATTGTGTGGGTTCAGATCCTTTTGGAAGAGAGCTAAAGAGAAGACCTCAGTCCTTTAGGACTCAACTAAGCTCTTTTAAATATGAGAGCAAGCTCCTTGACAAAAATCCCTGTACTGCCTAGGTTATGTTTACATGAACTGGCTCATCATCTATTTCAGAAGCTCTAAGCAGTGCTGGAATGTATACTTAGGACTGCAAAAATAAAGGTCAATGGATTTTTTTTTGGCACTGGACAAGGAAGTAAATATGAAACTTCTAATGCACTTATTGTAATTGTACAAAAAAAAAAGTAAAAGGATAAATTTTGATGCATAAAATGAAACATTAAGAAAGGTAGAAAGCCTGGCCAGCATTATGGTTGTTCTAGGCAAGCTTATATAGAAAAGTCAACTTTAAGACATACACTCCTGCAATGGACAAGATAATCTGCATGCAAAGTAACTGGATTTCTCATTGAGGCATATGCATGAAGTCTAATTGGTCATTTGCACATAAACGGTAAACATGACAGCACACTTATTTTTAGCAGATGCATGTTTAAAATTATAGCCCCCAATTTTTGCCGTGGGCGAGTTCTAAGATGGAAGTGCTGGAGGAAGCAGAGAGGGATTAGGAATAGTGGTATTTAGGTTACAGAAGACACACCAGCAGCAGTCCTATGCTTGCTTTTCACAAAATCTGAGGAGAATTATACTACTCTGTTAAAAGATAGTCTTGTTATCATTGTATCACCTTTCAGATTTCTTTCCATTTGTCTTGCTCAAGGTACAGCATCCATTGAGTTTTTGCATGGTACATTGTTATTACAATATAAAGGAAACTGCTGCTGGTTCAGCTACAGGTATGGCAGGTTTAATGAAAAATCTGAAAATGTGGCTGTTGAGTTCAATACTTTAATTTCCACAAATAAGTTTGACATTGTATTGCTACTAAAAACAAAGGGGGAAAAGATACTATAATTAAAGAATATACTCAGATTTAGCCCAAAACACTGAAATTATGAAAATCAGGGTAATTCCCTACATGCTCTTCACACTGTTTGTCTGACACACTGCTTCCTATTACTCCCCAAAGTTAATGCAAACATGGACTCTTCCCACTAGCTCTGGTATTCATCCAAAAAAGGCTGTGAATACAGCAGTGTTATGCCACAGATCACACCATTGCATGGTAAGCACTCGCTGTTGAAACTGTTAATTAGTATTCTACTTAGAATTAAAATATAAACGTACAACATCTTTTCTAGAAGCTACAGAACATTTGCATCAAAAAGGGACAGTCCAATTACTGCTGCCAAATGCTCAAAGACATATGAGCAGCAGAAAAACAAACCATCTGACATCAAAATTGATAGAAGACAGCTTTTCTATTCTAGACTTTTCCAAACGATTAATTTTTCTTTATTTTATTTTCATTTGTTGGAGGTCTTTTATTTTCAGGAAGACAGAAAGTGGAATAACACAATTGTTTTGGCAAAACATTCCAGCCCTTCTTGGATATTTCAATAATCAGCCACTATTAAACAAAAAACCATTTTGTTTTGTGATTGAGAAACCAAAAGCAGACTTTAAGGACAGAAAAGTGACTATGATGATTTCTATCTATAACTTTCACTCTGGCTATGTTATAACCTATACCATCACTGATACTCTGGACATGCAAGCCATCTTAAAAAAAAACCCCAAATACTCAATTTATTAAATTACCCCTTTACATCATTCAATACAATATAGAGCTAGACCTAATATACTAAGATGAAAACACACATCTCTTTTCTTTACCATCTGGTACAAGAAATAAGTTAAACTGTATTTGTCTCATTCGTGTTGATGTAAGCCTGAAACTACTTAGAGGATGCTAAGAACTGACAGTCCATCAAAGGTGTTATACTGTAAAGGCAGGATGATCACATCCTGGCAAGAAGTTTACTGTTCCAAAGTATGGATTGGTACAGAATGCAGGTGGATGCTGATGAATGGGAGGGGAAGGAAAATGGTAAAGGGAGAATGGACAGGGAAAGCAAATGAATGCACTCACAGCTAATTGACTTGGTATTTCTTAACCAAATTACTTTCCTAATCAGAGCAATAATAACAGGAAAAAATGATTTCTCTTAATTAGCATACAATTAATATTTAAATCAACTCTAGAAGATTAACATTCACAGATGTCTATTATGTAATTTGTATGTGAATGATCTACATTTACCAGCAGTAAGATCTGATAGGCAAATGTATCTTAGACAATCATATTTTTATTATTGATATGAAAAGACTATATACCATTTGGCATGCCAAGTATTTAAAAATTTTGCTATTCTTAAAGGCATTTCTGGAATTTTAGCTGTACAATGTTTGGATGTTTAATATTCATTCTGCTGACACACAATTGGAACTACTTGAATAAAAAGAAAAAGATACGAGTCTGAAAAAGCATAGAAGTTAGAAGACAAAATTTCTTTTTTGAAACAGTAATATTGACAAGTATTCCCCATGCCAAAGCAGTTACAAATGGGATGCATATTACTCATGAAGGTTGTGTAAACATATAAAATTCATTACATATGCTTTTCAGAAGAAGCACATGATTATGGAGCACATCATGCCCAGCTCTCCTACCTGCCCTACTGTTTTGTCTTAATGAGGATGTGAAAAAGTGTTTCTTGTACACAGTATGTAAAACTCCTTTAGCTAGAGAACATAACTATATGTGTGCCACATGTCACAATATCTTTTATTCCATAACTTGACTGATGATCTAGTTGGTTTAGAGTTATGGTTTCCCTCCCATATTACACAAGCATAGAGTAAAAAGATTTGTGACAGATATGTAAATAATTAAGACATAAAAATAATATAACATAGATTCCAGACCTGTCTATATATTTTAATAAATAGTTGCTCCCTCAGCCTACTATTCTGAGGTACAGGATGTTTTCAGTTCCCCCAAACAATAATAGTAATAATAACAATAACAATAATTAACAATAATAATAGTAATCATCATCATTGTCATCATCTCACAGAGTCAGGACCCTTTAATGTAATTTTTTTTGTGTTGATAAACTCCAGTTTTTTAATTCGAGGCATTTATTTCAGGGTAGAAATTTAAATAAACTCAATCTAGGTAAAAGGGGTATTAAAAAAACCCAATGATTTTCTGTGTTAGTTAACATTTTAACACTTCTGCTTCCGTCACTGAACGGCTGTTTAGCACCACCGACTGAACCCTGCAAGACCTTTTGATAACACTGTACCTGACAGGTATGTTTGTTCCTCCATTTGCTCAGCACACATGGACTGTTCTGCATTAAGTCCTAAAGGACAAGAGAAAACAGAAAGTGGAGCTGGCAGCATACACTGTCACTATCAGCTAACAGACTTCTGATTTTCAAGTTTACAGCTGAAAAATGCCACACAAAGATGTGGCTGTTTTAGAACAGCCCACCAGACAAAAGCACATTTATCATCACTGGGAGAGTTGGGTCTTTATGAAAATTAAAGCTGTTGAAAGAGGTTTGAAAACCGGATTAGATGTTGCTGTACTTGAAACTTTCTGAACCGTACCTCCAGCTCCTTGAGAGCATCTCGCAGTTTGTCTTGTCGCTTGCTTTTCAGGATCCAAGGATAATCTCGAGCTGTCAAATAAGAGTAAAAAAGAAAAAAATAAAACAAAGAAAAGAAGGTGGAGAAATGTGTATAAATGCATATATATGTGGCTGTATATATATATATATGTATATATACATGTGGGTGTATGTACAACATACACATATATATAATTTTCTAAGAAGTTCTTTGAGCTGAGCTTTTTCTGTAGAAACACAAACCCAAGATTTCTAGGAGTTAACTTAAATGCAAAATTTACCTACAATTGGAAGGAAGTGTCTATGGTTTCTATTCTCAAAGGATCTCTTTTTGGAAGGCTGAATCATAGGAAAAGTTGGCATGTTCTGTCCACCCTGACCATGATTTCCCCATGGCAATTGTGTACAAAGCTCTCAGCACCTTACCCAGCAGCTAATCAGGTGCAATGAAAAACTATCTCCCATTCAGTATATTAACTCAGATTCAAGTTATCAAATCCTAAACAGATTCTATTCTTCTGAAATAATATTTCATTGCCTAATTTCAAAAAGCAGGCACTAACATGTCTGCAAAATATATATGCATGAATATACGCATATATAGAAGTATTAACAACAGGCTATTGTGAATGCCATAGCTTATGGAGTATAGTTATATATAGGGTTTGTTCTTGAAAATTTGGTCTGAAGAATCTGCCAAGTCAAGCAAAGAAGAAACTGCATGACTGCTGAAGTTCTTTAACAAATTTATTAGTGTTCAGCACACTATTGTGAAAATTCTGGCCTAATACATTAATTCTAGTAACCAGGAGGCAAAGCTTCCTCTGGAGTTGCCAGTAATTGGCTTGTTTCGTGCCTGATAATCAGGCCCTAATAACTTGTGAAATTTCTTCATTTAAAAGTGAGCAGTTTTCTGTTCATAAGTGTACAATAAAAATGATGAGAAACTAGAACACATTGTTTAACTTATTCCTATTTCAAGGAAACCTGATGAAAAGTTTAGAGCTCCAAGCTGTCAGTTTGTATGCCAACTTCCAGACTGAATGACTTAGCAGTTATGCTTAAACCTCCCTGCAAAAAGGAGCTTACAATAGAAGTGCTATAGAGTGAAAAAATGAAGGATTTCATATATCAACAAAAGAGGACACCAGCATACAACTTCTCTCTGTGTTTCACTAGACTGAAGCCAGTGTTGGTGGAACTGTTATGATAATATTAATTAGGCATGTAAGATCACATTTTCAATGGGTGCCTTCATAAATACTGGAATATTTATCCACAAATGCAAAATAGGAAATTGCCTGTACAGATACCAAACTATCTGTACAAATCAACAGCTGTGAATAAAGTTCCCCAGTGCTGCTCTTTCCAAAATGTGCCATGCAGCCTTTGTGCCTTGGGCACCCCTGCATTCCTATGGACAAGGTGCTTGTGTTCCAGTTGCCTGTCACACGTGTAAAAAGCACCAGCTGGGGCTGCTGGTGACAGGGTTTGGTTTACCTGGACCTGTTCCTCCTTTCATACATGCAGTGCCTGTAAGATAATGCTACACTGAGCACAAGGGATGCAAACCTGCGAGGCTCCTCCCTGCCTGCAGCCCTTCCTCACCTCCCCACCTCCCCAGAGCTGCATTGATCCCGACTGACACAGAACCCTCAGCAGCGGGTGTACATTTACCACATGGCTGCACCTTCACACCCATCCCCAGCGGGGCTTCAACCTGCTCCAAGCACACCTTACAGTGCTGGAAAGAACTAATCCTTCCAGAACAGCTTTTGCCTTCAAATGCACGCACAATTCCATGGGAATTTGCATTCTGACAACAGCACTGATGTTACTTTATGAAGTTGTCTAAAAAATCAATTAGGTTTTTCAGAGTCATCGTGTAATAATGTTTGAACTTTAATGAATGCTCTGAGCAATGTGGGAGTTGTAAAACTTGAGCTAAAGAAAAGTTGTACTAATATAAAAATCTTTAACTGTCACAGTATTGCTGTGTGATAGCATGAATTGAAATTGCTTTTAACCAGGTAATGCAGGGACAGTGTAAATGTCTCAAAGCTAAAACCATTCTAGGAAGGCAGCTGATTATTAATCTGAAATTAGATTTTGGCTGAAAGTGTTTTAGTTATAATCCTCCGTTATACGGCAGTTGGTGTTGCAAGTCAAGAGATGATTGGGAAAATGTTTATTGCTCATCTTCTAAGTAAATTTCATAAGGAAAAATCTGGATTATTTTTGTCATTCCTTTTGACAATGGACTTGAGAAGCAATACACACTACCATGCTCAGTGACAGGAAAAAAAATAACAGATTGCAAATATACCAGGAAAGAATAATTACAAAACTTCAATTGTTTTGTGATGTGTAGTTCTGTGATCATCTGTCTTAGATGACAGAAAGTGCAGCAAGTTACATTGGAAGGAGTCTGAGGTTATTTTAATGCTTTTCCAGGGGTATCACCAATCCAAATTAACAATTTGGTCTTACTGTAACAAAAAACTCAGAAAATATCCTTACATTCTGCTACCTTTTGCTTCTCTTCTAAGTAACTGTGCTTCATCTGTGTTGCTAAAGGAAAGAGGATGAAAAGATGAATTAATCCCTACAACTGCTGTCAGCAAATATTAATATTAGAGAGAGGACTCGCAGAGTTTGATAAAGCACAGAAATTTACAAAACAATCGAAGCAGCCCCGATGCTTTCATCCCGTAAGGCAGGTATCTTAAATTCATAGTGAAAGAAAGGCTGACCCAGCCGCACAGGTGGGCTGGCAGCACCGAGCCGCCAGTGTCACGAGGGACTACGGTGAGCCAGGTCCGTCGGTCCGTCGGCACAGCCAGGTTTGTCAGTCCGTCAGCACAGCCGGGTCCGACGGTCCGTCAGCACAGCCAGGTGTGTCAGTCTGTCAGCACAGCCGGGTCCGTCGGTCCGTCAGCACAGCCGGGTGTGTCGGTCCGTCAGCACAGCCGGGTTTGTCAGTCCATCAGCACAGCCGGGTGTGTCGGTCTGTCAGCACAGCCGGGTTTGTCAGTCCGTCAGCACAGCCGGGTCCGTCGGTCCGTCAGCACAGCCGGGTGTGTCGGTCCGTCGGCACAGCCGCGCACACGGCGCCTGTGAACCACGGCACGGCCCGCCCGGGCAAAACCGAGGGGAGCTCCAGCCCTACAGCCCCTTCGACCCGTGGGGAAACTTGTAGGATTACCAGGATTAATCAGATAACGGAAATGGGTCGCTCGCCCAGGAACGGCCATTCCGGAGAGCAGGCAGAGATGCCCTCTGCTGGGATTCCGGCAAGCACCTGGCCGTGTGCTGGGCCCCAAGCAACACAAAACATCTTCAAAAACGCAAGAATTCAGAGTATAAAATGAGGTTTCTAGTGACATAAAGGTTGTTTTTATGGGAGTATTTTTCCAACTATTTTTTCTTCTGTGGTTTAAAAAGTTTTAAAATACTCTGATGTAAGTTGGGAGAGAGAACCTCTATGTTTCCTTACTCCATGGAAATACAGAGGCATACTAACAAGAAATTTGAAGCTGCATTTTTAAGAGCAAGCAGTTGGTATCAAACATTGAACATTTTGAAGTTTTGTTTAGTTTCAGTTATGGTTATTTTACCTGGTTCTTTCTTGTCATGGTACTGGTGGATCCCAATGTCTTCATCTGTACAATTAAATGTAAACGTATTTAATTATGGATGTGACACTGGAAAGAGAACACAACTCAGAAAGCTAAGTTCAGCACCTCAATTTTTGCCAGCTGAAGCAGTGTTAGGTGTTAAAGTACAAGCAGCATGAAAAAAGCACAGTATAAAGCCTGAATACCATTAGGACTTTCAAGAACCAGCAGACAAGGAATGAAGAAGGGTGTGACAAGCCCTTACATTTATTCAGAGCTGTCATTTCCCTTCCATACACTTTGATTCCTTTCCAGTTGTCAACACGCAAAGTATTTTTACCACCTTCCTAATTAGCATATTTTGTGTTCTTTCACAAGAAAAGGTAAGGATCACAGTGAAAACTGTACTTTAGAATAACTTAAAATGTCTTCTGGTGACTGACACAGCTGAGCTAAAGACAACAGGAGTTTTTTTTAAAGATTCATGAACTCCTAAAGCTGCTCTTTCAAAGGATCCAATATTATTAATCTACAGGTATTACGGTCTACCTGGTTCCTGTGGCAAGAAAATCCAGTGGTTTTGGATGTTTTGGATGTTTACATTGGGACTGCAACCACACCAGTCAGTTCCTGAGGAGGCTGACAGGTAAATACTTAGGTGTGCCATGGCAAGCTCCACCAGGTAGATCTAAGTACAGAGTTACATTGCATCATTTTGAAATAATTAGTTTGTCACTGCATCTGTGTCCTTCCAAACTCAGACAGGCATATTGCATGGGGAGAAATTCCTTAGATGGAAGAAAAATGTAGGAAGGTACTGAAATGGCAGGCAGGTTTTAAACCAGGATTCCTCCCTTCTGCCTCAGAATTTCTGAATGAGATGTCTAGGCAATGAATAAATGGAAGCAAGAAGGTCAAAGCTGGAAAAACAGGCACAGTACTCAACAGTAAAGCTTTAATTACAATAAATCACAGCTGTATTTTTACTTAAACCATCAGACTTTTCTATGAAATACAGCTTTTGACCTTTTGATGTAATTGTTATAGAACAGTTCTCACACAAAGATGGGACATCAAGGCATCTTGAGTCAGTATTTGAATAATAACAGTCAGCTGAACTTGGTTATTCAAAATAATATTGCAACAAAATTATTGTACACTACAATTAGCATGATATGTCATAAATAATATTTTGGTGTGGTCCACTTATAAACCAGTGGGTGTTTTTTAGTATTATATTTTAGGAATAGCAAGGCAAGATAAATGAAGGTAATTTGTACACAGCTAGTAATTAGTCATATGTCCTCTGGAGCAATCAATTAATAAGATAAATGTATCCTTGTAAGTATAAAGTTTCAAGTAATCATGCAAAATACCCAGAACATGCAGTAATTTTTTATTTTCACAGTGAGTACAAATGACAATGCCTCTGCAGTTCACTTGACTGTAGATCATTCACCCAAACTAGTCGTTAAACTGAAGCTCACATCCAAGTAAGTCATCGCTTCCCGAGAAGGCAAATGCATCCAATCAAACACAATCTTAACATTTTTTACTTGAAAGGATGCTCCAGTTCTATGACAGGATAAGCAAGGAAGCTGACCAAACTTAAACACTTTACTGCTGCCTAATTTTCTTTCTCCTAGTATAAAAAACACTTCCCTTGGGTATTCAGAATTTTATATTAGTTTAATATTCATCAACAAGCTTTGATGTTTTGTTTTAGTAACAGGTAACAGCTCACCTCTAATATGTAAGTTGGTCTTCAAAGACCACAGAAACATCTCAGTCAGGCAGAAGGACATCTGGTGGAGCTTAAGCACTGGCAAAAGAGGGAAAGAAACCACATGAGCCAATTTATCACCCTCTATCACCAGTGAAACTGCAAGTATTTTGAAAACTAAGTACTAGAAGAACAGAGCACTGATGATATTTTGTTAGATGTAAGCTGTGGTTTGATCACAATCAAAATGAATAAGGGAAATAACAGGGTAAGAAATGCAATGTGTTTATATACAGATCATACACAGAGAAATCAACACATCTTTAAATGTACAGCTGCTCTCACTAAAGAAAATATCTTTGTGCTTGATGCTTCTCATATACACATCATAATCTATTTTTACTGTATGGTTATTACCTTGACACATGCAAAACTGAAACCACTACTTAAATATCTGACTTAGATATGAGAAATTGACTTTTGGGTCAGATTTTTAAAATGCTGTACATTGAGAAGTGTCAATATAGTCAAGAAACAGTTTTGAACATGATATTTGCAGACATTAGTTATAGTGCCAAAACCAATGTCTTTCTAAATACCCCCCTACAGACACTTAGAGTAAGTCAATTGGAACTGACAAAACAACAGACATGAAGCTCATATAGAATATGAGTTGAACTATTGTGCACATTATTATTAAATGTTTGCTATGTTTTTTTGAACAATCCATCTGAATGGATCCCAGTAGAGGATGTGTTGTGTTTCAAAGAAGAACTGGGATTCTCCAGACACAGTAACCAGAGGGCTTCCCAGAGTGATTTTCTGCAGTGCTTCAGTCACAAATGGGCCACCAGACCACTGACTTCTTCCATTAAACCCAAGGATCCACTGAAAACTGGACTGAGAAGGGGTGTTTACACAAGGCAGCACACTTTAGAACAATTCAGCACACTTGAATTTCTTTCTTTTTTGAAGTAGACTCTTCATTTGCTTCCCATGGGTGCCATTCAGATAATGAATCAAATACAAGACAATTCCATAATTTCTATCACCTAGAGTATCAGACCTTTATGTCAAGAGTGCTATGATGAAAAATAAGTGCAAGAATCTCAGGTAGCCTTGAGGAAATTATCATGGTCACAGTGGAGCTGGGAGACTTTGGGGTATTATCACTCAAGCTAATATGTGTGTCTTGAAGGACTGCCAAATCCACTGAAATAACAGCAAGTGGAAACAGCATTTTCTTTCCACTGATCCCCAAAATGTACAAAAAGTCTTTCTGAGTTAGTAAATCCCATAGCTATATCAATAAAACCCAAACAATAAAAACAAACAAAAAAGCTCACAACACACAACACACACCTAGTAAATGGAACATAGTTTCATCTTGGGTGAGAATGAGGTTTGGAAAAAAAACGCAAGGAGATTAGCATGGTGGTCTGTTGAACATAGGAATAATTTTTGGTACAAATATAGATGAGGGCAGCCCCTCTTTTTCCACGTGGACTAAAGCAGAAGGAGATTGTACGTTATAATTTTATCTGTTTTCTCATTTTGTACTTACTTGCATTAACAAGTGAAACAAAACTTGCAGTCCCCAGGGCCCATAGATCCTAGATTAGAATCCCTCACTAACAGGAAGTCATCAAATTGAGTTTCTCAAAATCCTGTCATGGCTTGACTAAAAAAACCCCACACACTTTCAAGTGGTAGATGATCTGTTCAGCAGGAGAGAAGGCACATCTGCCCAGAAGCAAGGTCTGGTGGGGTCACCCTGGCAGGACACCAGATGCCCACCAAAGCTGCTCTCTCTTCCCTGCTCAGAGGGACGAGGGAGAGAGGTGAGATAAGGACAGGGAGAGATCACTGACTGACAGCCATCATGGGCAAAAGAGACTTGACTTGGGGAAATCAGTTTAATTTATTACCAAACAAAACAGAGCAAGATAATGAGAAATAAAATCAAATCTTAGGAACACCTTCAACCCACCCCTCCCTTCTTCCTGGGCTCAACTCTACTCCCGATTTCTCTACCTCCTCTCCCCTAGTGCTGTAGGGAGATGGGGAATGGGGGCTGCATCAATTCATCACACCTTCTGCCACTCGTTCCTCCTCAGGAAAGGACTCCTCACACCTCCCCTCTGCTCCAGAGTGCTCCCTTCCATGAGGTGCACTCCTTCAGGAACAGACTGCTCCAGTGTGGATCTCTCACAGGGTGCAGTCCTTAAGGAGTAGGTTGCTCCAGGATGGGTCTGCCATTGGATCACAAGCCCTGCCAGCAAACCTGCTTCAGTGTGGGCTTCTCCCTTCACAGGGCACAGGTCCTGCCAGAAGCCTGCTCCAGCATGGACTTTCCATGGGACCACAGCCTCCTTAAGGCTCTCTGCTGCAGCATGGGGTCCTCCATGGGCTGCAGCGGTAGCTCTGCTCTGGCACTTGGAGCACCTCCTCAGCCTCCTTCTTCACTGACCTCAGCATCTGCAGGGCTGATTCTCTCGTATATTCTCACTCCTCTCTCTGACTGCAATTTGCTCTTTCTTTTCCCTCTTCCTAAATACATGATCCCAGAGGTGCTACCACTGCTGCTAATGGGCTTGGCCTGGATCAGCAGCAGGTCTGTCTTGGAGCTGGCTGGCACTGGCTCTGTTGGATATGGGGGAAGCTTCCAGCAGCTTCTCACAGAAGACATCCCTACAACTGCCCCTGCTACCAAAATCTTGCTGTGCAAACCCAAAACACAAGGTAAGACAGAACACTTTGGCATGACAGATAAACTAACATAAAATCCCCAGATTACCCCAAAGCTCTTGTATGTAGGCTGCATGGGCACTTCTAGTTGTGTCCTCCTACTGAATATAAAGCCATCCCATAACACTTTAATGCTGCTGAGTGCCTTCCCAACTGACAGGTCAGAGAAGACTTTCAAGTCCTTATCTTTTTCCACTGTCACTCACGTAGAGGGAACTTACCAAAAAAGCAAAAGTAAGTTTTCAAATGGGCACTAAATACTCAGTGTCCAAGACAGGTACTTTTAAAAAATTTGTTTTCAAAAACATGAAAAAAAAGAAAGTTTGTAAGAAAATGTTAAAAACTCAAAGACAACTAAAGAACAGCCTTTCAGTTCCACACTGAATAACCAAGATGAAGCAAAATTCTCCATGTACCTAAGAAAGGAGATTTGTCAATTACCATAATCTTGAGTTTAGCTTTTTTCTTCTCCCTTTCCTTGGACTCTGAGCACTCACTAACCAGCTAATTATTGGAATGCTTGTTGCTGTTGTGCCAGTGAGAATGGACATCTGCCTAAAAACACTGTTCCAGTCTAACAAACTCTAATTTGAAATACTTTCTGATTAGTTGTAACCTACAGAGGAAAAAAAAGAGAGAAAATTTGCTTCTGTAACAAAATATGGCATTGTCAAGTCTGAATACTTTGTTCAGAGGAATTATTCTTTCTTGTTCCTTTTGAGGAAATACATGCCAACTTTCAGAGTTATGCAACTACATCTCACCATTTCCCACATCATTATATTCCAGCACAATGGGAATGAGGATGATGACGACAAAGTGATCTTTCTGTATTTGAAAAGTGCCTTTCAGAATTTACAATATTCTCTAACTCCATGAGCTGGGCCCCGCTATTGCAAAGAAGGTAGGTATGAAAATATATTAAAATTCCTCCCGTTGAGCTTTAAGAACTCTATCCCCCCCTCTTTAAAATTGATTAGAATTTGGAAAAAATGGGTTGAAATAACTCTACTGTTAAGGTAAGACTGGAATTCAATTTAACAGCCCGTTCTTCTTCTGGCTCACACAACATTTACTGTCTGCTTTCACAATATCACCACAAACAACAAGGATATTTTAGTGGTTGCAAAAGCTCACTGACAAATGGAGATGTTTTGCAATGGTCAGCCTGTGCCAGTGTCTGTGTGAGGATTGTTTTGTCTAAAAAAAAATCTTCATTTTAGTAACTACAGACACAGAAAGTAACTGCCTGGCCACTTTGTAACATCAACAAATGTTGAAATCGACATCAAGGGTCCTCTCCAACACCTCTAATATAGGTGCTTTTGAAAAATAATTAGAAACCACACACTGCCTAAGTGATTCAGGGCACTGATACTGCATTTCTTCCCTTTCCATAGTTACCTGGGAGAGTGGAGTACTTGTAAAAGGCAGTGCTCAGCTCCTCAGATGAGGGCATCCCAAAAATGCTACCTCTGAACACATACGAGGGGCAACCTAGAGCTAGAGAACAGGAGATGCTGACTACCACAAGCCATCTGGACTTCACAGTTCATGTGCCAAAACCACGGGTTGGTGTGACAAGACTATCTGAAGTGTCCCTCTAAGAGTAAACCCTGTAACTACCAGGCTACAGGGCAGCATTTGATGACCATCTGCCTCTCCCATTGAAGGTGGGCTCAGAAACGTGCTCCCAGAAACCCAGCATTCCCAGTGAAAGGGCAATAAACAAGGGGGATAAACAAAATATTGCTGGAGTTTGGGGCTCACTCCTAGGAGTGGAAACAAGGTAAAATACAAAGCCTGTCAGAAAGCAGGTCCCTCTAAGCCATGGCACAGTCACAAAACCTCTGCAATGGCATCTGTATGTGTACTTGATGAGGTGCTTCAGATGTGGGGTTGGGTGGATGTTATAGGACAAAATGCCTAAATAAAAGAAAACACTGCAGAATCCATTTTCACTACTCACATGGCATTGGAATTTCTTGGCCAATAATACCCGGAATTATTTTATAAGGATCATCACACGCCAACCTTTTGTGTTCTCCTGCTCCATAGAATCACACAATCATAGAGTATTCTGAGCTGGAAAGGATCCATAAGGACCACTGAAGTCCATCTCTTGGCCCTGCATGCTTCTTAAACTCTGGTGGGCTGGGGAGCCTGTTCCAGTGCCCAACCACCCCCTGGGTGAAAAACCTTTTCCTGATAGCCAACCTAAACCTCCCATGACACAGCTTCATGCCTTCCCTTGGATCCTGTCACTGCCACCACAGAGCAGAGATCAGTGCCTGCCCCTCCACTGCCCCTCACAAGGAAGTTGTAACTGCAACGAGGCCTCCCCTCAGTCTCCTCCAGGCTGGACAGACCAAAGGACCTCAGCCACTCCTCATAAGGCTTCCCCTCAAGGCTGTTCACCATCTTCATAGACCTTTGAAAACTCTCCAATAGATTAATGTCTTTTTTATATTGTGGCACCCAAAACTGCCCCCAGGCCTTGAGCTGAGGCCTCCTCAATGCAGAGCAGAGTGGGACAATCCCCTCCCTTGCCTGGCTGGCAATGCTGGGCCTGATGCCCCGCAAGGCGTGGTTGGCCCTCCTGGCTGCCAGGGCACTGCTGACTCACATCCAACTTGCCATTGACCAGGACCCTCAGGTCCCTTTCTGCTGCTCTCCAGCCTCTCATTCTGTCCATGCATCCAGGGCTGTCCCATCCCAGGCGCAGAGTTCAGGTTGCTTTTGTGTTCTACAGGTCTAACTTTTTTCAGAGAAATGGAAAATGTAATAGCCACAATGGACTCTAATTCACAAAAATATGTATTTTTTCACTTGATTTTGGATTGATTACACAATAGCTCTACTAGCTATAGATTCCAGAGCAGATTACCCTCAGTCTTAGTTCTGCTTCCCTTCCTCCACCTTGCCAATGTTAACATTCAATCTCTGGCATTGCTACAGCTCATTCACAATGGCTAAATTTTAACTCATACACCTGATGTTCAACAAATAAGGTAAGTCATCAAGTCATCCTATAACTTATTCTCTTCTTATTTCTGTGACATCATATTTGGAGTAGAAATCACTGTCGTTTTTTTCTTCCTCTTCATGACCAATTTCTCCTTCACCAAGGAGAGAAACTCCCTGCAGCACAAGTATGATTCAAAAATGTAGTATTTGACTCTGGAAGTCAATGTTTAGATTGAACTATCTGCATTACATTAGTAGCTACTTGCTGTATGCTTTAAGTTGATACAACAATTTCTTTGTGTACAACATATAAAATAGATTTTTAAACATGCTAGCTTTTACATTTTTAGCTACATCAACTTAAAATTTAGTGTAATTATTAAAAAAAGACCAGTAAAATTTTTTATCTGTCATGTTCCTATAGAGGAAAAATGCAAACTATTCTCCCAATCTTACAAGACAGGCTTCAGCTTTTTACAGTTGTATGAAGCACAGCTTATTTGATACATAATAACACATACTGAAATAAAGCTAGTAAAATCACAAGAATTTGTAAAACTTCATTTTGTAGTCTGGTATTAAGCAGAAACAATCCAGATTCTTCCTTCACATCTACAATTTATTACATCGAAAGTCAGCAGCACAGCAATTACAGGAAAAAGCTAAATTCATACACGTATACTGATAGTTTTAATTTGGTTTCTTAAGAAAATGATACTTATGTCTGCATGTCTGTCTAACGTTTTTAAGATTTTAATCCATTGATCTAAATTAGCTAGAAATACTCTGATTTGTTTTTTCACAAAACAAATTGTCAAAAATGCATAATTACTGTGCCAATCTGCAGGTGGGCATAAGGAAAGACTGTCTTTGCACCAGAATTTAGGGACATGTAGGAATAGCTCAGGCCCTGATTGCTTTTCTGGAGATCTAGCCCAGATGGAGCATCTTGTTTTGTGTCCAGTTGGAAGATCTAACAAAATTCTCATCTGTGACGCTGGCCCAAGTGCTTAGAGGCGATCATGAGATACATACATGTGAAAAGACTCTTGCTCCTGTGTAGAAATCTAATAACTATAGAGTCCTATCAGATTTTAAGGCCTTGGCTCAAGGGGCCCATTGTTAAGATCAGCTCTGAATTTTTAGTCAGACCACTTATAAATTTCACAAATGCTTGGATATAAGGCATTGTAAAAATAGCACAGAGCGACATAATTTCAGTTTGGTTAGAAGTTAAATGGGTGCAAAGATGGCATTCTGATATACTTTCCTTTCTTTGGACTGCAGGGGATAGCAATTCTGTCACCAATGCAGGAAATGTGCTACTGGGACTGCATTCTTAAATGTTTTGTTCATTTAACTGCAGAAACTCAGGTTTATTTTCTGGTAAGTAGAGGTTCTAGTCTTCATCTTTCACTGTACAATGGCAAAGCCTGAGATGTGTGTACCATCAGTGGAAGCTCTGCAGTGCCTCTGAAACAGCACCCAGGTTGGAGTTTCATTTCCAGGAAGATCATGGTTAAGCACAATGGTGAATGCTGTTCTGCCACTCCAGATCAGATCACAAACACCATGGCTACACAAAGCAAAGGACTGACCCCATCAAGTTTGAATCAAATGGGTTATTAAGTCATTCTGTAATGGCAGCTCCAAGCTGGCTTTGGTAGTCCCCATTCTCACACTGTGTTGGCTCCCTGATTCCTCTGCTCCCACTGCACCTTCCCCTCCACAAGCAGGCTTGGGCTCATCTTTCTTTTCATTCCTTTTTCCTAGCTGCTTGTCGAGCTCTGACTCCTCATCTGCAGCTATTTCTGAGCCTAGGCCAGTCCCTTCTCACAACTACTGCTCCTGGCACTGAGCCTTCCTGCCTGAGATCCTGACTATCTTTAGCAGCACGGTGGGCTTTAGTCTTATATTCTTTTACTTCCCCTTTAAATCCCTTTTCCACTGAGAAAAGAAGTGTAGCTTTTGTAGTATAAATGAAAATCAGATACCCTGTCACTAAGACCAACCCCTGATTTCAAGAAGTAGAAATACAGGCATGCTTTTATAAATCCATTCAGTGCATAATAACTCATATTATAATATTGGTTTAAGAATATTTGCGACTAACACAAATAAAAAGTTGATCAATTATCATACATCTGAATCTCTAGGCAAATATTTACTGTTGCTACTTTATTTCTCTTCAGATTCTGATGACTCAGAATATTTTTGCCAAACACATGAATTAAGCAAATTCCATTAATTATTCTGATTTCCCCAATCTAAATAGGAAAACTGTTTTGTAGATTGGTGAACAACACACAAGAGCACTCTGTATCAAAATACACAGTGAAACTTCTATTGTAAGAAAGGCCTAAATATGGTTTGCAGAATAATCATGGAAAGGAAATACATTATCTGATAACTCAAGAATTCTGGCATGAAAATTATACATTGTAAATTTATTCCCATATGCTGTGAAGTTGTATCATGTTCCATTCAATTATTTTTTGTGAGGTTTGTTTTATTGTTTTCTGAGTCTGAAAATAATCCTCTTTTTTTGCAACAACAGTTCTATTTACTCAGTTTTCATATTTTAAGATATTTGCATATATAACTATACAATATACATATAGCTCCTTAAGAACATTAAGACTATTTGAGACTGTAGTAAGAACACTGAAAATCTGTAAATGCTGTAAAAAAAGGTTTATCTCCAGCTGATATCAATTAAGATTATTTCTTGCACAATTAATTGGGCAAAAAGCCACACAGACCATAATTCAGAATGGGAATTGTTGGCTTAGACAGCTGTCCAGTTCATCCTCTGAGCTCTGAACTAAAAACTCTGTCTACTAGATAGAGGGTGCAGAAGTTCAAGGACACGTGCAAAAATACTACAGAAAATCTATATGGGGGTAACTTGTTGCCACCAAATTGATTGTTCGTGTGTCAAAACTGAGGCACAGCGTTTGCTGAGTTATCAATCAAGTAGATGATGACAGGATCAAAAACTGAATCCTCCTGCCACACTACCATGGCTCCTGCCTTCAGAAACACACTTCCAATACACATTATTGGTACACTCATTCGAAAGACAGCTATTGATTAACTGAACAGATAATAAGATTAACAACAGTGAAGCAGAATTAATTTGAGGGAGGTAATGCCATTTGTCAAGAAGACACTTAAGTTTATGTATTAGCCACACCTCTGACAACATTAATGAAGCTAAGAACCATTCTCCAATTGATACTGCAGGCAAGTGTTACAATCTATAACAACTCTCAGAGAGAGTGGGTGTGAAAAGTTAAGAAGGTCACAGAAAATAGATATAATTGACCTGGGTTTTTACTTCACAGAGTGAAAAGTTCATATACACATTTTGATAAAGACCCTGAAGGCCTTTATATAAACCAGATAGTAGATAAGTGATCCAAACTACAGATATCCAGTGCTGACACATGACATAAGGCAATTACAGAAGTACTAAATGTCAAGCTGTTTTACGACACTCTTTAAGATAGTGATTGTTGTTGTAAATAACCCAATTTTTCAATACTAAAGGTCAGTAGGTTATAAAATTTTGTACCAGTTATTTCTTATCATCGGCCAAAGGAGAAGAAAACAAAATCTCTCTTTTTTTTTAAGCTGAGCAGAAAGAAGGTGGAAGGACCTGCAAATAATCCAAGCACAGGGAAAGTCCTTGCTCTGCTGCCCTGCCATTGTTGCAATTCCTGTTTGCAAGGAAGTTTATATTGGCAGGTCTTTAAACTTAGAACACCAGTTCTCATTGAAAATTAGTGATGTAAATGTGTGGGTTTACAGCAGTGCTACCGACAGTAGGAGATCAGAATTGTTTCTTTCCATTTACACCTCTATGCATTAGCATCTTGGTTCATCAGCTACCATGCAGCATGGGCTGCTATGAAATAAACACTGATCAGAACAATTAAGTCCAAAGCAAAGGGTTAACCACAGTTCAATCTGAATTTTAACTATATTTGTGCCTAAACAAAATAGATTCTTCTATGTTTTTATGTAGTATTTCAGATTTAGCTATTGCACAACCAATCAGATCTGTACGGATGCCAGTTAATTTAAAGAGTAGCACTTGAAAATATAGCATTAACAACTATTTAGTTTTTCATTTATGTGCTGTACCAACAAATTTCTCACTGAACTGTACAGCTCTGGCCTTTAACATTTTATACTCTGCATGTTCACTGAGTATGTGTTTAAAGAACATTGGTAAACACATTGATTTCACTTATAAATCTTGCAAATTTGCAAGCTGCCTTTAAAAATAGAAATTTATTTCTGAGTATATTGTATGAGTTGAATAAATTTACTAGAACAAACAGATTGATTATTTTTAGATCTACAAGATCTTTAAATGTACTTTTTGCATTCCTTTTTAGAATGTTTTTACATTTAAATAATTTTCAGTAGCTATTTTATGTTGACCTATTTTGTTGAGATACAGGCAACAAATTTGGCAAGCAATAAATTAAGCTTTACTAATATTTGAAAATCACCTTTGAATAGCCTTTTGCAAGGCTCATTGAGATTCTTGTTTATGAACATTTATTTTTAAATATGGGGCTTTTTCTGCTATACTTGAATTCTAGTTAATCCAGTGAGACTTGTATCTTGGCTTCTTCAATGTAATATTAAAAAAATTACAATGCCTGTGTGTCAGACTTCCTTTTAAGAAAGATTTGATTGCAAACACAAACAAAAAGCTTTTCTTCTTTTGTACTCCTTTATGATCTTCAAACAAGTTTCTATGAAAAGGACTAATGTTTTTTCAATTTTAAACCATACTCACCTTTGCAGTTAGGAAAAAAAAGAGAAAATTTCAAGTTACAATAATTAATTCCTGATTGTTATGTTACAGTATAGTTTATGTTGTGTTCTAATTATGCAGATATGCATTAGGGAAAGTAACTTTGAAGAAAAAAATGCATTTGTTTAAACATTTTCATAATTACATTGAAACTGTTGAGCAGTGGGCTCGTATATAAACCAAAATATATGCAGATTTTAATAAGGAACTACAAACTACTCTACCACCCTTAAGAGAACCATGACAGTAAAATAATTGGTCTATAAGTACAGCTAGTTTCAGAAATCTACCTCATTAAAAATGCAAACAAAGTCAGTCCAAAATGGTCAAAAGCTCAGATCATCCTCATTGTACCTCTTCTGGGAGCAGAGTAAGACCAGCTGCCTGTGACCAGTATTTAAAACAGTTCTGATCTCAAAAATGTCCTACAACATGATGACAACAGATTTACTAACTTCAAAACCATTCCTCTAAATTTGAGTATCCATAGTAAAGAGAAGTTGGGGTTTAGGATCTGCCAGAGATCACACAGATAATGAATAACACCCAACACTTTCAAGGAAAACTTTCCTCTTGCTAATAATACTTCCACAACTGGATAAATACTGCTGGTGCCACTTTATGATTAGCTTCATCTGCCTAAAAAAGTGGTAAATTACAGAACTTTTATTTGATATACTAGATACCCATACTGATGGAGAGGTAATTTCAATGACCAACTCCAGTTCCACATATGCAAGTGTTCTAACTTCTGGTTGGTATGAACCAGTAGTTCTCCTTAGCTTCTGTAAGATGATGCAGTGGTGGAATTCGTACATATTATGTATTAAATGAACACTGAAATGTAAAACAGACTTTTAGGCAACTCTTAATACTTCAGAAACAACCAGCTAGTTTGCAGCACCTTCCCAAACATGTAATCAAACTATGGAGAGATATGTGAATTGGTTCCCCATGGAAATGTCCATCTATTTTTTCAGATAATACTGGTGATATGTTCTCTGGCTTCTGTCTTACTAGTCCAGCTGTATATAGAGGGGTTTTTTTCTAGTGGATAGACTCAAAGGAGACAAGATTCACAGAATCAAAATATGTGTCTCCTTACTATCTTTGGTCACAAATTAGAATATCCAGTGTATTTGTTCATCTATCCTTTCTTTTCATTACAGTGCTTATTAGCTCTACTCCCATCATTAACTAATGGATTTATGGTACTTGTTGGAAAAAAAAGTCATACAAAGCAGTTCTTGCTAATACAAGAAATATTTACAGAAGGAATCAATCCTGTTAAAATTATAAAGCATAATACCAGAAGGTGTAATTAACTTACTAAAGTATAAGATTAGGCAGACTCCCTGTTTTCAATTAATCAGTCATTGTTACCTGGTTCTAATTTTAAAATACCAGTGGTGAACTCAACCAGTGATTTACAACAGCTACTCAAATAGGCTACCAGCAGAAAAATCCATGTAGCTAATTTTAAGAGTTTGTAACTTAAAATTGGATCCTGTTATCATTCAGCTCAGAGGGAAAACTACTACTGGGTGGATTGGTCCAAGCTCCTGGAGAGCAGAGTGTGTACAACAGTACTTTGTTCCAAGGTACAATACTCTTATGATTTGCACAAGAATAGTGTCAAATACACTTCTCAGATTAGGGTTGAAATTTGATGGGCAAACATTATAAACTGCTGCATTACAGATTTCTTTAGTACCTTGTTATATTGTTTTCAGAGGTCTCACCTAAAAATCTCTTTGAAAATCTATGAACAGTTACCTTCAAAATGACATATGGCATAACCTTCAATGCCCAGTTCCTTCAAAGCACTCACATGCTTCCAGTTACCTGTGTATTCAGTCAGAAGGTCCAAGCTGTATATAGAAAGAACAGGATATCCAATATCCAGTCATTCACAATATCCAATTATTCAGCCCATGCTAGAGAAAGATGTTTTGCTTTTGCCTAGATTCCACTCTCAAACTAGAAAAAAAATTTTTACTTGAACCTGAACGAGACAATGCAGGCACTAAAGCAAAAATGCACACCTTTTAACAGATAAAAGAAACAAAAATGAGTATCAAATAATCTCTTGAAAAAATTAGAACTAAATTAGTTATAAAACAATGCACGTCAGCTTCACAAAGCACACCCGTTGATGCTGAAATGTATATTACTTAAACATATATGCAAATACTAAATTCCCAAGCTGTTACTGAATATGACGTTAGGAAGATTCACCCATTTTAATTCCACGTGTTCTTGCAATGTAAACATTGCCTTTTGAGAGGAAAGGTCCTCACAGCCTCAGAAAAGATATCATGTGCTGCACATGTGAAACTGGAAACAGCAGTACCAGCAGCCCTTGGTATAAATATTCTACTATGAGCACATCAACATAGACTGGTTCAATAAACAGAAGGGCACCTATGCCTAAAGGGACATTTTGTTACCCTTTTTAAGGCTTAGGAGGCTATATGGCTTCTTAAGAAGCTCCTGAAGAAGACTTTGATCCCTTTCCTTTTCGAGCTCTGTGTCAGTTCGTCCAGCCGTCAGCCAACATTTTACTCAAGAAGGTCTTTGGAAGTTTGGGCAGCTTTCAGAAGCAGTTGGATATCGGAAATCCTTACCTCGAATCTGAAAATTAGTGCAAAGATGTATCACCTTCTCTGGAAGCAATATTTTCAGACTCACCATCTCCATGGGGTGACTTTAACAAAGACTTGCAGGTGGCAGATTTATTTGCTGAGTGCTTGTGACCATTCCTGGGCATAGAACCGAGATGTACTGCTTTGTACTGTGTTCCACTTTTGAATTTTAATGGCTTTTATTCAATCAGTCTTAGGAATTGATTCCATAACAGCAGAATTTTCTCTTAGAAATCTTTTTACTTCCATTCTCCTTCACTCACCTTGCACCAATGTCCTGGGTCAGAAGTGCAGGCTTTAAATTTGTATTTCTAGGACAAGTGGCTATAAAACCTCTTCCCTACTCTGCTGCCTGCACATTCCTACAGCATAGACACAGCATTTTAAAATTTGCTACTGAATGAGGAATCATGATGATTTTAGAGAAAAAAACCCCATTGTACCAAGAGTTTTATTTTTAAATCTTTACTAGCAATGGCAGCAATTTGCAAACTGCATCCATTTTGCTGTTCTTACTGCAAATATATGCAGTGGAGTTATAATGAATGCATCTATTTCTAAACAAGGCAGTAATATTGCAGCAAGTGCTATAAAGTACAGATGCTCATCTCTGTCATTAATTAGGTAAGAGACCAGCTCATTTTTCACTTGCATGGGGTCCATGTATATTTTCTTTTGTTTTTGCAGTAACAATTATGAAATGTAATAATTTTGCTGCTTTGAATAATTCCACCTTCTCTCAACAACCTTTAGTTATCTGCATCTTAATCCTCTGAATTCCAAGAATAGTAGTACACAGGAATGCAAATTAAAGAAGAAATTGGGTAATTCTAGGAAATATAAAGTGATTCCTTGTTAAATCTACAAATACTTAAAGTTTAGTAAACCCTTAGTTCAGGGTTTTAAGAAAAGAGAGCTCCTTGGTGCAGAAGCACCCTCTAATGGCTGGCTCCTGACTGCTCTGAATAATAACTGGAAGAGCAATTTAATAGCTCCCCTAAAAAGCAAGGGAAACTGCTAAGATACGAAAAAACCCAAAACAACAAAACAACCAAAAAAGAAAAACCCAAAAAACAAAAAAAGGAAAGAAATGTGATTATATTTATGCATACACACATATTCACATTTCACATATATTCTCTATTGCATATCCTTAACACAGAAAAAGAGCATCATGCATCTGATAAACTTTTTAAATTAGAGCTGTATTTCCTTTTAGAACAATATTCTCAATTTAGTAGATGAAATACTTTTTTATGTTTTCCCAGGTTCCAACCATTCTTCAAATTTTAAAGATAAACAGAAACTGAATTTCCTCTCTTATCTCAATTAACTTTTACAAAAGAAAACTAGTCCAAAAAGGCTTTAGGAAAAATGCTATACTAAGTCTCAATCTTACAATAATTTAGGCAAGAAGGAATGTGGAAGTCATTGGGTCCAATTCCCTGCTCGAGTTGGCCAACTCTGAAGTTGCATCCCAATAGTAAAATACTATGTTAGGAATAGAAAAAAATTCTTTTTGTTGCTAAAGCTGTACTGGAAATGTAAACCATTTCTGCTGTGTAAAAATATGCCTTAATATGTTTTTTCCCCCTTCTATTCTATGGCTTTGCAGGGGTTTTTCTCTGAAAATATCCAAAATTTGCTCATATAACTGCATCATTTTACCTCCACACTAGAATGTGTAGTTACCATACAGCCTTATATTATGAACTGTTAAGTATAATATCTCAGTGTTCGTACAAAGCCAGTGGCAGATAGAGCAGTTAATAACATGAGAGTAATGAGACTAACCGACCAACTTGCTTCTCAACATCACTTTTCAAATCTCTTTGGGCTAAATTTTCAGTGTGGGGAATTAGCCATAGAAATCCCATTAACATTAATGAATGTTCCATGGTTAACTCCCCATGCTCTGTGCTGAAGATTTACCCCTATATCTCTAAAATAAATATGTGCAGATGCCAAAATTCTTTTTATAGAGCCTGAAGAAATTAAGGACTCTATTCTCAAATAATTGACTTATGCACATGTATCTTTTCCCCCTATGGATCATCTTCTACCTATCAGAATGGGTGTAATGTCTCCATTATTCTCATTGAACAGATTATCCAGAGTGCATGTTTACTGCATAAAGGCTGAGTTTAGTTAATTGCATATTTTACAAAAATAATATATAGATTGAGTTGGATTTTTCTCACCATTAAACAAACACTGGTTGAACAGTATTCGCTGTTGTCAAGAACACCATGCATTTGTACTTATATTTCTGAAGAAAATACTATCTTTAGGAAAGTCAACAGTCTGAAAGAATTGGAAATTATCCTATATCCCTACCAAAAGCCAAAATACAATGGGGCAACAGAAGTCTCTCAAGCAGTGGCTGAGGCATTGTGTAAAGATGGTGGAGGAAGTCTGTTACATTGACTATGAAAATATGAAGGTGGGAAGCATTTCCAGTACCAAAATCAGCAGCTGCCCTCTGTTTTTGAAAAGCAGAGGTGGGGGACAAATTGCCATCATTTTTTCTTCTCCCATTTGCAAGAATGTACCCTTACTATTTTTACAATTTTAATTTAGAAGCTTACTTTCCCAGTTGAGCTCATCATTTCACTCTCCATGCAGCTTAAAAAAGAAGTGCCAAAACAACTCCTGTACCAAAGCTATGTTTTGCTTTGGCAAAACACTGGAATTCATATTTATAAACATTTGGCTACACGGGTATTAAAGTAAAAGCATAAGTGCTTTATTTACCTGAGAGCTACAACTGCCCATAAAGACAACATGGTGTTGACCTTTTATTATCCTGAAACTCTTTCAGGCTTCTGATGCATCTCAATCCATTAAGTCAATGGATATTCAAATCATATTTGCTTGCTAAAATTTGGGAAATAAATCTTCAGTAACACACTTTTCATTTGTAAATATTTACCTTACCTTCCTTAAAATGACTCTTCTTGGAGATCAGACTGGAATGCGTCAGGTATAATACCAAATTTTATGCATCTGCCCTGGAAACAGTTTGCTGGTGTTAGCACTATAACCTCAAAGAGGACAGTTTACTTCCTCCCTGAATACAGAACCAAAAAATCATTTACATGGAACCTGTACAAAGTGTTTTATCTGAAAATAATATACTAGCTAAATGAAGATAGAGGAAAACCCCTGAAATTATCCAGTGAAACCATATTTGAGAAAATTCACTCATAACAACGTACAATCCTTCTGGTTATACCTGGAGCTGAAGATGGCACATTTAGATAGAAATTCTTTTAGCTTATGAGAAGACTCTTGAAATCATTTCTAGATCAAAGATTAAATGTATAGTCCTCCTAAGAATATCAAACTATGAGACCATAAACCAATCCTCTTTCAATAGCAACACATTTAGACAGATTCTCCCTTTCCATTGAAAGGTCTTTCATACGAGTCTTTCATAGCCAAGATAAAAAAGGGAATTTTCCTGGTAGCATTCTTCACAAAAATGCTTTCAGCTAGAACTGGGAAATCAGGAATGACGTAAGGTCAGACTGTTGGGGGTGGGGAGGAGAATCAGTCATGTAAACAGGTTTTATATTGCATTTATTACAAACTCCCCTTATTTTCTGTTGCTTCTTTGGAAATTAGCACAACCATGACTGGATTAATTCTCTGTGGGTTTCCCTCTGTACTATTATTGAGCAGTCATGGGAAAACTCAGCCAAATGAGTATGGCTCTAGTGAAGCCATACATCTATGAGGAAGGGCAATCACCAGAACACAGAGTTTGTCTAAAAAAAGACATTCAAACAGATAGGGCACTTAACCTGACCTCCCTGAAGTGATGTCCTCATACTTTAATTGAGCTAAATTTTTGATGTTTTATGTCACTCTAAGTGAAAAGGAATAATTTTGTAGACCATGTTTGCTGGTTTTCTGCTTTTACAGACACATTCCTACCTATTTCTCAGGCAGCCTGTCCCTCACTGCCCTGCTGCACATCTGAGCAGGTCTTGTATCCATACCTGTGCACCCTCCAAGACTACGTGGACCAGCTGAAGACTCTCTTTAAAGTGCTGTAAGACAACCAGGATTTTCAGCACAATGAGAAACACAGACATTACAGCAGCTACATCCTTCTCATACCTTCAGATCCTGAGAAAACAAAAGGCAAAGACTTTGGCATGCCTACTGCCACATCCAGTGTTTCCTTCCCAGTGATTCACAGTCAGTGTTCCCTTTCCACTGCTGCATCCGTGGAGAGGGATGTCATCCTGGTAAACTGCTGCAGTTTTGCCCAGTGGTTTTCCGAACACAAGTCTTTAATGTCTCCTGGGAACCTGCCTGAAGATGCACTGCATCAAGACACCTTGCACAGGTTTATCCATAGTGACTAAATTGCTGACATCTGTTCTGCTCTGACCTGCTCCCATGGGCACTATCACCTGGAGGGCTTAACTGTATTTGTCCATACTTGATGCTGTCTGCTCGTGGCACTCTATAAATAATTTTCCCATCAAGATTTTTGTTTGCATAGGGTAATGAGGGGAGAGAGGATAGGCACTTTTGCCTACCCAACACTACTTAAATGTGTTGAACACTCTATTTCTGAAACATCCCCACTGCTGTTGCATTTCACAGCAACCTCCTCCCTAAAAGCATCAGAAATTTCCACAACAGTCTCAACAGCTGTTTCTCAATATTCAACTAGTTTGCAACTTAGTGAGCTTTCAGATGGGAATGGCAAAATGCCTGTTGGCACTGCCAGGAACTCCCCTGTCTACCTAACCCCCTGGAGTGAGTTCAGAGATGGTCAGTGGCCTATCTTACACTGAATTTTGCTTCCACCACTGGTCATCCCAGTTGTGCATCATTGCACTGCTTCTTCAGGTTTATCAGCAACCAGCTGATCTGTCCCTAAAGCAGTGCTTCACCAAATTCAGTGGCTTCAGATAAATGTCTTGGGGAAGGAACTACTCTTTTCATCTATCTGCTCCTTCCTCCTCCTTCAATAGCTGTATGGCCACAACTTCAAAAGTTTTATGAAATCACAGAGCCAAACCATCTCTCTACATGACTAAACATGCAGAATCTTATTTCCATTAATGATTATCATGATCTATGACATATGCTCTGTGCTGCCTTAGAGCAGTTCAAATTGGAATGGCAAAAGTAACAGACAGGGGGAGATGAACCATAAATTTTCCAGCTTCATTCCCAATACCAAAATTTCTGCAAGTATTTCAGGCATTGACGTATAAAAAATTGCATAAACACATAAAAAAAGCAACTGATCCACAGCATGGAATTCAGCAGCATAACATTGCATGATAGGTCCTACCTCCAGGATACCCCGTGGTTAAATTACAAAAGCAGGGAACACAAAATACATCACTCCAGCACACTGAAGTTATAGAGAGGCATTTCACTTTGACACAGTCAAGTTGCTCCACATGGAGTAAACAAACTATTCCGGTTCCCCCAAGTGCTCTTCATATCTGACAACACCTTTCTACACAGATCTTTAAGGATCAGGAAGAGCCTGGGATACTGCAATTCCTGCATCTATACATGTTTGGGGACTTTTAAAGGTAATTCATTGCCATGAAGTCTCACAGCTGTCCTGGCCTTTGTCCTTTCCAAGGATTTCTTCATGAGATGTGTGATATTTAGTAACTACATTCCTCATTTGTCAGCCTTCTTTCAGGATTGCAAAACACACACCTAAAAAATATTCCATTGCTCGATCACGCTAACACAAGTCATATTAATTAAGAATATGTTTGTGTAATTACATGGGAGAGGTGCTTTGCACAGCACTTAAAGTGCATGCAACATCTATAATAAGCAACCCTGTGTGTAAGACATTATTACAGTACAGGATTCTTGCTCTGAAAGAAAGAAGTAATTTGAAAATTGATGCCAAGTCTTTGGTGTTTTCTAGGTCACATAAATTGTTATTAGGACCTGATATATTTAAGTAACAAAGCACATTAAATAATATTTTATCTGACTCAATAGGAACAATCATTCTATAGCATTTGCTGAATAAAGCCAAACACATTTCTTCCAACAAGTTAATTAAAAATGTATCATTTACATACAGCAACCTGATCTGAATGGCTATTGCAAAACCCTGATTTCCTTTCGACCACTTTACCTAAAAGAATAAACATTGATGCAATCAAATTTTCACATCTTAAAGTTATAATGATTACTTTGGTTGGAGCTAACTCTTCTCACAGATGCAATAAGCAGAGTTGCACACACTTTGTGATAAAGATTTGCAGGCTAAAAAAACTGTTAGCAGGACAGCCCAAGTGTCCTTAGGCAAGCCAGCTCTCCAGTTACTGCCTAAACCAGGGAGCAATATATAGGAATAATGCGCATATGCTCAGCAAATCCATTTTTATGTTTTCTTTTTAATTTTAATATCAAAGTATTCCAAAGCTCAATTATGCTTCATTAGTGAAACTGTGACTATCCCACTTAATTATTTTAATATCTCAGGATTAGACAAGGAATGCAGAATTTTGGTAAAGCAGACAATGAAGGAAACACACTGACTGTTCCAAGAAAAAAAAGCTGTATTTCATGTTTTGAGCCAATCAACGATGAGCCACAGATATTGTATTACAGATGATTGCTTTAATCCTAAGGCATTTTAGGGTGTATTTGAAGTAACACAAGGGAAGCTTGTTTTGATATATTCACAATATAAAGCTGCTAAGAGATGGTTCCTAGATTCACACTGTGAGTTAAGTTCTCTCTCCCCCTTTGAAACCAAAAAAGGAAAATACTTGCAAGCAGACTTAAAGTCAAAATAAAACATCAATTTATCACACAGCTCTTCCCTGAGAGATCCCTTTTCCTTCTGCATATCACAAAACCAGAACTCCAGGCATGCTCCCCTTCATCCTGTGCTACAAATCTTTCATTTAAAACTGCTAACTTCTCTGCACACATTTCTCACAAGTTTTTAAACACCGTTTTCACCTTCACTGCCTTCAAAAACTCCACAGAAGCACAACTTTACACAATGGCACCACCTTGTGTTTCAAATACCAAGTTCCAATCCTTACACTGACCTCAACTTCATGTCTTTCAATCATAGTGGATGACAAAATAACTACTTAAATATAAATGTATCAAATATTTACGTATAAATATGTTAATTTAAATGTTACTGTATTATTTCATAATATATAAATAAATCAGAAAAATATAACTGTTTCTTTCCAACAAGACATCCCATTTTCTGCCAGTTGGAATTTGTGTCTTTCATACCCAAAATTACCTACAATACAACCTCTGTGTGCACATTCTTAATTTAGTTTCTGGTTGTTTTTCATATAAAAGAAATACTTACATCCCGATGAATGACCTATTTTGGGGTGAAAGTCAATTAAGTTGTCTCTAAAGCAGGATTCACCTGCTTAGTTAAATGGAAATCAGGCTACACGTATACGTATTTTAAAGCATTACCCAAGAAATGGATAAATCAAAAATATAAGTCTGGAAAAAATGTTTACTTAAAAGATTAAAGGCAGACTTTATAATATTACAAAAATGCATCATCCAGTGCCCAAACTTTTATTGTTATGGGCAGGGTGGCAGCTCTGCCATATAGAAGTGTCAAACCACCTTACTAATTTTACATCTCTACTTAAAGTTGTGAATAACTTTGCATATCTTCATCTCTGTGAGCTGAAATACAAATTAGTCTTCACCAGGCTGGCTTTTCTAAAAGTGGAAAGTGAGGTAATTTTGCAGCAAAAATGGTTCAGTTGCTTGCATTTTACAAGGTGAATCTTTATCTTTGAAATACATCTACTACTATACCTAGGCTGGACCTTCAAAAAAAAAAAAAATCTGTGGTCTTTGGTGGGAAAAACAGCCATGTTGTTCACAGCTGCTCAGTAAAAAAATCAGTTTTTGCAAATAAGATCCACAAAAGTTCCATTCTACTTAGGATGCTCCAGTCTCCCTGTTCTCAATGTTGATTTGGCAGTACCTAATCCTTTGAGTCCCCTCCTAAAGGCACCATGCTCTTCAGACTCCTTATTTCCAATAAAAGCATCTTATTATTCCCAGGCTTAGCTCAATACATACCGGATACAGGGATTCAGAATAACCTACTTTTCCCAATCAAAACACTTAATACTTCTCCTCCATCTCATATGCTCCCCCTCACAAACTTAACCCTTGCTTCAGGTACAATCCTTCTCTCTATTCTACTCTTCTACTTGCTATTTTCTTCTTCAACTTAATGTAATTTATTTCAAAAAACCAACCAAACAAAAAAACCAGCTGGATCTTTTAAATTACTGCCTGTACTCAAGTCACATGTGCTCAGTATAAATAAGGGTAGAATTTATAAAGGCAAATTTTGTCCAAAATTACCTACTTATTTACAAAGAATTCACTGCACAGTATTTGAGGCCCCTGATATAATGGTCCCACATCCCCTTGAGTCACCAATATCATGAAAACACTAGTTTTCTAGAACCTTCTTGTGCAGACTTTCGCACATCTTTTGCCAAAATTTTTTAGCATTATACCTTCAAGAGTTCAAGGGTCCTGACAACAGACCTCTTTGAAATAAGCCAAAGCTGCTGATCTTCTTTCAGTTGTGCTGGTACAACTGCTTTTAAGACATGCAAAGGAAGATATTCAATTTAAAACCAGTTCAATTCCATGAACCAGCTCACCAGGCAACCCTACAAATAGTTTGCCAGTGCAATTATGCTGGTGATGCAAGGACAGAAGAAGGGCTGTGTCAGCTGGCAGGGCTGCCAAAAAGATGCACCTTAAAACTGCATTCTCAGGAGAGATATAATGGGAACCACTGACGTGGGCAAGGCTTTTCAGCTGGAGTCAGGTGGACACAACAGCTCCACAAGGAGAGGATACCTCAGAATGTGCCTGGGCCAAGCAAGGCTATCTTCTACCAATTATTTACCCCGAGACACCCGTACTCATTCCTTTTCCCCACTGTTCAGTCCCCTGCACTCCAATACTACAGATGTTGCATAAGAGTTGCTGAACAAACACAAGCCTACAAGCCTGGCATATTAAAAGCAACCCAAACCAGTCACAGTTCACGTTAATATGCCAGACTATAATCTGGGGTGATTCAACTTGTTTTTATGAGCAGCAGAGGCTGGAACAATGAGAGACACCTCACAGTGACATGCTCCTCACAGACTGAGCCATGCTTCCACGCTTCGTTTTTCTGTTCTGCCTGTTCTCTGTTCTCCATCTGGTCAGAAGGGGAAACAACTTTCCCATGCCAGCTCCTCTGGGAGGCCAATACAGCAGCAGCATACCAGCATGCTCCAAATATATTGCACTGAGTTATAGGCAGGTAAAGAGCAGCTTTTTTTTCTTTCTGAAGAAAAGGCTGGAGACAGAGCAATGGTTATCAGTGGTTATGGTTATCGGTTCAGCCACTGAAGGCAAAGGAGTGAACAAACTGAAGACTGACAAACATCTTTGTCTTTCCTGAATAAAATGGGGTTGTAGGTAATCTGAAAATTTAAGTTCACTGCACTGCTTGGTCACAGCCTAGAAAAATGAGGCATACTGTATCAGATGAAAATCAAAAAGCAAATTTAGGCACAAATGAACACAAGGCCACATGATAACGCCACCTCTGTGGACTAAAAGGCCATTAAGGTGACAAATTCCTAACCAAGTTGATGATGATGACAAAGATGATGATGATGATGATGAAGAAAAAGAAGAAGAATGGTATTTTGACAAGCAGATATACTAAAAACTGGGCTTCTACAATGAAACCTGGAAGCATGGCAGTGACTGCACATCCCTACCAGGATGAAGGCCTTTCACATTAGAGTACTACTATCCAATTCCTAAAGTAAATATGTAACAGCAGAAAAACTGAATACATATTCTTGATCAAATTATGATAATCAGAGAGAACTGCCATTGATTGCATGCAAAATGCAATTGCAGTTGCATGCACATATCAGAGCCATGACTCCCGTTCAACAGAAACAAATTTATCAGGTCTGAAGAAGTTTAAAAGTTTTTGAGAACTCTGTTTGGGTCCTTCAAAAGCAGAAAAATCCTGATTGCAACAATCCTAATTTCCATGCAGGTAGAGAAGTCCTTAAAATAAATCTTTGTTGCTGGAGGGTATATCTAGAAGGTGAACTGAACTTCTCTGTACAGCTAAGCATTGCAGGACTTAAGGCCTTAAATCATTTATTCTTTGTCTTCATTGCTTCTGAATGTGAATATTGAAAGATTGAGGGAAAGGCTAAAGGATACAATTGCTCTAGTTCAGTGTGCCAGTTCCTGAGCAGGGCAGATTACCACCAGACAAATGCAATAGCTCATACCAGTTGTACCCCTAATTTTCTTTTCCTTGGGGAGAAAGGGGTTTTCACCCTGTTGCAGGGTGGCTAAGCTACTTGTGAAACTGGGATTTCACAGTCCTGCACTGATACAAGGTGCCAGTGGTGCACTTGCACCAGTTTCAGTCTTCCTTCATTTGCCAGCTGTACTCTGTGGACCTGCTGCATAAGCAACTGAATTGTTCCCAAAGCAGAGGCAGTGCAATAACCACAACTATCCCAAGCTAAATTGTTCCAGATTGTGCATCAGATCCCTGAGGCACCTCAAGCCCCAGAGAGCTCCAGTTTAGAAGTAGCAGCATTTGGCACTCTATCTAGCTGATTAACACATACAACCCACCTTAAGGGGGGCCTGCAGACATTGCTAAGAGTTTGATGAGTCCATCATGCTGATTGCTTAATGCAGATGGCCACACATCCAAGTAGATTTACATAGCAAATATGAAAGAAATAGCAAAAATTTCCTTGCATCTAGAAAGAGGATTTGAGAAAATGAGTTCCTTCTGAAAAAAACAAAAAAGCATGGTAAACTGTTGTGTGGCCTTGCAGTAGCAATTTGCACTTGTGTCACTCGATATCGTATAGAAAGAAAATACTGTGCTGTGTTCCAACACTCACTTTCACTCATGGTGAACTCTTTGCCAAGTTATGACACAGATGGAAGTCCCAACAACATAAGAACCTGTCTAATTCAAAGGATCCACAGTGATAAAACATTTCAGATAGGAGAAACAAACAGCAGTGCTGAAGCATATTATCTCCAACAATCTTCCAGGTACTCATGAAAGGAAAGAATGATTGACTTTGTTTTCAGCCTTTATATGCTCATCAGTCAATGCAGCATGATTCAATATTAGAGGAGGTTTTGCTGTTAGGCAGAAACAGTGTCAGAGCAAAAGCTAAGGGAAAGGAGACCGTTCTCTGTGTAAACTGTGGCAAAGACCTCTTTTTTCATCCTGGGGAAACGTCCATGATCAGATAGGCTGTTGCTCTGCACTGTTACAGGCCACCAAGTTCTACTCAAGACATTTTTCCTTTCTTCATTTTCAGGCTTCACTTTCTTGTCTTTGTAGCCCTCATCTCACCTGACAGGTGCTCCTTCCTGCTCTGCCTTACAGCCTTATGCCACTTCAGTCCAGGTATTGATGGGATCAGTCAGGATCAGCCTTCATGAAGAAAGCCCAGCTATGTCTGCCGTGCTGGAGTCAATCTCTGCTCATTCACATGCAGGTGGATCAGTGGCCCAAAAGTGAGATAAGTGTGCTCAGTGAAGATGCAAGCTAACTGGTGAAGGTCTCACAAGCCATAGACAAACTCCAGTTTTTCAAAACCTATTTAAAATGTCTGCTCCAAGGAACAGAGAGATCAGTGTCTACAGGAAGGGGGAAAAGCCTTGAAAAACTTTAAGAGACAGAAAGCCCTCAGCGATTTTTCACAGGTTTATCCTCAGACAGACTGGCAAAATCTTTTTACTACTTCCAAAAACCAAGACATAACATACTTCAGTTACAGCAATTAAGGTCATAAGCAACTGAAAATAAGTTCTTAAAAATGGTTTAGGCAGCCTTTCAGACCTCACCTACAGCGAATCATTCAGTCCACTGAAAAATTTCATATGCAGTTACATATTTGGAAACATTATTTGTTCTTTTTATGCAACTAAGTGACTTTCAGATTTATGTGGGCTTGGATATAGGTGTTATGCTGAACACAACAAATAAGCAAAGTATACAATTGGCAGCAGGTAAAATCCTTCCTAATGCAATATTTATATTGAAGGAACTACATCAGTCTTTATTAAAAGCAGTATTTAAGTACTCCATAAAATTGTGTTTAGTGCCTGTCCTTAAAAATGTTATATGCAGTTTTGATATCCTCTCATAAACAGAATGCTAACAAAAATTTTAAAATTTGTGTTTAGGTTACCTCTCTCTTGAAACAACCCAGCAATTAATATTCTTTATTCATATTTTGTATATTTAACATTACTGATATTAATATCTAAATAATATTTAAATAAGTTACCTAAGCTAGAAGAGGATCTGAATTCTGATTTAACTTGGGATAAAGTTATTCTTTGTTCCACAAAGAGGAAAAGCTCCTAATAAAATTATTGCTTCAAATCTTTCTCCTTTCCCCTCCGAAATCAAACTTGATATTTACATTTCCTCCTTCTTCTTCAGCTTGAGGAATGTTAACTGTGCTTGTGTTCACAGGGACAAATAAAGACAACAACCAAGGAAGCAATTACAATAAACTTCAACAAAAAAACCAATAAACAATCTGCTTCCACTAAAACATATACTTCAGTTTCTAAACAATATGACACTCAAATGGAATAAACCCCACCTGACACCAAAATTACTAATATTTGTCATGTCTGAACACATTTTTGAACTAAATTAAATAAGTAAGTCTTGCCTTTATCAACTCTCCTAAAAGAAAAAGAACATTCAGTGGCTTAAAAAGCAAGTACACATAGTGTGTTCCTGTCACTTTTTCTTAAAGAGAGAGTTCTGGGCACTTGTAAACTGTGAAAATTATTATTTTTTTTTAAATGGCATCTTGATTCTTGGTGGATTTCACTGGCAGTTGTGTTTGCAGCTTTGAAGTCTCCTCCAGGTCTGTCATTTGGTAAGGCTGTTGATGGGTGCCTGGGGTGCTTTGTCCTCCGGGAGGCTATTTTCCTTTAATTCATCTCTGATTAGAAGCAATTTATGCATTTTCATCTGTTTTATGTAAAGATCAAAGGGATCATGGTTCCCAATGTCGACCCTATTATAGACAAAAAGGGCAGGCTGCACATTTTTGCTTGGTTGCAGTTTAAGCCTCAAAGCACCCGTTCATACTACGCAGTTCTTGATACATCTCTCATAAAACCAGCATTTTATATGGAGACCAAGTCGTGCCTATTTGCTCGCCTCTAAACACGTGCATGCTTTTATATTTATATAAAACACAATTGTGAGGTGAAGTTCCCGTTCTCAAATCTGCTACAATTTGCCCAATGGGAACAAAGAGACAAAAGTTTAAATTCAATATTGTTGTAGCAATACTCTTCTGACTGGTCCCACTAATAAATCCATGGCACTTCATCTAATCACAAACTGATATAGCTGGCCCTGCATCACAAAGTCTGTTCAAAGCTTCCTCAATATGGTTTTTTTTGTCTTCAAGTTACAATAAGGACTGACTTTTATGCAATTTAAACAGAAATTATTCCCAACATAAAAATAACTTTTAAATTTATTCCAATATAATCAATATTCAGTAGCCCTTGGTACTAATGACATTAACATTGTTGTCACCAAAACAAGAACAAACATATAGATGTCGCTAAAATTTACCTTAAGTGAGAAGACCTGTATAAAGAGGTTTTATTTTATTACTCTTTTTTAAGCAAATTCAGTACATATGGCAGAAAACGTGGAGATGAGAAACTTCAAGGATGTTGTCCCAAGCCAGTAAACACACATTGGAAATGCAAATGCCACTTCTTACTTCCAGTCAACCTGACTCCCTCTCCATAAGGCTGAAACCTTCCTTTATCTCACTAATCACGTACAGAAAAGGGAGAAAATATTGTGAAGGCAGATAGAAGTGGGGAAAGCCCACTAAAAATCCACTTTGTTGGAAAAGGCATAGCACTATGTTTGGGAAGGCTTTTCCTGTGGCAATATTGGGAGAACAGAGACTGCCATTGGTAGCTTGTGATATTAAAGACAAAGAATTAGGATTGTACTTCATCAGAAATGTCCTGAAGAGGATATTCCAAAACAGGGACTCATAATAAATGGTATCCCTTATCTTGGGAATAGTGGAGTCTACCCTTACCAAGTTTAGAAACTTTGTTAAACCAATCATGCTCATTCTCTCACAGGAGTGACAGCGGGGCTGCATAAAGCAAGAGAGGTGCAAGAAAACAGCATTGAAAAAAAGATGAGCAAGAACTGTACAGCTTATCTGTTACCAAGGTAATCCTAACAAGACCAGAATATTTAGAATTTATATGTTGGAAAATAGAAAAAAATTATCTATTACACTGTAAAAAGGACTTTGCAATTTCCTCCTCCAGGCCCGGGCTTTTGCTCAACCTGAGTTACCACATGCTATTTAAAAAAGTAAAAAAAAAAAAACAAAACCCACCATCACTTCAGGGAAGTTCTTACCATTCTACTTATGAAACTTGTGACATTTGCTAAGGAATAAAAGGAAATAATTCTTAAATGTATTAAAATGTTCCCATGGACTTGTGTTCTTTCCACAGCAGCCATCGCTGGGATTTTGCTGGTAATTCCCAGTCTTCCAGAGCCATGATTTTGGTTACGCAAACAGGGAGGAAAGGCCACAGTGTTCATTACAAGGTAAATACTACTTTTCCTGCTTTCCAGTACTTTTAAAAAAAATCCTTAAAAACATTAAAACATCTTGAAAGCCACAGTTCCAAAACCAGACAGGCTGAATTCTTGGCTTGCATCATTAAGAGCACCACATTAAATGCAGGTATTCCATAGTTTATAACATATCAAACCCAAAGGATATGCAGAAGAGGTTCTGACACACATCCCTGCCATGCCAAAATGCAGAAAACTCCAACTTATAGGACAGTTCAAGAAATAATTATGGTAAAGAACCTCAGGCTGTCAATCTTACCTGCAGTAAAAAAAAACAATAATTGAGTTCTTGGAAAAAGTGTCTGAATTCAAGACAAATTCTAAGCAAAAGTAGCCATAGTGAAAGAAACACCACTGACAAAGAAAACACAGTAAGCAGAATTCTTTAAATTTCACCAGGCAAGAAAACTTATGAGGTACTTAAGAGTGAATACTCCATAAGAAATGGAAGGACTACAAAAAGAAAAAATTAGATGCTGCCTTTAAAAGACAAAAATTACCTTGAGAAAATAGGTAAACTTCTAGATTCATTCCTAGGGAGAAAGAACACGTTTCCTTTTTCGGGTCTGACTTGCCCCTTGCCCAGGGATCCCTTAAACTGCATTCAGAGACATGTAATCAAGTTTATATGGTACAGAAATGGGAAAAAACTGCCCAAGGGCAAAAGGAAGGTCCTGTTTGGGGGAAGACAGTGGGGCAGGAGGGGAACAGGTGAAGAACCCTTACCTTTCCTCTCGGAAAATTGTTAAAAGGCTTTGTCTGATTTTTGGTAGAATTCAGGGTCTTTTACTGTTTAACAGAATTTAAGAAGAAAAATTACCTGGGAATCTATTCAAATTTTAAAGGACATACATTAAATTCTACATGTAACAAACTGACACAAGATAAAAAAAGGAACTAGGATTTAAATGCCTGTCGCTTGTTGCTTGGGTTTTTTAAAATCACTTTATGATCCCTTGAAACCATGAAAGATATTTTCTCAGATTTTTCTCTGAGTCATCAGACCAAGATATTTGACAAAAACGGAAACAGGTGACTTGACTGGAAATGGCTTATTCTTTATGAAAAACAAAATTTGCATGCTAAAAGTATTTAACCCAGTTGTCTTCTTGTGGAATTCAAGAATTCACTCCAAAAAACTTGTGGAAAAATTTTGTGCACTGATGTGTACAAAGTGTTAGTTCTGGTTAGAATGCCAAAATGGAATAGAGAGGCAAGAACTAAACTCCTTCTATATATTGCAACTGGAAAACATGCTGCCCACAACTAAAAACCAGAGTCATTCATCTGACTCTACTGAAAAAGTAAAGTTTACAAATTTCTCTCACCCATTCAGTAATTTTGGATAACAAAATTATGAAGAATTAGATTGTGACTACAGATAAGTTTTTCAAGTCTGTTTTGCAATAGAGTCAGAAAACAAATTCCTTTAAAAGAAAACTGAAGAACACAACATGACAAAAATTGTATGTTTTACCTTAATGAATGCTGTATTTTCAAATTCTCTGTTTTTCTGGTTTAGGCAAATAAAGACAACAATAGGATTACGATGATATACTTTCAGTTTTGCAGTCAGGTGTCTAATAAATCACTAGAAAACCCCTTCAGCAATTAAAATTAAAAAGCTTGTTCTAGATAGAGACATGTAATTTTATGTAGCAGGCTTTTAGAAATAAAATCCAGTTAAAAAAAACCCCTTTTGTTCTCAAGCGTTTACATCTCGGATTAATTTTTAAAGTTTTCTATAAATCTTCAACATTGTTCAGATATATAACATAAACATGAAAGGTGGCAAAAGTCGACAAGTTAATTTATTGCACTCTGTAATCAACAATCTTTGCTGATCTTCAGAAAAGATAAACTAGAAAACAGTTGCTCATTCTGTAAAGGAGATAAAAGGAAATGGGAAGCTCTGAAAGTGTTCCAGAAATGCAAATGCATACATCATTTGTGCTAAAGGCAACGCCAACATTCTCCCTCAAACGAAGCCATATATCAACATGTAAGAACAAGGAAGCATTCTGCTGTCAGCAGAAAACAAAGAAAACATCGCCCATGATGAATAATGATCAAACTAAAAACAAAATGGCAACAAGATTTACACACTACTATAAAATTTATTTTCAATGTTCTTGTATGCCACAACACATACAGGTTGTAATCCAAGGGACAGACAAAACAGCGAAGGGCACTGCAACTTCTCTCATGTTCTATGCACTGGTGATGTACAAGCCGAAACCCATATTCCCAAACCTCCATATTAGGCTCCTCACTTTCCCCTTGAGTTTCACAAATTCCTTCTACATTACATTAAGCTTACTCACTTCTTTGTAGCCATGCCCTTCAATTCCCTTTTCTTTCCTCTCCTCTACCACTACATACAACTCTAGTGCCAGGCAAGCAGGAAGCAGCACACCATGGCTGCTCCAGAGCAAAAAGCCTTCTCAGCCATCCGGATCTACGTGTTCAATGGCTGGTATCAAAGGTCAAATTGAAAAAAATCCTTGAGCTCAGGTCACAGTATTTTCTTGAGCAGTCTGGAGAAGGGAACATCAATTTGCATTTCCTTAAATTTTCAAAAAACACATTCACATTTGAAGCTTTTAGGATCTCTACCTTTTCCACCACATCCATCAAATCAGCCAACAAGCCCCAAAAATGAACATGGGAACTGAAAGGCAAACTGTGTGAACTTGTCCCTTCAGGTAATCAAAGAAATATGCTGTGTCCTCAATCAGCAGATTTTACTTACGTAAGTCAGGTGATAAAAAAAAAGCAAAAAGGGAAATAACAGTATACAGAAAGTGAATATAGATGCATCTGTTGTCTATCTGGAAATTACAGCTGCTACTTTGAGCTAAGTATTTAGTTCATAACTTCAAGACAGGAAAACTCTCAGGTATATTTCTTGTTAAATATCTAAGGCCGCAAACACAAATTAATTCTAGTAAACATATATATAGATATAATATTTTAGTACTGCAAATTAACTGATTTAAACCATAATCTCAATAGCAACAGACACAGTTTCCACAACCAACAGAATTCATATTTGCTCACTCCAGAAGAGTAAATTTTTACAAATCCCAGCTTGAAATCTACTTTCGCTGCATTCCAAATCTGTTTAGCTTTAACATTAAGTAGCAAAACAGTGTAACTTTAAAAAATTATCCATAAAACTATACAACATTTTCATTAAAAACACCCACTCTTCAAAGATCTGAGAGATGCATAGTTCACAGGGTAGACATGTAGGGTAAGCAACACACTGCTTGTTTCCTGCACCTCCCAAAGTACATTATCCCATTTCAACTGGCACTACCTAAAATAAGTACATAAATCCATTTCACATTTCACTTTTGAAAACAATAGCGCTTATAAATTGGCATTAGAACCCTGAATTTAGACACTTCATGATTATGACAAGACTCCACTGTACACTAAGCATGTTACTGGGCAATAAATGCCATTCCCTGATTCATTTTCGAACAATGTAACATCTTAATAATCAAAAGGAATGTTATCCAAGCTCTGAGGAAAGATGTATGGATGAGTGATAAGGTAAAGTATCTTCAGAGAAAAAGAATGACGAGTAACTCCTTGTTCCCAAAAAGAAAAGGTAAAAATAGCAACGCATCTCTAGCTGGTGAAAGTTATATGTGTTTCAGGATTTTTTTCGCACTTTTTCTAAAACATAGGCAAAAATGAGAACAAAATTTGATTATTAATACAAAGCAGCTGTAATAAGCATCACAAAATTTACATTTTGGTGTGCAAGGAACTGCCTTTCCCCAGAGGGATAAAGTTCCCTATACCCTCTTTCTGCCATATCCAACCACAAACCTGACTTTGCTGGGCAGATCCACTTTTTCATCACTTATACTTCACAGCAAAAGTGTGCCCTGGAGCTACAATCCTAAAATGCAAACAATAACTCATTTCATAGCTCTTGCTTAAGTGCAGAAAGTGAATACTTATGTATTTCTCAGAATCAGAAAGAAGAGGGACACATGAAAATATTTGTCAAGTAAAACCTGGGAGAGGTCCAAGAACACTTGAAGGTGTCAACAGGACTTGGAGGGGCAAAAACCACTCAACTTTTTCTGCAGGGAGAACAGGACAATAGTTGTCATGCTGAGAAAACTGCCTCAGTTCTTGCCGAGCTCATTTCTGCTCTCACATTCCCAGGCACCAACTGCAGTTAAAGAAAAAAAAAGAACCCACAGCTTTTTTTTTCATACTGATTCATCAAGATAGTTGTATCTTTTTGCAGCATGATGAGTGCCTAATTACAATGATTCAAATCTCTTGTCACCTTCAGGCTAGACTACAGATAGCAATGGGTTTTAGCCAGAGCTGATAGGGAAAATGAACTTGACACAGCACGCAATGGTTTGTTAAGCATGATATAATATTAAAAACATCACTCCCCTTTTTAATCTAGCCAGGAGGAGGAAGAAAAATCACATGATTTTGAGTTCAAAGTTGCTAAATCCCTTCTCCAGCAGGGGAACATGCTTGTCTGATTACATTTTCAGGTTGAATGCATTTGTCACTCTATCACCTCTCTCCACATTCAGTCCTGTTTTGAGCCCTGTTGGCTTCAGACAGCTCTTTCTCCTCCTAATATTACTGTAATTTCTCAAAAGTTCCTTCAGCTTACTACCCATTTTTCTTCTTGGGAAAAGGTTATATGCAGGCTGGGCCCTCTAGTGCATCGTGATGTTAATGCACTACATTCCCAGTGCTTTTGGCCTTGTTTTCCTCTACCAGGCAACTTCTGTCAGAGCATCTACCCTGTCCAGGTGCCTTTTGCAAGGGGACCCTATTTATGCTTTCATAACTTCAAAAGAAGGAGTTGTCTGAGTGATACCCACTCTGCTTGCACCATGACTTACTGCCAAAACTCAAACTCAAGCACTCAGCCCCATGAATGGCAACTTCTGCTAAGCCCCTGCAAAAACGAGCATCAAAAGCCCAGCAGGAAGCTCGGGAGATGAGGACAGAGAAACAACTTCCTCACCAGGGACAGAAGTCCAGGAATTGAATCTGCTTAACACTTCCGGTACAAATCCTTTCTGAGGCCAATGACCTGCACTGCTCCTTGAAATCAGAGGGCTGCTCACAATAGGCCAAGTTGGGAACAGTCCTCGCTGTAGGTTCAGCTTTGGCTTAAGCCAGAGGGCAAACCCTGGGGCTGTGATTCTCCCAGTCACTGTGCTGCATGTCCTATCCAAGCATATCAAAACCTCCAGCATTTAGAAAACCAGCTTGATGCTCCTGTATCACATTTTTTGATTCCTCAGGTTCTATTTCATGACTATTAACATAATTATCCATATAATCTCAAACCATTTGCTTGTCTTTCACTTTTAGTTTCTTAAGATAAAAAAGACCTTGCTAACAGGCAAAACTGGAGATGATTAAAATGCTTTAAATAAACCCCCTGTAATTATACTTTAAAAAATCAGGTATTTTTACATCACTTTAAAAACTTAGGTTTTTAAAGCAATGAGTGAAATGTCTTTAAAATAGGCAGTACTATATACATAACCAAAATTTACACTGACAAAGTTTGCAATAGTCCAGCCGGAAAACATAACAAAACATAACATGACAAAGAAACTGGCAGTGGTAGACTTAGTGTGAACAGTATCAGAATAATCTGCATTAATTCTCAACACAGCATATACAGCTTCACTACGTATGTATGACCTCTAAACTGATAAAATCACCAGAGACCAACAAGCATAGATATGAATGTTGTCCATATGAATGACTGCTCTTTACATTCTGATGCAGCTTTTCAGTTGTAATAATTAGCAAAGAAAAAAGGAAGTCTAATTGAATAGAAACTCCCAGGTATAGCCCAAGTTGCACATTTTGTTACAACTTCCCAGGTTATGGAAAATTAAATGCATCTCTTGGCTGCATCACACCCAAGCTATGTTGTTGAAAGAAAGATGTGTTTTGTTTTGGTTTTTAAATAATTTTTAAAACAGCTTCTGCCAACAAAGGCCTTCCCAGTTTTAGAGGGAAAAATGTCATTACAGGAATCCTATAAATGTCACAGAACATGAGGAAATAGCATACAAGTGACCAAATTTGTTAAAAAGCTTGGAGTCACCTGATGAAATCACTGCAAGGTGGAAGGATTTTGAAACTTGCTTTTCTTTCACCTCAACATTAATTTAAAGTCTTCTTTTAAAACCTTCAAAAAGTGTTCATTCCCATTCAAGCTGTGTATATTTGTGACCAATGGGTGTGACAAAACATGAAAAAGTTTCTGAAAACCAAGAATGAGCTTAGGTTCAACTGCTGAGGATCCATTTAACATAAGGATGAAACCTGTCCTCGTGGATTTTTAAATAAAACAGAGTAAAATGCATAGCCCTGACATTTAGCATAATGGAATAACAACTATTTATGGTTTCCCTGTCAATTTTGGTAGTAAAACTCTGGATGTGGTCAGACAAATTATAAATCTGCATTGTTATCTAGAAAACAAAATGATTATAATAATTTTCTGCTATTACAAGCAATTGTCTTTAATTATCTCAATATATATTACTTAATTGTCTGAAAAGACAGGATGTCAGCATGAATAGCACTGATTTGGCAGCCCCAAATTACAAACAGCCATTGAAATGGTGCATGTTTTCTCTGTTCCTTTCCTCAAAAAGATAATCTGAGATCTCACAGAAGCTTGACTACCTTGGTATATAAAAAAATTTACAAATTGAAATAATAAGGAAGCAGACAACTTCAAAAATTTCAAGTGGTACGTTCAGATCTTTTAACTTTGTTCTTTGCGTCATGTGTATCTTTTAATTATTAATTAGTTCACAGTTTGACCCCCACTTTCTACCAACCCATTTCTCACGTAGCTACAATTGACACCAAAGGTAAATGGCAATGTAATGGAAACAGTGGTACTGAGCAAACAACCTATTACTTGACAATTATTCTGCAGATGGACATGCAAGGATGCCTTTACAGCATCAGCCAATCACTGGCAAATAACCTGCTTTCATGGGGTTTCAAAAACATAAATGAAAAAAATTAGAAGGAAGAAAAAATAAATAATATTTAAAAATCATAGCAGTTAGCCATTACCATTATTTCTGTGAGTGTATTATAGATCAGCTTTCACCATGAAAATCAAACTAATGTCCTTTTGCATAGCAAGACTGCAAAACTTAAATTATATATTTTGACTGTTTCATATAAACTTGGACATCAATGACTAGTTGAAGTCTTTGACCTTGGGTTTGCAATTCTGTAATTCCACGTACTCCAAAGAAATTTTTGTCATTTACAAATTTTGGAGTACGATTTTCAGCACAAAGTTCATATTTCCCTTTTTTTGTGTGTTAAACACTTCTGTATTGGGTTTGCATGGCAAGGTTTTGGAACTAGGGGATTGCAAGGGTGGCCTCTGAGGAAGCTGCTGGAAGCTTCCCCCATGTCCAGCAGAACAAATGCCAGACAGTTCCAGGGTGGACCTGCTGCAGGGCAAGGCTGAGCGCATCAGCAATGATGGTATTGCCTTGGGAATAACACAGGTATTTTCTCATTATCCTACTCCAAGTTGATTGGTAATTAAACTGATTTCCCTGAGTTGAGTCTGTTTTGCCCACGACAGTAACTGGTGAGCGATCTCTCCCCGTCCTTATCTTGACCCACAAGCCTTTTGTGATATTTTCTCTCCCCTGTCCCACTGAGCAGGGGAATTAGAACAGCTTTGGTGGGCACCTGGTGTCCAGCCAGGCCCACCTCACCACAACTTCATCCAGGATCTCTCACTTATTAAGAACATTGTTTAAAAATGCATTAATTCTGAGCAATTTGGAAATACCTTCTCTCAAGGAAGAGTGGTGACTGACCATTCTAGTTAGTTGCAACATTTGGCTTTTTCCATCTTCACAGATGTAAAAGATATGATTAAACGAACTTATCCACACAAGTGGCACAGCAAAACAAAACCACCAGCTGTAGCTGAGGGAAGCAGAGTAATTTCTGTAGTTTACACAAGCCTTTATTTTACATAAGTCTTGTTAGGACTGATAGAATATTAGGGTCCATCTCACTTTTATCTGCGGATTTCTCTTCCCAAACTCTTTGTCTGAGTTGGGTTTGCTCAAATTAAAGTCACAGCTGCTGCTACAATTCTGTGTGATGCTTCCTTTTCATCCACATTCATGTTAAGGGAAGCAGCAATATTTTCACCACTCTCATTATTCCTCTGCTTTTAAACAGAAGGCCAACAGCATAATCTTCACACTAATCCATGAAACAGATGACAATTATATATATATGTGAGAAAAGATGCAGAATTCTCATTCTTCTGTTTCCTTGCTCTATTCAGCAAATACCGCAGTATTTCCTTTCATGATGATAACATTTCTTTGATCCCAGCAAAGAGATTTTTGAAACGTCATTGTTAGAAATACATGCAGAATAACTAACTTACACGGCCTCAATTACAAAATGACATTTATTGCAGTTCATCCACGATGAGGGAGTTTTAAAATTCACAGCATGCCATCTTCTGAAAATCAAGTAACAGCACTTCACAGGTACACTATTCCTGATGCTTTATGCAAAGTCTGCACTGGTATGTCCTTGAATTCAGAGTGACTAATAACCTCAGCAAGGCGCACATCTTAGGGGAACACTCATGCTGAAGTTGGCATTTATTCACTGACATTATGGGTGGCATATTTTACAAGCTGCTTTTTAAGGGATATTCAACATTGTGTGTTGTTGCATTGGAGTTCAGCCATACACTGGAATTGAATGTGTTGCATAGTTTTGGTAATCAGATTCAGAAAACAAGCATGACAGCAGTGAAATTCATTTATCAAGTAATTTACTAAATAAGGATACAACTTGATATATTGTAAAGCAGAGAGACAGAAAAAGCCACTTAAAGGGGTTTTTCAGATATGAAAAATTCTACCCAGAAAACAAACCAAAAAACCTCTTAGAAGGGCAGAAAGTTGATAAAGTTAGATTTTATTACTGACAGATGCCAAAGAAGCTATTCTAGCTAGATCTCTACAGAATCTAAATATTTAATTTGCTCTTTGATGAAATGTCAATTAATCAAGTTATTCTGAAATAGTCCCAAGGAGTAAGGTGTGCTTACTACTGAGTCTTTATTCAAATGAAACTCCCACCAAGGCAACTGTTTCATAGCTGTCCTGATTTTGTATTTTTACACAAGAATAGTGCTATGTTATGAGTTTTCCAGTAACTCTCTTACGCAGAATTCCACAGGAGGAGACCTCTGCAGCCAGTTGAAGAGTAACAAAATTAACAGCACTCCTAAGAGTAGCGGACTTTGCCAGCTGTGTTCCAGGAACATTCTGAGCTTTCACATAAATTGTGTCACAAGCTGCACCTCTTTCACTGACATTACACTATTAATAATTTTGTCTCAATTTGAATGTATTAGTTACATTTGCAAAGGAAATCTTCCAGTGTTTAAAAAAAAAATAAAAGTCAACTGTATCCTGGACTGCACAAAGAGAGATGGCCAGCAGGTTGAGGGAGGGGAATCTCTTCTTCTACTCTGCTCTGCTGAGACTCCACCTACTCTGGAGTGCTGCATCCAGCTGAGACCCTCAGCAAAGAAAGATATGGACCTGTTAGATACAGGTCTAAATACCTGTTAGATACCTGTTAGGTCTAGAGAACAGCCACAAAAAAGGATTGGAGGAGAGGAACAGCTCAACTTTTTAAAAAGGCTGAGAGAGTTGGGGATTTTTAGCCTGGAGAAGAGGAGGCTCTGGGGAGACCTTATTGTAGCCTTTTAATACTTAAAGGATGGCTTAGAATGGGGGAGAGGGACTTTTTACATGAGGGTCTGTAGTTCTTATCTGAAAGAGGGTAGATTTGGATTAGATATAAGGAAGAAATTATTTTCTATGTGTTGGGTGAGGCACTGGAACAGGTTGCCCAGAGAAGCTGTGGATGCCCCAACCCTGGCAGTGTTCAAGGCCAGGCGCGATGGGGCTTTGAGCAACCAAGTCCAGTGGAAGGTGTCCCTGCCCACAGCATGTTGGACTAGATGAACTTCAAAGGTCTCTTCCAATCCAAGCCATTCTGTGATTCCATGATCAAAGCAAGAGGCAACTTATTGCAATTCAGTGCATCTGGACCAAATTATTGGAACAAAAACTGGCAAAACAATGGATTAGGAAGCATCTACTTAATTACACAGCTCAGGCAAGAGTGGAAAGAGCTTTGCACATAAGCTTTACGTTGTGCCTGCTTTTCTTTATACTCCTATTTAAAGAACAGTCAATATAAGCATTATCAAAGAAATACAATTTAAAAATTTTTACAATAAAATTGGAAATAACACCATGTAATAAGACTGATTTTGAAGTCTGCACAGACCTATCCTTTCAACATGTATTTCTAATGCATTTTACAAGCCTTCCATTTCTCAAGGAAGACAGGCTCAACAATTACAAAACCACCTAAGTGTCCTCCAAAAACAGAGGCTATTCTTTAAAGGTGCATTTTTTAAAAGTTTAGTCATTTCTGTCTAAAAATTATGCAACCAGATGGTGTTATTACACTGCAGCGGGTACTCCTGCCTTCTCAGAGGCACAGTCAACTAGATAATCACCTCTCAGATTTCACACAATGACAACTGCATCTGCAAGAGAGTGTCTCACTGTACTCACTCAGAAGTTTGGGTACAACTGCCTGAGACCAACTATGATGGAAAAACAGTCACCTTATCAACCCTCAGTAGGCCTCAGCTCCCATGAAAAGGGATGTGGCCATTCAGAGCCCATCAGTGTCCACCAGCACTGCAACGGAGTCCCAGCAGTGACAGCAGATCTTGCAGTAGAGCTGCAATATTCCAGTAGCTTCCATTACAGAAATCAGTGACATTCATTTGGCAAGAACTGAGTCTAGCACTGCAGTTAAACTAATGATACTGTTAATGAAACTTCACTAATTTAAGTCCCACATGGCTGCGTTGTACCAATAAACCATCTGCAGTATGCTGCTCTTTTGAATTCTCTCTGCAGGTTTTAAGTCCTTAAATCACATTCTCCCCCTGTCTAGTTTGTCAGGCAATTCACAATGGTCCAATTTCACTGGCAACTGACGCACTACCGTTAAAAACCTGCCTCTTGTGAAACTCTTAAGAAGGGATGAAGTATCACATTACTGACATTCTCCTGGACACTACTCTGTCTATGACAGGCAAGTGCAAACAGGAAAAAAGCCAGTAGTAAGTGGAGAAGAGCCCTAGTATTTCTCTAAAGACCACAGATCTTATTTTTCCAACAGAAACATAGCACTTGTTCTGCCAAATACTGAGATACTTAGTTAGGTGGTAAGAAATATATTCAAGCTAGAGATTTTATAAACCTTTTAGATATACTTTTATTCCTTTCCCCAAATATTGTAAGCTGGGGATTCACTTCCAAAATAGGTTTGCTATTAAATACGACATACATAGGTTATAAAACCCCAAAGGTTTAATTAGCACTTTTTTGACATAAGTTCACTAAAGGGTTTGCCAAATTAACCAGCCCAGAATTGTGTAAATATATTATTAAACCCCATTTTGAGTTTGCATATTACCTGTTCCTTAAAAGTGTATTAGTTCTCTGATGTTTTATATATTTATAAAGATACTCCAAAGTTTTGTCTTATTAAGAGAAAAATTGCATAGAATGAGAAAAACTTCCTTGGTAACTTTGAAATCTTATAACTTGCAAATTAGCAAAGAAAGCACTGAGATAAATCTTTGGGAATATATTTGAAGTCTTAATGAAAGGGTCAGATTACAAAAAGCCATAGTGGGAGTATTATATGAGGAAGCTTTAAAGTTAGTTGCAATGTATTAAAAAACAACATTCAAATAAATTATTTTTCACTGCAGTATGCCAAGTTTTTGGAGATAGAATTAAAATTGGGCTTTCATTTTAGACCAAGTAAAGCATGATACTAGACTATAATACTGCATATACTAGTGAGATCCAAATGCCCACGGTGTTTCAAGAGAACATTTTCCCTCAGGCATTTGAAATTTAATGCTTCTTTAATATTCTCTGTTGGATATTGTTAGAATGGAATTTCAAATATTTCCTGCAATTTGAGTTAAAGATTACTGAATAATGCTGAGCAGCAAAAAATTTTTGAAGCGTACATCTAAAGCTGGCATAGTAGCTTAATGTCCTGTTGTTTCTTGCTTTAGCAAAATTAATTTCTTCAGTCTTCAACCATGAATTCATGCACCACCTGGAGATACAAACCCGTAATTTAACTGTGCTGTATTTCTACCTCCCTTGCCTAACACACACTGAGGCCAGATCCTGTATGTCAGGCAACTATAAAAGGAAAAGGCCATTTCAGAGCAATACTTTGTATTCTCCTAAGTCAGACAGCAAACAACTTGAAAAACAGTATCTGGCCCATTATTGTAAATAAATGGGATTACTGGTCATTAAATAAATGCACATGATCTATTAAAAGTATATATTTACTATATGGTCAAGAGTAATGCCTTTCCAATAGAACTCACAATATTTAAAAGGCTTTTATCCAATTAAGATGCAACCTTTTCACCATACCTGTGTTAGTGCTCTAACAGTTAATACAGGTAAGAGTAGATGGCAAATTGAACAAAAAGGCAGAGTTGTATCACTCTAATAAGAAACTAGAAAAAGGCTAACTATAATCATGATTCCTTTTGCTTAATTACTTCACTGCAAAGCCTCAAGAGGCAGCTGCTTACCTTTCCATCACTTGCATCATGATAAAAGTGATCATTTTGCCAATTTTCTTCTATGGCTATGGTTCCCTTCTCACTAATCCTGGGCATATGCAGACTCACTCCTTAGCTCTCTTACAGGAAGCCTGTCAAACCCCCTCCAAATGGCTTAGAACACTGCTTCAGACAGTAAGACTACCACGAGTTCAAATTAACTAATTCCTCAACACCAACCCAGCCTGACATGACAGCTCTAAATGACTTCATGACATGCACAAAAGTTCCAAACATTGGTTTTCTTAGCAAGAGACTGAGGACCATTCCCATGAGTTTCAACACAACCCTTGCCAACACTCTGAACTAAAAAACTAACAAAAAATAATATCTATGAATGTTTTTGAGCAACAGGAACCTCCAAGTTATGTAGAATTGCTATGGCAATTAAGAGTCTACACAGCTGGAAACAGGGGCCTACACTATTTTTCAGAGGTGGGGATGGTTTAGCCTTACATTGTGGAACTGAATGAACACAACTATGTGCCCAGAGTACTTGTGTTTATGTAAGCAGAATGAATAAAGACAATTTCTTCTTTCTTTACTCAACTATCAGTAAAGACACTGAATATGGTCAGCACCATAAGCATATATGGTACTAAAGCTATCCACAGGCTCTGCCGCTGCAAAAAAATCAATTTGGATAAGGTTTCCAAAAGCAGGCCAGATACCAAAATGAATCTGTGGAACAGCAGAAAGACCTCCAAACAGGAAACGAAGTGTTTAGTTGCCTCTTACATGTATTACTGATAACTTCATGTTTTAGAAGTTACATTTCACATATGAATAATGTTATTAAGATAAAAATGAATAGGTATTTTTCTTCTGCCAAGAATTATATTTTATACAATTAACTTTAAAAAGTCAACACCATAAGACATCACTCTCCTTCCCCAGGTATTTCTTGGGATATTTTCTTTGAAACACTAGTCCATATTTGGGGAAAAAAAAAGAGAAAAATTTAGCCTGTATAACAGTCTGGCAGCTATTAACAACTTAGTTCTGTGAAAACCGAGAAACAAATTCAAACGGATGTTTTAAAACAAGCTGAATATTTTAAGCAACCTATGGGACCATAATTCATAGAAATAAACCTAATGAGAAAAACTCTTGTAATTATGCAAGGGATTTGTCATGGAAGAGCATTCATCAGTCATTCTGACATGGAAAGGATGGATAAAGGAAGCAGATGGATTCACCCATCTGCATTGAGTCTAGAAAACGTAAAGTCATCATTATGGTTACTAATTTCTGGTATCAAAAATTATTACTTCATTATCAGGTTACAATGAACAAATGCAAAAGAAAGTCATAGAAGACAAAAAGCAAATATTTATTTTCAGTAGAACGTGCTTCCCCACTTGACTAAATGCTTAATCTCATTTTAAAGAACAACGATATCAGCTTAATGTTTACATCTAGTGGGGGGAAGGGGTGGTGGTATTTGGTTGGGGTTTTTTTAATGTTGCAATGAATTAACTTAAGAGTACAAGGTTTGATTTGGTGGAACTTGAATTGTTACACAGGTCATTTCTTCTTTAGAATACCAACCTGCCTCTTCTCCTCCACACACTGACATTAGTGAGTAGAACACCCACACATTGCTGTCACAAAGTCTCTGTTCAACCAAGAAAGACAGATTTGCGTTAAGGCAGAAGACTCCTTCTCATGCACCAGGAACACAACTCTTCTGTTCTCTTCGTAATAACTCAGAAATCAACTTTGCTGAATTTACAGCCAATATACCAAAGTCTTTGTGCCATGTGTGTCCCCATTTTGGTTGTTTTATGGGTTGGTTTTGTTCAGTTTTGTTTTTAAACAGGGATTCTCTATGTCCTGGACCTTGTAACAAGTGCGAGAAGAAAGCCCTCCAAAAACGGTGCTCAGGTGGTAGATGACGACAGATCTTCCAGGGTCCCTCAGCTCTGGGGGTGCCATTATGAAGCCACTGTGCCACCGCCTCCTCTGGCCAATGATGGAGCCCTGAACTCCTGAGCTGCCCCCAGGCACCAGAGGCCTTTGGCCATCAGACCACTCCCCTCAGATCTGACCACGCACCAACACCAGGGGAGGCCTGAACTTTCACAGTGTCCCCTGCCAAAACTACAACAGCTGCTTGTACTATCAACCACTTAGAAAAAAGAAATAAAATAGAACATTCTGTTCACCATTTTTATTCAGAATTGACTCATGAATAGTTTATAAAGATTATATATATTTATAAAGATTATACATATTACAAGCAAGCTATACATCATTTGTGTCTCTTCATAGGCAGGAGGCACAGGAGTACAGAATGTTTTAGTGCATCCTATCTACCTATTAAAAACATGCTTAAGGTTGTATAAATCAATTAATGATTAATTACCCAACTTTAATTAAAAACCCAACTAAACTGTATGAAGAAATAAAAAATAAACCATAGGATAAAATTAAACCAGTTCCATAGAGGGTAAAATTTCTCCTTTAGAAAAGAAAGTTTTCTGAACCACAGCAAAAAAGAAGTCAGGATTATACAGAGAATTTCTAGATCAGTTTCTTCATAACATTTAATGTCCATGCAGCATTACAAGACTGAAGTTTAGAAATGCACAGTGAAAAACTATGTTTTGGACATTAACACAAGAATTTTTTAAAATCCTGTATTAATTTTCTGAGCTATGATTTTAACTGTTCTTGCTTGTATATCTATCTTTTTTATCTTAGATTTTTCACATACTTTACAACATAGCTTTTGATCCTCTTAATATGATTTCAGTATTTTTTTTTGTAACGCTTTATTTTATTTCTGAAAAATCTCTTACTATTATTCCCTTGAACCATAATCCAGAAGAAACTTCCAAAACTGTTTCAATTCTAGTATTTCTAGGATGGAACCTGGCCACTATATAGTTAATTTTTCTTACATAGACTTATGAATTTGAAACATTAATTATATCACACAGACTTAGCTACAAGAGATATGATTTTGTAACAACTGTAAGTAAATGCATAAGATAAAGACCCCTGTATTATACATAGAGAAGATGATAAAAAGAAAACTTCACAAATTATTGAAAATTAAGTGTAAAAACTTACCTAAAAATATTCATCAGTTTCTATAGATGGCAATGAAGTAAAAGAAAATCCCATCCAAAATACAGTTAAAGAACACAGCCAGCTGTTAACAGAGAATAATTCATTTTAAAATATTAAAAAAAAAAAGAGAGAGATAATTCTGGCAGACTACCCTTTAAAACTACTAGTTGCCTTGAAAAATAATACTTAATCCTCAGAAAATGGAGATTAAAACATCTTAATACTTCAGTGTGTTGCTTAATCACCGATTTCCACGTAATTTAATATCTTTTGACTGCAAAAACTGCAAAGTGTATTTGAAGAGTTAGCCAAGAGCCCAATTCAGATGCACACTAAATTTCCATTACTTCATTTGCACATAATATTTCCATTTATGCAGCTCTTTGGCTTAAAGTGCTACACAAAAGACTCACACTAATAAAACACAGGGAAGCATTAAAGAATATTTTTAAAATTACATTTCAATTTTGCTTAGAAAACATTAAAGCTTAACAAGTAGAAACTAAATTTAAGCCATTTAAGAAGGAAATACTAGAATTGTTAAGTTTTGCTAATTTTAAAAATTATACTGCATTCATAAAATTCAAAAATGTTACAGTATCTTTAGTCAGATCAGCACAGAGAATTCAGTCCATTTTGGACTAATTATACTGGGAACAGATTGAAAATAAACTGATAAACATAAGCATTTACACATGGTTTTACATCATATTCATAACAAATCACTTTCAACAGAAAGTAACAACAAGATTTGTCGTTACCTCCAACAACAAATAATTCAAGGAGCACAAGCTTGGGCAAAAAAGGATGAAGAATGAGAAGAGAGTATTACCTACAGGAGAAAGTTGGAAAGTTTCAAGTTAAGCTCTGAACTGAAATCCACTAAATCAATACAACCTGCTATGCTGACACAGACAAATCAGTTTACAGCCTCTAACATTGACCTGGCTGAAAATTGATAAGAAATCAATTTAAACTGAACCAGTTCTGTTCAGTGGAAATTACCTTATGCAGGTCCACAACAGGTTCTGTGTACATTTAAATCTTAAATAATCTTAATTAGCGTTAATTAAGTCTGTACAATGTCCAGGTGCAGAAAATGTTAAGAGTCATCAGGGTAAAGCATCATAGGACACTCTGGAAAACTCTGACTGTGTAAAACTAGCTCCCTCCTACTTACCCTTCTCTACACTTCACAGCAAGCCAGACCTCAGCTTTGCTTGCAGCTATTTGGCTTTCAAATGCACCCCCAGAAGGGAACTTAGGTACAATCTTCATTCATATTGAAAAATGTATGGTTATTAACTGATATAAATCAGTATAGCTTCACACTTAAACTATCACTGTACCTTTTCCACTCTGACACTGCAGTTTTCGGGACTGCAGAAGCTGTCAGGTGCTTAAAGACTCTTCAAGACACAGGACGTTCTGAGTTGTGGCATGAGCATGACTGGCAACAAGACTCACTAAAATGAGAACACTTTGCATGACAAACACAAATATTTACATTTTACACCCACTGCCCTGAAGCAGTAACTTTCTGTCGCGGGACTGAAGAAGAAATTGCGTAAGTGTACATGCTGTTTAGAATGTTTTTAAAAAATGCTATCAACTCTAAGGACTAGAGTAAGATTTAAAACCAATCATGCAGAAAAATACTGGGAGAAGTGAGGCTTCACCAAACACTTAACTAGTAAGGAGTAAGGAATCCTGTCAGGATCTGAGGGGGAAAAAACCCAACTGTGCTACCCAAGACACTCTTTTACAGCATAATAACACAGTTTATGAAGCTGTATTTCGCTGATATATTTATGCCAGCATCAGCCTCATTTCAATCCAGACCAAAGGAATTTACTTCACTCAACAATTCAAAATACAAGTAAATGAGCACCTTTATTTTTGTACAAGAGATCGGTAGTTTAGCCACGCAGTTCTAACAGCGGACTAGCACAGGTAAGCTCTCAGCTTTCCCTGAAAATAAAAGGAGAGGACCAAGCATAAAACGGCAGGATTTCATGATGTGTGAAGCACCCCAGGGCAACGCGCTGGGCGCCGGGGCCCAGAGGAGGCCGTGAAGGACGCGCGGCGCGGGAAACCCGAAGGGGAACGCTTTGCCCGCCCCGGGCTCGCGGCTCCGGGGTCAGGCGGCTCCGGGCGCCGCCAGGATGGCCGGCCGGGGAGGGTCAGGGCCAGGCCGCGCACTCGCACCCACCGAGCGCTCCGAGGACGCGGGGCGGGCGCGGGAGCAGCGCCGCCGACACCGGGGCCTGTCCCGCCCGTCACCACAGCAACAGCCGCACGCCGCCCCACGCGCATGCGGCGCCACCACCTCCCCCCTGCTCCCCGACAAGTGCGCATGCGCAGCACGGGACGCCGGCGCTGCCGCAGTCCCCGCCGCCCCAAACGGCCCGCGCGCGCGCGCGCGCAGCGAAGGAAGCCGTGCGTCACCCCCTGGCAGCCCCACCCCTCCCACCGCTCTGCTCTTCAATGAATGGGGAGAGGAGAGGGCGGAAACTGCCAATGGCGTGCGGGGGCGTGGCGCGCTTTCCCCGAGGCTCGCTGGGAGTTGTAGTTCATCTCAAGCACTGAGCCGTGCAGACCGCCGGCGACTGCGACTACAGCCCCCAGGCGGCCGCGCGGGGCCGGCGCGCCCCGCCCCCTCGCGGCACCTCGGCGCAGCGCTGCCGCGGCCGCAGTCGCACCGCAGAGGTGACCTCGAGCAGCTGTACCCGTTGCTTCTGCAGCCATGGTCGGTACCGCGCCCCGGGACGGCGGCGGCGACGCCGCGCTCCTTGGGTTCCTTCGGGCTGGGGCAGAGGGCTGCGGCAGGCGGAAGTGACGGCGAAATGGCATTGCCCTCCCCGGCTGACCGGGCTGCTCCCGGGGGGGCCCGGGGAGCAGGGGGCGGGGGTGACATGAAGGTGGTCGCGGTATCCAGAGGAGCTGGGCCTGACGGCGCCCCAGGGCTCGCTGCAGCCCCCGCGGAGGCCGCGCCGGGGTGACCTTCCGGCCGGAGACGTGGGGGTCGGTGCCGGCCTGGCGACGTCTCAGCCTCCTCCCCAGGGCCGTGCGGGGGAGGCCGGGATGTGGCCCCGCCGGAACGGAGCGAACCTCCCTGTGCTGGTGCTGGCATTCCGGCGGGATAATCGCGCCTTTTCCCGGCGCCGCGCTGGGCTCGGCGGCTGGCGACATTGCCTTCGGGAGGTGGGGGGCGCCAGGGCCTTCGTTCACGAGATGTTAAAGGTTTTGGTGCGGTTCTCTGTTAGCTCAGGGGAAAGTGCTTGTGAAATGTTTTTATTGGTTCATCCCTGCTTGCTGTCGAAATCCAGATATTTGTTCAGACTCTCAAGATTGTCACGGATTTCTCCCTTGTCAGGGAGTTCTGCCCTGAGGTTACAGAGGTGAACTGCAGTGCTTTGCTTTCCTGCAGCGTATATGCGTACGTCTGTGCACATGCAAACCTCCACAGAGACTCTGCTTTCCTTTCTCGTCATGAAAACATCTCCATGTTTTTCTAGAATTTATACCCTGTTATTCAAACCTTTACTTTTAGTGTTTTGCTATAGAAGGGATGCTTGCATGCTCTGAAACATGACTTATTTCAGCTTTACCCTAAAAAAATACCAAAATTTGTAAACTTTACCCTACTTTTCCACTCTTTCTACTTAAAATACGGATTTACATGACATCAGGTTTTAGTTTGTATTTGAGCTTTTAAAACATTGGCTGACACAAATATGATCTCACAGAGAATTTACTTTGATGTCCAGGCTTTTCAGAATGTCACTGTTTTTATCTTACCTTTGCTGTTCAGATTATGCATGTCGTGTTCAGCAGAGGCTTTAAATTTCTGAAACAAAATCATCTGTCTATCAATGCAATGGAAAAGGTTTTTCAGGGCACCTGTTTCAAGGTCATTTCTTAAGGAAAGGATGCCTTTGGAATTCTGAACCACAGTGCTGATGGTGTTCCTCAAGTGCACAGCTGTCCTGCTGATATTTTTATTACATTTTATTACATTTACATTTATTGCCACAACATCTCTGCTTTAAAGAAGGGAGAGCAAAGGGAAGTTTCTTAGGCAGACTCTAGACTTTGGAAGAGATAAAAGTTTATTTTATTGATTAAGTCATTGTCAAGCAAGGTGGAATAGCTTAGTTGGCCATAATATTCAGGAATAATGTTAAGCTTATGGTCTCTTATAGACAAGTTAATCAGCAATAATGTTCATAGAGGTTTTTTATAACAGTAAATAGCAATGCAAAGTCTATCACTTGTGTAGACAGAATGATCTTGTCACAACATTTGATAGGTTGTGAGTTATCTTTTACTTACCTTTGTAACCTCCTGAATCAGTTTTGCAGTGTGTGCTGTCTGCAGGTATGGCACTAATATTTTAGGGCTGCTGATATCAGCTGTAATCACAGACATAACTGAGGCATCAAGTTCTTAAACCAAAGTGTGTGGGGAGGGCATTAATCCCCCAACTTCCTCACTTGGTTTTGGAGGCTTTAGTTTTATCTGTGATAGTTTAGGAGGGGGACAAAGCCTACATTTGCTTCATTAGATGAAGAAGGGTACCTGGGGATGCAATGTTCAGTTGTCAGGGCATATTTTCTCATCCTTTTTTATCATCACTTTTGCTGCTGTTTTCGTTTCCTAAAACTTTTTAATTATTTCAACTGAATGTGGAGTAGGGAAGGCTTTGGAACAAAATAGTTCAGTCAGTTGTTGTTTAATTTGTCCTCCAGTTCCTGTATATCTGAGAGTGAGTAAAGGTCACCTCTGCAATTACCACAGCATGGAAGTCTTGCAGGAGCCAAGTCACGGGTTAAAGTGCCTGGACATGAATGTGTGGAATCTACAACTTCCATTGGGGAGCTACTTATTTCTCTAAAAGTAGCCCCAGATGCTCAGTGAGATCAATTTCATTATGAGATGTAAGGTTTTTTGCAAGAGTTATCCACATTTTGTAAGAAGCACAACATTTTTGGTTTGTTAATCCAGCTTCTGGATTTAAGAGAGAGCATGAAAGTTTCTTTGACACTAAATGCTCACAGTTGGTGCAGGGGTAAAAGGGTATGGGGAATGTACTGTGTCCAGTGTACTGAAGGTTTGAAGAGAAAAAACAAACAGGCAGTACTCCTCACTTTATTTTTGCTTATGTTTCTTCCTCCTCCAGCCCTAAATGGGGGGAGAACAGGAAAGATGGTAGTAAGCAAACATAATTATGTTGAGAAGGTGGAGCTGCATCATGACTGAAGGTTTGGGGTGTTTTTTAAAGGTCAAGTGCTAAGTTTATCCCAGTAAAAAAATAATACATAGTCCTATCTTTTACCTTTTTGTCTTTCAGTCCTTCCTTTTCCTGTTGTTATGCTAAATGCTCTCCATAATGCTAGTGGATGGACATTTTTAATGTTTAAATCAGATTAGCATATAAAGTGCATAGAATGGGGAAAAAAAAATCTCTTTGACTTTCCCCCTTTTGTGACACTACTTTAGGAGAAAGAGCCTTTAAAATCTTTGTGCCATTCACTGGAAATTCAGAAATCAGTTCACAATTTATTTCAGATACCATGTAATGTAAAGAAAACATGTTCTGCTGCTATCTTTGTGAGTTCTGGAGTAGCTCAGCATGGGACCACTTTTTATGTGCCACTGATGGGGATTTTGCCAGGCTGAGGTTTTGCAGCACTGTAATTTTCAAGGTCTTATTTTACTAACTAGTATGGTGAGCTGCCCTAAAAGAGTATTCATTGTTCCCTTTATATAAGTTAAATGTAGATTCTTCTTAGAAAAATGCGGAAAAATTTGCTTTAAAATTTGGAACACATCTTAATCCATGCTCCCCATCATCATTCAGACATTATGGTGCATTTTCCTACTCAAGAGTAGAGTACCAAAATGACTTTTGAGATTTAAACCAGCAAGAATTGATTGTCTGCTCTCCTTCCCCCTCTTGGTGGAGTTTCAATGAAGTTTGAGGGATGTGACTCATAGTAGGACAGGTTCAAAAGAAAAATAATGCATTTCAACACCGTGCTACTGGTAATCATGTAACCAGATATTTAAAGAATCATTCCCATTTTGAAGGCCAGGTCTAAATCTGCAAGTTCAGTAGTTTAACTTCATCACTTACGCTCTGCCTTTATCTAGTATATAGTAAAATGGGGTAAATGGCCTCATTTTTGTAATTGCCTAACACTGGCTCAATGCAGCTGTGCTTGGCTGGTCACTTCTGCAGAGAGAATACGCTCAAAGCCGCACATGGTTTTCCTATAAATATCAGTGACAGGAATGTTGGTCGGAAAGGATCTGTAGAGGTCATGCAGTCTGTCCTCTGTCTTGCTCCAAGTCTGGAGGTTGTCCAGCCCAGCCTGACAGCAAGACTTTTGCCGCTGATGGATCACATCATACGTTCTGTGGTCTTGGCCTTGAAAACTGCCGAGGGTGAAGGTTGCACAGACTCCCTGGGTACCCTGTCCTGCAGCAGTACCATGCAATCAAGAATTTCTCTCTTAATTTGGGCCACTGCACCCTGTTCTGCCATCTGCCACTACTGGGAGTGCTATTTTTGTAACACCCTGTCAAGGTGGAGTAGGCTGCTGTTAGATCATCCCTTATCCTCTACCTTTCCACACTATGTCCAGCACCCTCAGCCTCCTCTTATAGGACATGAACTCAGGTTGCCAAAACTGGACTCAGTATTGAACTGGACTCTGCAATATCACCAGCACTGAGTGGAACACCTGTCTTTGCTCTGCAGCCTACACTTTTCATAATGTAGCCCAGAATGCAATTTAATCACTTCTTTGACATTCAGTTATGCCTGGTGTTTTGTCTGCATCTCAAATGATGATCTTTTAATTATTTGAAAAAGTGGACTTGGCATTTCAGCAGGCTGGTCAGTCTGCTTGTTCCTGGCCTAGCACAATCTGCCTCAACCCTATTGCCTCTGGAGTAAAAGGGAAATACAAATAACAGACTTTAAAAATACTGGGTTATGAATGTCCTTTAGCATGTGTTCCATTTTCATAGAATCATAGAATGCTTTGGGTTTAAACAAACTCTCAAAGTTCATCTTGCCCACACCCTGTGCATTTAGCCGGGACATCTTCAACTAGATCATGTTGCTCAGAGCCCCATCGAACTGCACCTTGAATATTTCCAGGGGTGGGGCAACCACCACCTCTCTGGACAATCTGTTCCGCTGCATGGTCACCACCCTTACTGTAAAATATTTCTTTCTTATCTAAATCCACCCTCTTTTAGTTTAAAACTATTACCCCTTGTCATTTCATAAGAGACCGTACTAAAAAGTTTGTCCTAATCATTTTTATAAGTACCCCTTTGAGTATTGAAAAGCCACAATAAGGTCTCCCTGGAACCTTCTGTTCTCCAGACTGAACAACCCAAACTCTCTCAGGCTTATATTTTCAATATGGAATAACCTCTGGATTTCTCCAGGTCCTGGTTCTGCTTAACAAAATGGAGTTTTGCTATAGAGCAAGCCATTTTTCCGCTCTTAACTGCAATATAGCAACATGTTGGCAGTCTTCTCCCAGTCTTTTGGAGTTTTGGGTCAGTTTGACAATAGACAGTTGTATTATGTGCTGTATAAGTTCATAATGTAGCTTTTGTCTGTGGATTAGTTAAATTGCTGCCTAACAGTTTAGTGGGGCAGTAATTTTAAGTCCACTAGATTCTTTGGTTTGTGGCATTCAATAAGTCTTTGTCTGCAAATAAGCCTTCAAAATGCTTAATGGAAGCAGCCCTAAAAATTGAAAGAATCTGAAGACCAGTGAAGTGTCACAGCTTGTAAAACTTCTGCAGTAAATTTCAAGTATGAATGGGTCATCTAATGAGTGGGTGTATGTTGCATTGTCTTATGTCAACAAGGCAGTGTTGTTAAAGGGATTGCAAAGTTTTTCAAATACATCGTTACTCCTGGCATTTTGGGAGTTTTCCAGGAGCAATTCTTAAATGTGTTTTTGCAATTGTGGTCTGTTTCTATAAAAGCAAGTAGAGAAATTGCTGGTGGTTCTCGCAGAACAGAAGTATGATCCCAGAAGCTGGGGCTGATCTGCCTTCAGGTAACCTGGTTTCATCCAGGTTAAATAATCATGACATTATTGCTGTAGTAACCATTAATTTTTGACTCTCAGCTGGTGTGAGCCTGAGGTGTGTAGCTGTAGGTAAGGCTCTGTGATTTTCTTGCAGGGTGAACCTGTCCGAGTGCTGGTGACTGGGGCTGCTGGGCAGATCGCTTACTCCCTGCTCTACAGCATTGCCAAGGGCGATGTCTTCGGCAAAGACCAGGTAACCTCACCCTGAATTGTCCCTTGGCTCTGCTGCCCCGGGGGTAAGAGAGAGAATGGCAGAACTGCAGTGCCTGAGGCTGGTTTTCTCACACACACTCAGAAAGTAGTATTTTCTTTAAGTGGGGAAAATGGGAGTCCTGCTACGCAAGCTTTCAGTTTTTGGTTCTGCTGAAGTTGTTTGTTTTCTGTAGGTGGGCTTTAAATCTTAAGGTAATGGCTTCTAGCAGAGTACAAGACAAATTCATTTTCAAAACAGATTATGCCCAGCTTTCCATAAACCTTTTCTTTCCTTACAGCCTCTTATTCTTGTGCTGCTGGACATCACTCCTATGATGACTGTATTGGAAGGTGTGGTGATGGAGCTGCAGGACTGTGCTCTGCCGCTGCTCAGAGGTGGCCAAAAGAATTTTTTCTTAGACCTACAAAACATTGTACTGCAACTGTTGCATTTATGAGTTCCTGTAGTTTCCTGTAGGAAGTTAAGCAGAAGAAAATACTGGATGGTCCTTCCTTGGTTTTGTATTTTGTGGAAGATAATCAATTTAACTTAGGTTATAAGCTAGGAAGAATGATATCTAATGAGTTTTGTGAACAGAATGGACAATGCAGGTACCTGGGTTTATATCACCTAATCCTGGGGTTTAGCCTAGACAACAAATTGTCAGACACTTGTGTATATGTGCATTGTATTCTGGCCCAGCAGTGAAGTAACAATCTTTAGATATGCCTTTGCTAAATAAAGAAACCTCAAACTAATTTAGTATCTTCTGTATAAAGACACAAAGTAAAAAATCACTCATCAAGTCGTGTAAATAAGTTCTGATAAAGAAGCAGAAGAGAGGGAGCAAGTAGGTGTTGGTTTAATTACTATAATACATGTTTAAAAAAGCATGTAGCTGCCAGCTCTCGTACAAATCAAACCTTTGGCTGGAATTGTTAAAGGGGAGGGAAAACTTTGCTTGTGTTGGCCCTTGTCACTGAAATTTTATTGTAAAAGTGGAAAACAACATATGTACACATATATATATATATTTTAGATAGAGACACATGAAATGTATCTTTTTGCATAGATTTCTCCAGTGTTTTCCACTTTAGATAAATATTTGTACATACAAACCATTTACTGGCAAGTATTTAATCTGTGGAGGTAGGGCCAAATTACTATACTTGTACTTTTGGAAGGGGAAGGTGGTGGTTTTGTCAGATTAGATTATATACAATTTATGAACAGAAGCATATTCCTGTCAGCACTATGCCATGAGAATTTATCTTGGTGAATTCTTTTCCCCCCTTTCTTTTTTTTTTAGAGGTCATTCCAACAGACAAGGAGGAAGTTGCGTTCAAAGACCTTGATGTAGCAATTCTGGTTGGCTCCATGCCAAGGAGAGAGGGCATGGAGAGGAAGGATTTACTCAAAGCAAATGTGAAAATTTTCAAGTCTCAGGGGGCAGCCTTGGACAAGTACGCCAAAAAGACTGTCAAGGTGAATATAGGAACTGAATTTAAAAACATTAACTCTCTTCTTTTTAGAGCTCTGGATACATTGTAGAATAATATTGCACAAGCAGGAGCCTGTCCAGTGCAGGCATTCCTTTCCTTAAGCCCTGGAAAATATACCACAGTCAAGGCTAGATGAGCTACAGAATGTGAAATAGGTACATGATTTGGTCATTAATTTGTTTGGTGAAAAAGGTGAGTTTTACATTGTAGTGCTGTATTCTGTACGCACTCTGAACTGGTTACCACCAATTAAAAAAACAACCCCATAAAACTATATTTTAAACAATAAGCCGTCTTTTGCTCGTTATCTCTCTTCTCTGGGAGAACTAAATTATCTACATGCAGCTTCCTACTTTTTTTCCATCTGTGTCTTTTAACATAATGGCCCTCAAGTTCAGTATCAATATGGAATTACAGTTGCACAAAAAATCTGCTTTATTTAGGTTGTTTGCATCTTATTCCGTGGAGTGTTGGAAGATTTTAATTGTTCTCTCTCGGATTCCTTCAGCACAGTTAATGGGATCATGTGGCTGCTCTCCCACTGCTCTTAATCTCAGACCCAGACTCCAACTGTGCTTTGTAACTGACTTTTTAATGTCTGCTTCCTCTGCTGATGAACTTCCTACTGCTTCTAAAGACTTGTTTGCTTCTTTATCCAGTTGGAATAAAAACTATCAATATAACTATTGTGGAGTAGTGGAAAATTTACTGAACTCACTTTCAAAAGGGGAAATACCAAGGGAGGTTTGCAGATCAGGTTGTGATATTGAGTGTCTGTGGAGCTTGACATTAGTCATTTGAGGCACAAATGAAGGATGAATAAAAATCAGTTTTGCATACTAATAAATTGATCTAAGATGAGGCATTATTTTACTTCTAACTGCCTATGAACATTGAGATAAGTAACTGTTCTGGCTTTCTTAATTATAAAGCAATTATGTAAAGCAGTGGCAGCCAGTCTAGAAAGTGTTTAAAAGGGATTGGTGACTAGTGTGATGTGTCTTTCTTTCCCTGTGTCTGGTAGCATGAGGTTTGAAGCCAGGCTGTGTGTCAGTGTACAGATCTCCCTAGAAGTCTTGTGTTCTTTCACGCTGAACATCAAGTTATAAAGCAAATACCTACCTAGAAAGTATTTTCCTGTGCCATTATAGAAGACTGGGTGACGATGAACGACACATGCAGAAGACAATCTTGTGGAACACAACCAGGAGATTTAGAAAACTTAACATGTTGATAGCTTCCTTGAAGGCAAAGCAATGTACTTCACTGGAGGGAATTGTTTCGCAGAAATACTTACTTCATCTTTCCTTTTTTCATTTTTAGGTTGTGGTTGTTGGGAATCCAGCAAATACCAACTGCCTGATTGCATCAAAGTCAGCCCCATCCATACCAAAGGAAAACTTCAGCTGCTTAACTCGTTTGGATCACAACAGAGCCAAATCTCAGGTAAAAAGGGCCTATTCTGTTCTCTCTGCTAAAAACAAACAGAGCAATGCTTTCAGAGAAGCCTGTGAACTGAGAAGCTGAAGTCAATGCAATAGACATCTTTAATTTCCAAATAGATTGCTCTGAAACTTGGTGTGACTGCTAATGATGTGAAGAATGTCATCATCTGGGGCAACCACTCCTCCACTCAGTATCCGGATGTTAACCATGCAAAGGTAAACGTGAAAGGAAAGGAAGTTGGAGTCTATGAAGCTATAAAAGATGACAGCTGGCTGAAGGGAGACTTTATCCTGGTAAGATAGCTTTCTTTTTTTTCTTTTTCTTTGTTTCTTTTTTTTTCTTTTTTCTTTTTTTTTCTTTTTTCTTTTTTTTTCTTTTTTCTTTTTTAATGGTCATTCTGTGCTTGTGCTTTCTCCTAACCTCATCTGAAATTGTAAACTATGTGGGTGATTGACTGTTGAAGCAGCAATTCTGTCTCACTAGAATAAGCCATCTTCAGATATCTTTTTGCTATCACTTGTTTGCTCTTGAGAAATTAAAGGCAGGAAAGCCTCTGTAAATTCTGCTAGAAAAGTCCATTTGGAGTGCCACAATAATTCAGCAAGAAGAGTTTTGATCACAGTTCAGGTGAAACTTGTGTGACACAGAAGCACCATTGCCATTTCACTGTGGTGACTTCTTGGTTTTGTACATGAAGTAGGATGATACATTTGCTTCTCCCCACCCACGAAAAAAGACCAGCACACATTTCCCTGCTCATGCATGTGCACACACACACACACACACATACACACACACTTTCTAGTTCTAAATCTGTGGCATCATCAGCACCATTTCTGAAACATAATCTGAAAAATCTAGAAAATGCCTTCCAACTGTCCTAATGTAGGGTAGTAATACATAATAATGTAGGTTAGTAAAACAAAGTAATGGTATTAATTGATCAGGAGCACAGGCTACCTAAGTGGAATATAAAGTGAAATGGGTTACTAAAGCCCTAGATGAATAAAGCTTTACCAAAACTATTAAAACTAAAAATATATGCAGTTTAAGAAGCTACTCTGATCCTGGCAACTGCAATTCATAAACACAACGTTTCTAAATACAAACTTGACTATAGGGAGGTAGGTTCAGCTGTCTTCAGGAATTAAATGAATTTTATGCATTGAGTATTGTAGGATTGAGACCAGCAAGTAGTTCACATTGGTATTCAGCAAAAGACCTTAATTGACAGTGTGTTGCTCTAGACATCTGTTACTGTTGACGTGCACAGAGTCTCTTGGTGGGAAAAGCTTGAGACATCTGGTTGATAGGAGAGGAGTCAGCTAGCTGTAAAGCTAAGGAATGAGCCTCTGAAACATTCTGTTATGCTCTGTGTTGGCAAAACCCTTCTAGGTTGTATTTCTAGATTGTATGCCATGTTTGCTTAATGAAAGAACTGTATCTTGACTGATGAAATTTAATAATTATGTACAGCTGTCTCTCTTGACGGCATTTGCTTAACAGCATTTAGACCAAGCCATGGTTTTGCTGCTTTACAATTTAGGGGTTTTTTTCTTAATTGCAGACTGTTCAGCAACGTGGAGCAGCCGTTATTAAGGCGAGGAAGCTGTCCAGTGCCATGTCAGCTGCCAAAGCTATCTGTGATCATGTGAGGGACATCTGGTTTGGCACTCCAGCGGTAAGATGTGGCTCTTGACTAAGTCCTTGTTTGCCTAATGCTTGATTGCGTGCCACAGCGTTGACCTCAGGTGTGTGTGTGTTCAAATGGAAGAATCTGTCTTTTCCTGGAGCCAGGTGTCTCATAGGAGATACAGGATATTGACAGTTTTCAAACTTTCGCTTGCTTCTAGCAGTGGAAAATGTTCTTTATCTCTCACTTTTCTGGTTTCAGGGGGAATTTGTTTCAATGGGAGTCATTTCTGATGGCAATTCTTATGGTGTTCCTGAAGACTTGCTATATTCATTCCCTGTTGTCATCAAGGTAACTAGACGGTATTTAAATCCATAAATCTTCTGTAAGACCTATTAAACTGTCATGTGAGCTTGTTAACAGTGTGGGACTGCAGTTGCTGGGATGTGGGGGTTTTAGCAGCCTTTCACGGAGAGGACTCTTACTAACCAAGTAATTAACTTGGTTGTCAGCTAAGTGCTGATACACAAGTAGAATCTGACATGACTAGCTGGTGCTGGTTGCATTCTTTACCTGAAACAAAATTAACTGCTGCCTTGTATGGTTTTTAGGGCCATAAACTTCCTTCTTATGCTGCAAAGTTTCTTTCATGCAGACTGAATGCAGCCTGTTCTGACATGGAGGGCTCTTTGTTTGCTTTCAATCAGGACAAGACCTGGAAGTTTGTTGAGGGCCTTCCTATTAATGATTTTTCTCGTGAGAAGATGGATCTTACTGCTAAGGAGTTAGCTGAAGAGAAGGAGACTGCTGTGGAATTCCTCTCCAGTGCATGACTAGGTCACGAGGAAATACAAAATCATTTAAGAGTGGAAGAATCGAAAAGCCGTCTGTAGGTCTGCTACCAAACACTATTACTGTGTCCAAGTCAACTGTCTGTGGCCATTGTGCTTCTTAAAGTTCATATGCTTACTGGTACTGTTGTGCCTCTTGAGTTATTAGCAAAAATATTATTAAAGAAGTGAAAACTAGTTTGTTGACCAAACTTTTTGTCTGTTCAATACTAGTTGCTTTCTGTGTATGGTACAGGTTAATTGTTTGCCTCGGCCTCAGCTACTAACGCACAATCTGAGTTTTGATTAGAATTTGGCACTACTGGAACACGTCCTAGGCCATGGTCACTTCAGCATCCTGTGTCTCCACTGAAAATGAAATTAGTATGCCAGTAATTCTCCCTGAATCCGTAGTTCAGTGACTCAAGTCTATCACTGGACAGACTTCAGGTATACACAGTTCACTCTGGTTATGCTTACAATGTTTGTCAATAGAAATATTAAAAGTTGCTTGATCAGATATTGGCTAAGAGTAGTCTGTTGCACTTTATTTGCATGTTCTAGTTATGTAACTAACAGAGTTTGATAGTACGAGATAAAAAAACCCTGAAAGCCTATTTTAAGAAACTGTCAGAAATTAGTTTTAAGAAGCTTTGTTGATAACCAGCATTTCCCTTTGTCTAAGTTGTTGTCTGTCCTGTTCTACCAGCAGTTTCTGCCTTGTTCTAAAGTAAATCTTGGTCTGTCATATCTGGAGTAATCTCATTTTTCTTTTTTGATTTGTTGTCATTAAATGAGGATTTGAAATACAGAACTTCTTTGACCAGAAAAGGAATGGTTAAACTGAATTACAAGCAAATGGAATGGTTTATTTGAGGATTTACCAGCCAGAATATAAAATAAATGAGCAAACATCAATAAGCTTATCCATAAAAATTCTGCTCTCAGAATATTATTGTACCTATTAAGTACAGTGACGATGATGCAGCAGAGACCTACTATACATAGAGGTGAAAGGGAAAAGAAGCATTTCAGAAAATGGGAATGTACTGCAGCACAGGACAGATGGGACAGGGCACAGTCAGTGAATGCCATGAATGGGATGAAGCAGCTGTTGCAAGAATTTTTGTGTTCCTGCAGTCTTAGAAATAGACAATAAGTATACGCAGTTGTGTATTTTCAGTGTTTTTCTCATTCCTCTGAGCCCCTTAGAGTTTAGTTATCAGAATAAAATTTCATACATCTGTCCTTTCAGGACAGTTTGGGCACTTCTGCAGAAATTAGGGAGGGAAGGAAAGCTGCCAGTGTGGTGACTGCCTTCTGCTGTTCCGTGCAAAGCCAGTAAAATCTCATTTCAGCATGAGCTCAGGGACCAAAGGAATTCATTGCAGTAATTACCATGTTACAGCTTATTTTAAAATAATGTGTTTTGCAGTGAATATTACAGGAGATGGCTCCAGTGCACACTGTTACTTAGTATAAAAAGGCTCAGTAAAGGAAAAAGAGCATATCTATGCCTGATAAACATAAATAAGGGATGATAAATGCTGCTGATGTTCAGGGTGCTTTGTGCCATACCTACAGAAGCATCACAATGTAGGGAAGAAGCTTTAAAAAAGAAAATCTGGAAGATCTGGCTCTTCAGGGTTTTTTGATGTCCGTTTTAAAGCAGCCTTCTGCAGGAGCCAACTCACTTCTGGTGGAGTAGTGCCTATAACAATGTATCAGAAGAAGTGGTAGTTAACCTCAGTACCTGATAGAGTATCTCTCTCTCGCGATACACTGAATCCTCCAGTTAACAGTGGAATTGAGATGTAACTCCATACTGATTTTAAGGACTGTTCTGTTCCCTCCACACTTCTGTGAACCAGTTCAGCAGGAAATCTCACCTCCGCATTGTCCGCACACTTTACTGACCACGTGGTGGACATTCTTTGTGTTGGAAGTTACTCTCCAGTTACTAATGAGGTATTTTCAGGACATACAAACTTTCTGTGCAGGAAGGGATTTCACTTCCCCTCTTCACTTGCTGACTGCTTCTCCAAGAGAACAAAAGTTAGGACTTCAAGCAGCCACTCCTGATTGAGTACATACAAGGATTCTTTGAGAAACAAGTCCTGGGGGAAATTAAGGCTTGCATTGTCAGCTCCAGTTCTGGAAGGCTTCTGTAGGGAGCAACGGAGAACATCAGGGCCCTTGACTGAGTCTGTGTCAGGAGAGGCTCCCAGGGAAGGCTGGAAACTGCTCAGCCGTGGAGTGCCAAATCCATGGATCCCAAATCCTACCTTCGTACTCATGAAGGCTGTACAAGAGCAGGCAGCTAAAATGATCTCTCTGTGCTTTCCTGACAGCTTTCCATTCCCAGCAAGGATGCTTTTGAGAGGGAAAAGAAATAAAGCTTTTCCCCAAACAAACAAAAAAATTATTTCAAGTTTTTCTCGCATCATTGTTCTTCTCCCACTACAGCTATTCCTGCTATTTCTTGCAGTAACTCAGGTGAAGTTGGAAACTCCAGATCTAAGGAATGAGTCTAAAACATTATACTGATGCTCACCCCAGAGCTTTGCAGCTGGGTGTGGTTATAAGGCATCACATCATTTCAGATCAATGGGTTTTGAATCTCACTTTCCACAAGGGAAGGCAGGAGAACTTCTCTGCCAAGTGCTTTCAGAGCACTGGATTTACAAAACAGAGGAAAGTTGTCCTGAATGAGTTTACTAGAATTATTTCCTTCCCCTCCCTTGGCCCCCCCCCCCCGGCCCCCCCCCCCCCCCCCATTTCCTGTGGTTTGGGGATGTTTTTACATCTACAGACACATTTTGAATTCCAAATAGCAAATCCTAGAGGATAGCTGCACCTCAGTTGTAATAAAAGAGGAACTTACATAAATGTAACTATTTTCAGCCCAAAGAGCAGATATTTTATATTCAAATATCATGTTGGGTTTTTTTAAACCATTTCAACAGCTCTTTAAGTGGCAGCTTTGCATTGCAGCATGAGAAATGCTATTGAATCAGAACAGGCTGAGCAGTCAGCTGCTTAAAATAAAATACTGTAACTGCAGGTAAATAGAGAAATGAATAGATAGAGATGCAGCCTTCAGCTTAGCCAGAAACAAGCCCATTGTTTTAGTTTTACAGACTCTTTGATTAATTTATTACTAAAAATCTAACTGCTTTTTTCAAGTCTGCTAACCATAATAATCGATACCAAGACCCCCTTAAATTCTAAATAAATAGTTAAATAAATAAATAAAAATAAAATAATTTTACAATGCAAGTTTTCATAAAGCCTCCAGATGGAGCTAGTAGAGAGGAAGTCACACTGGGAAAACCTTTCCCCTAAACGTGTGAGCCTGGAGAATTTAAACACCTGCCCAAGAGAAAACAAATCCTATTTCACAGCTACAAGGCTGGGGGCCCAGGAAACTCTTGGACAGGTTTTGGCCAAATACCCACATTCTCACCAGTGTGGACACCTGTCTCCATCCCACTGAGATGTCTCCACAAAAGGTTGCTTCTCCATGGCAAGGGGAATAACCTTTGGATGCCCTTGGCACTTCCCCTGCTGGTGACCCTCTCTTCCACTCCCCAGTAGAAAAAGCACTCGAGATCAAGTTATAAAATCAGGAAATGGGTTCTGCTGTTGGCTCTGCAGGAGACATCCTGGCCAGCAGCAGCCAGATGATCTCTCTTTGCCCCTCAGTTTCTTGTAGCTGCTATTTGCAAATTGAGTTGAAAGCCCTGGCTGGAGGGTGCTGTTGAGGGCATGGTCAGAGTTTCCTTGCAAGTCCTTTGGAGCAGGTGGGACGGCCAGGTGGGATGGCCTGCACCAGGTGACGCTGGCATGAGAGGCAAGCAGAGCAGGAAAGCTCAGCCATCTCTTCATCAACAGGGAAACCACAAAACAAGTAATCCCGATCCATTAACTCCTCTCCTAACTGGAGAAGCTAAATACAGGTGAGGATGACTGTGCTACTTTTGTGGGCTTTTAAGGCAAGAGCATAAAGCCTCGTTATGAAATACTATCACAAGAAACCCAAAAGCTCTTTGGTAATTTCTCTTTGGTGTGGACTGGTGGTGGCGCTGCTGCTGATGCCTGCAGAGCAGAGCACAATAAACAACTGCCTCCCCTGAGAACCAGGAGCTCTGCTTCCTGACGAGAGATGAAGGAGATGAGCCAGAGGCCACCTCTGTGGATTTAGAGCTTGTTGATATCTCTGAATGGAAATACCTGGAGTGTGGAGGAGCCAGACAGGGTTACCAGCCATTCCCATTCCTCTCTGCAAAGCCACAGGAGATGAGCTTGGCTTTTCTTGGCAAGTGGCAGGCCATTCATCTGCACATTGCAGAGATAATGAATACAAACTCCATGTATGCCATGCTCCTATCTGGCTGCATCACTGTGAAACTAGACATGGGGTAGATTAAGTTTCTTGTTAGTGCCCAGGCTGGTAACAGTGAAACCTGGTGAAGTGTTTGATCTCAGCTGTCACAAACCAAATCCCCATGAGTGAACTCCCTGGCAGCACCTCCCCACCACCTCCATCCCCTGCTCCTACCTCCAAATGGGACTTCCTGTGTCTCCTCCCAGCTGTCAGAGTGGCAGCTAAAATACTTTGCACAGACTGTGGTGAGATGAATGAGGTGCTGTTTCCCTGAAGGCAGCCACCAACACCCAAACCAAAGGTGCCACTTGAGCCACGAGGTGTCCCCACAGGGCTGCTGCACGGCCTTGGGGAGGACTTGCAGGGAAGACACAGGAGAAGATGGAACTCTGCAGTGCTGGGCATGAAGTTCTTACTCTTCATATTTTATTTTTCCTCTTTTTTTTCTAATTTTTTTTAATGGTGAATGTCTATTTTTGGCTTATGCTAGAAACAATGCTCCCCTCCCATTTGGGCAGAAAACCACCCAATTTTTCCCAGTCTCCTTTGAACCACTAGCTAATGTAGGTGTAGAGGAAAACAGAAGTTCCATTTTCCTCATCCTTCCCTAGTCCCGCTGCTCTGCTGTTCTCAGCGTGCCTGCCAGACAGGGGCACAGAAGTGATCTAGAGAAATGGTGCTCTTCACCAAACAGTAACTTCCCCAAAAGGGATTGTTTTGATACAGAAGGTGTCCATCCTAGTTTCTGGTCTTCTGATCCAGAGAGCAAAAGGGCTAATTAGGGTTAATTATGGCTAATTAACTCCTCATGGAGATGACAGCAAATGAATCTTGAGGGTACCAGTGGTTGTGCCTGTTTCTGAGCAGCTCAAATCCTCTCAGGCAGAGAGCACAGCAGAAGCAATAGCACTTTGTGATGCTCTGAGCTATTTGGTAGACAAAACTATAAGCATCACCATGAAGTGAAACGAGCTTTTCCTTTCTTTACTCTTCACCCAGGCACAGAGATGACATGCTTCGTTTTGGTGCACAGAGAAATCTTCGATGATGGGAGAAAACCCCAGAGATTTAATTTCTTTTTGGTGAGTGGTGGGGGGAAAAAGGTGTCTCAGAGTTTCTACATTTACAGTTCATTATCAGGCCTCCCATCCCTCCTGCTATGAATTGAATGAGGCTGTTTTGCTAAAATATAACACAGGGTTCGGCTGGTGGTGGTGCTCTGCAGCACTGGTTTTCCTTTCCAGACTAGGGAAATCATCAGAAGGAAAGTCTGTCAAAGAGACAAAAGAAATCTGCTGGGGGGTCTCTCCAAGCCTACGAGCTGTCTGCATTGCGACAGGACTCAGAGTAGCCAATGCTCAAAGTCCATGGTCTTTCAACCTGGTGTGTTAATCTGGGTGATGACTTTGGCCACAGGGGGAGTGGGGAGTGACCTCTTATCTTGGCTCTTGGCATGGAAATTGCTGACAGGGAGCGCAGGGACCTGAAGGGTGCACACAAATTAACTGCTGTCCCATATCAGCTGTGGGGAGGTCCCCCACAGCCGAAGGGCTACTGCAGCTCCTTTTTCAAATCCCAGGCTATGAGCTACCAATGGCACTGCCAAACCTCCTGGAGCTGACACTTGTCTCTCTTGAAGCACCCCAGTGATGTGCTTCCTTGACAGTTCATCAACACAGATAATCTTGGAAAAACTGCTTGAATTCTACAGGGGGAAAATTGTCAGAAACACAGCCTGCAAAGTTTACCTCGCTGTGTATCTTCGTCAAAAGTGCCAGTCATAAAATCCCCAAACCCTTCATCCATGAGAGAAGGGCTGCCACGTTCCAGGCTCTTACTGCAAACACTTCGTGTCATGAGTCACCTGGTTCCTGGTCTGTTCACAAAGCAGGTGGTGAAGCCCACACCTACGCAGGAGTAAAATGTCTCTTGGCAATGGGAGTGATACCTGAGCAAATAATTTGTCGCCTGACTCACGTGGCTCCTACGTGGTGCTCCTCTGCCTGGGATGCTGGCAGCTCTTCTGGGAAAGGTCAGGGAAGTGAGTACAAAAAGCCAAATCACGTATATCCTCAGGCAAACAACTAAACAGAGAAAGAGTGGTAAAAAAAGTAATAAACGATTACTCAACGTTTGTCTTGGCTTCTTTTTTTTTTTTATTTCCCTGGAAATGTAAACATTGGGGTGTCATGGCACAAAACAGCTTCTGGATATATTTTTTTAAGAAGGTCAGTCTGAAAAAGGTCAAGAAATGCAGTCTGAGTGACTTCAAACTGATAATCAAAGCCACAGAGATGCAACCTGATCAAAGCTGCCCTGTGGTTTCCCAGCCACTTTTGCTATTGATTTTGACTGGGTTTGGTTATGGACTTTGATAAAAGCAGGGCCAGGCACAAAATCAGTGCTGCTTTTCACACGTATTTTTCAGTCTATTATATGCTATGGATAGCACCTGGCATTTTTCATCATGACAAGTTTTTCTATTCCCCTGGTTAGTTCATGAGCTTTGTCTGAAGAGACTTTTTGCCTCTCCAGTACGTAACACTGTACTGTCCAAACAACTTATCTCTAATGACATCCCTCATTTTTGGTTGCAGTACCATTCCTTTTCTTTTTGCAGCATGTCTTTTTGCATCCATCATCCTCCATTTACTCCAGATAAAGAGTCTGTTCTTTTTTTTCCCCCATTTTAGAATGGGCTGAGAATAATCTTGTGTGTGTGTACTTAATAATTCCCTTGTTTTTTTCCCTACAGAAGGTAGGTTTTTGAGTCTAGCACAGGTTAATTAACTTTTTGAAAACAAAATGAAGGAAACTAGTCAGAAACAGCAATTAACAGTATGGTTTTTAAGAGATGGGAGAAAGCAAGTAGACGAGTCAAAGAAATGAGTAACTGAAGCTCACAAAAGCACTGGCTGAACCCCAAAGAGAGGGGGCACAGAAAAGAAGTGTGAGACTGTTAGAAAGACAACCTGGCCAGGAGGACAAGGAGGAGCTGATTAAGTGGAAATGAGAGGAGCAGGAAAAGAGCCAGGCTTGTCTGAGGGATAATCACAAAAGTTACCGAATCTGGGAGAAAGAGAATAGGGGCAGAAATAGAGAGAATTAGGGCAATGAAGGAAGAGGATGAATTACCCCTGTGGTAAGGAGAAAGCAGGCGAGGAGATAGGACAGAAGGTGCCGGTGGGAGGTGGAAGTAGGACAGACAAGAGGACAGAGTGTGGAGATGTTGGGTGGGTGACATCCCTCTTATGACCTGACCTGCTGCCTGGGCCAGTGTGAGACGAGCGACAGCACCCTCACACCCAACAGGTCTCTGAAGGAAGCTGGCAGGCCACCGGGCTCCAGAAAAGGCCACAGGGACACAGCTGTGGGAGCATGTGGCAGGGGAAGCGTCCGTGTCGCGCGGTGCCTGCGCCGTGTTTGCTTTGGCGTTGGCAAGGCAAATGAGATTGCCCGGGACAGAAGGGAGCGCAGATGGCAGCCAGCGTGGCTGGGGGTGGGGGCTCTGGTGTCCTGCCTCGCTGCAATCACAGCGTGGGAGCAGAGACACGGGGAAAATGTTACAACTCTGATGGATATTACCATGGAGAAGTCTGGGCAAAAGCCAGCAATGGAGGGAAGGCTGAGGGGAAACCATGCAGGTTAAAAAGCAAGAGCAAGGCAGTGACAGCAGGAGAGCTTGGAAATTACTCTGGGTACAAAGCTGGGCCAGGGCTTATGAAATTTTCCCAAAATTCCATGAAAGAAGATGTTTCTCTCATCCCCACTGAGCCAACTTTTGGTTCAATAAGGAGTATGTGGAGTCTGTAGGGGCCTCCTGTGCTGGAGAGGGCTCTTGTTGTTTTTCCCACCCAGCCCTTCCTGCAGTGGGATCCTTTTCTGGATCTAGCAGGGATCCAGCACAGCTCAAGGTGAGAGTGTGGAGAGGCAGAGGACAGGCATTTCTTCCATTTCCTGTGGGGCAGAGTTTCTGCAGCCAGTCAGCCATATCTAATGGCCAGTTCCACCCAGGTGTGCAGGTGCTGGAGGCTAGTGGTGCCAGCTGGCTCCTTCTCCAAGGAGGGAACACATGGTGTGTCCTGCAGCAAACCCGGGGCTGTGGCTTGCTTGGAAATGCAACCGAACCCCATCCGTGCTCTTCCCGCCCATGCCTTTTCCAAGGCAGATCATGCTGTTGAACTCCAAACTAACATGGAGCAATCAGGACGTGCCTCACCTTTTCTCCTGACTCATATCCTGCTGTGGAACACTGGGTACACAAAAGCAAAAGGTTGTGATACTTTTCAGGCCACCATCCTTTACTCAGGCTCATCCGAGCCCATGAGCTGACCTGCCAGAAGACTGGGAAGGAGGCAGCTCCCAGGGCACCACAGTTCCAGAAACATGAGCTCATTGTATCAAATGGGGGCTGCACTTTGGTGCTCAGACTTAAAGGCTTCTCTTGTATTTATGCCGCTTTGACAGAATCAATATTACAAAGACAAATTTTTTTGGCCAAACTGCTGCTTCCCTTCAGACTTCCTGGGGTGAACATATTTGTGTTAGATTTTGTACATGAGCACAGGTTTTTTAGGGATTTATTACATGTGCATGAGGTGGAGGGAGGAAAAAGCAAATCTTTAATCCACACCATCCTCACCTCTGTCTTGCTGAGCCATGGAAGATATGATGGGGTTGGGAGGTGAATTTGCACAATCCTGCTCTATTCTCCCTCAATAACTATTTTAACATCCTCTCTTTGTAGCTGTGCAATTGCCACTACATTTGAGCTCTTGAAGTTGTCATCAATTCTCATCAGAGCAGAGGAATACAAGGAAGATCATAAGATAGAAAGGCCTCAACTATGACTGCATCCAGTATCTACTAGCCGTTCCTATTTATGTGTTTTTCTCCTGTTTTTTAAGTTTTGATTCCAAGTTTCCTTCATTTAAGAAGTGATCATTTCACAGGTGATCCCAGATTTTATTTGCTATACATAAAACTGGAAACGATGCTTCAATGAAGCACTTTGTAAGAGTTGTAAGGGAAATCACACCAACTTGGGAAAAAGGAATGGCTTGGGTCTCTCTCCCTGGAGAGTTTCATTCAAAGACATGTAACAACTTTTCCCAAGCAGTCATAGATCAGACATAAAAAACCTGTAATTTTAAAAAGCACACAAATCAATCTCAAGGGTAGATCAGAGCTGGAAGGGTAGATTAGATGTTGTTACGTTATTTATGTAGCTATTCACCCTACCCAAAATGGGAGCATGGATTCGACTCAACTGAAGGCTTTACTCAGGATCAGTACTCTGCATAATAACTGAGCTCCCACGTTGCTCAACTCACCATAACCACCACATTCCTGGGAGAAAGAGCTTGCATTGGATCTAGAACAAAGTGAATGCACAGCAATAAATGTTAATATTTAATCACTGGGAGTTTTCCAGCCCTCTGGCACAAGCCAGAGTCAGGGAGCAGGTCCTCTGTTCACAGTGTACACACACTGCCCGGGTGGCACTGAGGACGAACCCTTAAACCTCTCAAAGTCCCTTTGATAAGAGAAACTCAGTCATCCTAGGAGCTGTTGTTCCCAGAAAAAGCATTAATAAAAGTGCCTTTTGCTTTTCCTGCAGTTGTCCCACTTGATTATGAGCTGGACTTGAAGACAAACGAGGGATTTCCCTGGTTACAAAAAGCAGAAATCCTCCTCTTCCTAACCTCCTAATGCATTTGTAAAGCAATATTTAAGATGATTTGTATTTATTTCACCTGGTCTTCCATTCTGCAGGGCTGCCAGGTGATGGGTAGACGTGGTCATCTGGGAAAGGCAGATCAGCTGGGGCCGAGCCAAGCTGGGTTTCCAGCACTGGCATTTGTCCAGCCCTCGTCAGCTCTCACCTTCAGAGGAGCAGTGTGACGGAATCACGGGTCCTGTCTGCTGGCGCCTCAGCCGAAAATGCTGGTCCTGCCTTTTGCGGATTTAGAGAAGGAGTGGATGACAGGTGGAAGATATAACATAGGAAAGGAGACAGTGTTTTTATAGCTTGATCCCCAAGGAAGCTGTTGACCCAACCGGGATACACAAGATAAAAAAGAGGACATTTGAGACACTTGGACAGCTACAAGCTGATGAGGTCTGGACAATGGTAGATATCACATCCCTGTCAGGAGGCTGCTGAAGTCAAAGTGAGATTTGGTGAAAAGGCACCTATGGAGAAGAGTGACAATGAAGTCTGTCTTTTAAGTTCAAAGCCCAGGGACAATCTACTCCATAGTGTGGGACACATCCTGGGTTGTTGCTTTTAGGGGATTTAGGTTATCTTTCCAGTTCTCATTCAGCAAGTAGCTGGAGATTCTTATAGAGTTTTTTCAAGAAGACGTTGAGAGTCAGTAAATTATTTCATTGTTTCATTTTCCCCTGCAAATCTTCTGTCTTCTCTGCCTTGCCTCTGCCAGCATGTGAGCATCTTCAAGGTCTTGGTGTCTAACATGTCAAATGCCACAGCTGCTCTCCCTTATCCCTTTCATTCCATTAGAAAAAGCAGTGTTGGAAAATAGTTTGCCTTGCAGTGTTACCTCTGGAAACCCACTCTGGCAGGGCAGCTCCACATGCCCATCTGGCCCCAGGGCCAGTGATTAGCAGGTGTTGCATTAGAGCTGCTTAAGTGGGCTCAGCCTCACAGGCTCAGCCCTATTTATAGCTGGGGCTGAGTTCACAGCCAGGGCTGTGTCAAGTAATGGACACGTTATGGAACGTCAGCTCCTGAGGTTCCTTACAAATCCTTGCAGTTCCCCAAGAGCCATTAAAATGTGTAAATGTGAGCAAATGCACCCTGAGGACCTTGAATTATTTCTCTTGGCTCTCCAACAGAACCACTGCACTCGACCTTGGGTGGTACCAGGGCTTTAGGTTTGCCCACAGGGGGTGGAAGGGCTGTGCCAACCCATTGGAGACTCCTGCCCGCAGCCTGTGGGATGGAAATGTGGAGACGTGGTCAGAGGTGATCACCAGCCCAACTAGCATGAGTGCAAACAAGGGCAAGTTGGAAGAGAGCATTCAGCAGGATGTTATATGTGTCTCCATCTGGGTCATATCTCATTTTGGGAGAGGTAGCAGGGCTCGCTGCCACCTCTCCTGGGAGCCGAGTAAAAGTCATGCCAACAAACAAGGATCTATTTTAATCACAGCCCTAACAACTGTCCCTCCTCTATCGGGGTTTGAAATGTCACCTTAAAGACAGGGGGCTTGGTACATGCTGTACAGCTTAATGAAAAAAGTCATGTGGAGCCTCGTGGATAGAAGTTTGCTGAGTTATACAGGGAAAATTAAACACAGGTCACCCTCTGTCTGGATTTGGCATCAAGGCATTTATCACACTAAAGTCGTTTTCCATGTGATGGTAGCGAAAGGCCACATTCCGTCTCTGTGTAGTCAAACACAGGTGCTGTCATTGAACCGGGACCCAGGGCACTACAGATGGCTTTATTTACCTCCTCAGGAATTGCTGCCCCTTGGTAGCAAACACAGTTCTTTAATACCAGCTGGATGAGTGCCTCCATGGAGCAGATTTTGGTTAGTGGCCCTTGCGGTTTTCTGTGGGTATGTCCAGACAGGCTTAGCACATTAATTTCCCATGGAAGTGGTGAATTTCATAGTGGGTCTCATTATAGTCTAGATTTACAAGTCAGTCTTGAAAAAGATATTGTATTTAACAGGAAAAATTCCTGGTAGAATTATTGGAAGGAAGCATTGGACTCAATGACCCTTGTGGGTTCCTTCCAACACAGGATATTCTGTGATTCCATGATTCTACAGTTCAGAGAGGAAATATAGAGTTTTAATCACCACAGCGTTTTAAAACTTAAATTCCTCTTGGTGTTCAATTTTTTTCCTTGCATTATGCCATTCAATACTTAGGGACAGAATTAATTATAAAGGATCCACTTTTACAGGTTCAGTCCAAGTGTTGCTCATATGAGTCAAGTTGCTTGCTTATACCCTTCTACAGAGGATTAGGAAATGAAATCTCTTTAAATGAATAGCACAGGCTATCTAATTTCCACTTCTCATTTCATTGGCAGCAACTGCTGAATATCAAAAGAACAATATATGGTAAGAATTAATGACACATATTTGGCATCTGCTCCCAATAAAGCATTTGGGAGACAGACAACTGGATAAAAAAGGAGGTCAGGGACCACATATAAGAATAGCACTTCTTAAGGACTGATGACAATAGATGCTCTGTCTCCTGCACTAGGAAAATGTACTGGTGTTTTACCGCTGTGTTTATTATTTAACCACAGGACAGCTCACAGCCACTGAAAATATTCCACTGAAGTCCTAGCATGCTGCTGAGTCCAACAAGGATGTATTTTTAAGGGGGAAAAAAAGCAGAATTGTCTTCTCCTCCACACCTGAAAGGGGTGCAAGAAGACCAACGCCACAGGAGCCGGTGGGGCTGGGATGTGGAATGGCTCAGCAAACCTTCCCTGCCTCCCCTCCAGCGATGAAAGGCGCACTCAGCAGGAGGGGCCATCAATGCCAGGATTGTAATGCGGCTTTCCCTCCCTTCCCGAGCTCCGCCTGCAGCCTTCCCGGCACAGAGCTGCCTTTTCAACAGCCCCTGCTATTTCTGGTGCCTTTTAACCATCTCCTCGTGGGACCAACCTGGCCTCAAAACACCACAGGGGACACAGCCAGAGCCTCTCCAGGAGGGCAAACTGGGAGTGCTGGATTGACCTGGAAGATGTGGAAAGCTGAGCATGAGGAATTACAAACCATTACCTTATTACATGCTTGAAAAAAGGTACAGAGAAACTCAGCTAGCTAGAGCTCCACCCAAAATACATATGGGAAATATTTAATGGGAGTGATGCACTGCCAAACTCCTCCCTAGCCAGCACGCCTCCTCCCCAGCCCAGTTTTTCTAACAAGTATTGCTGCCTTGTCTGGTGTTGAGCTCTGAAGCATCCCATGCCCCCACAAAGGCTGTGTTCCTGTGTGTGTACCCTGAGCTAATTTATATTTGCTGTTTATGCTGGAACGTTAATTTGCCTGGCAACCACGGATATTTTTCCCATGCTGGTTTACTATTATTTATGTGCATTCCCAGTGGCAGCTCTGCTATTACAGGGTTTATTAGGGAAGAGATTTGCTTGGTTTACCTCCATGCTGGCTACACAGGATTAGCTCAGCCAGGTAGGTGCTGGTGCACTTTTGGGAGCAAATGCAAATGTACAATTGAGCCAGAGAGAAAAATGCCTCTTTTCTCACTTTGCTTCTGCTCCACCTCAGCACTTGTAGATGAATATTTTCAAAGCATGTTTCTCTCTATGGCAGTCCTGGTTGGATCTGCCTTTCTCTTTAGGTGCCCCCACCAAAGGCATCAGGGACCTCTTCCGTATGCAAGATGCCCACTCTCCTCAGCCACCCCTTTGCCCATGCAGAGCTAGAAGAGGTGCTGGGAATGGTTTGGGACAGGGTGGGTTGGCTTGGCCAAAACTGTTGTGGCTGTGGTACAATAGAGCAACAGAGGTGATCACTGCACTTGTGAATATCGCTGGCCACCTATGCAGTATGAGTTAGTGTATGGTGGTGTAAAACCAGCCTGTGGGTCCAGGGTAGAGGTTTTGGCCATTTTTGTCCTGGGATTTTGTGTCCAGACTGTGTTGGTGGAGTGATTCCTCCTGCAAAGACATTTTCTTGGCAAGGGAGCTAGCAGCTTGCATCTCCTCACCTTGGGAAATGTGAAGCTGTGGAACATTTCTGTTGCTCCTTTTCTTCATGCTCTTGTTAGACACAGCTCCACAAGCATCCTGTCCAAGCTGGGAACACCCATTTGAGATGGTTTTTTTGCTACTGGGGGCCAACTGGTAAAGAGCAGGTAGTAAACACCCTCAATTAATCCCCAACCACATCCCAGCTGCCTTGGAAGAAGGTCACCAGCCAGCCACAGCAGAACTGCAGGATTTACAACAGTGGCAGATACAGCCCTGGTATTTTATATTCTTTTTCCAGGTTCTCTGCTTGCTAACTCACACATTGCTGGATGTCTCTGGCTTTGGTTTGGTGTGGAGACTCCATCTAAACCCTTCTGAGCTTCAGAAGAGCTGGATCAGAAATAAGCAACTGGGTCCTTATTTTAGAAGAAACCCCAAACCAGGCTCTGAGCACCTCATGTATGGGAAAAACATGGATTTGAATGTAAATGGCAACTTTGCAGCTCTGGTGTTTCTCTGACCTTGCAGCTGCCACACTGATGTAGCTTCTGTCCTCTGTGCCATGTAACCCAGACAGCACAAGGACAGCATGGGAGGCTTTTCTGCTCTTCCCAAACACGTTGCACTTCCCAGAGGACTGTAGCTGTGGCAAACACACAAACCACAGCCCACACACTGATGCAAGGGGATTGGCATTGGAAACCAAGCACACTGCTCTTCATAAAGCAGAGGGGCAGACATCTGAGCTGAGGTCCAGCTTGTAGGGACAGCCGTGCTAGCAGAGGTACAGCACACCTGGAAGTGCTCCCTGAGCTGCTTATGGTCCAAAATGATCCTCTTGCTTCTGGGACAAGGAAGGGCTTCAGGACCCTTGTCCTTCTGGCTTGTCCAGAGGAAACAGAGAGGAAGGAGGCATTGCAGCTGAAAAGGATGGAGTTACCTGGGGGAGCAGAAGACAGTGGTTGGGGAACAATCAGGTTTAGCGTGGGAAATATCTGCAAATAGAAGTCCTAGGAAGAAAAGTGAGGGATGAATGAGAGAAAGTAGGAAGCCACATGCCACCAAAGTGATGGCAGCAATGTCTGTCGATGTGGGGGTTTTTTCTATCAGCTGTGATCAGGAGATGATCTAAAAGTGTTCCAAGATCCAGCTGTGCCAGTCCTTTGGCCTACTCTGCCTCTCTGTCTCCTGGAACAGCATTTCTTCTGGGTCAGATATTTAATCTGGTGTCAACAACAGGAAGGTTTCAGGACATGAAGAAATCTTTACATCTTTTTACTTGTTTTAATATGAGATCTCTAAGTCTTGTAAACATGTATTTTTATTTAAATTGGAAAATGTTTGTGTATATGCATAAATGTATTTTTTTATAAACAAGCATCTCTTCTCCCATGCAGAAAGAGGTTGCTTCTCAGTTCTTCATCCTACTTAACCACAATTTTTCCTTAAAGAGCCTTGGCAGCAATACAAACCTTAGTTTTGTCAATGAAGGGAACGACACTGACCCCGTTCCTCCACTAACCCACTGGGTATGGGGCTGCCACTGTGTTATCCCACTGCTCCTACCTCTTCCCCAGCGAAACGTCCCATTGCAGGAGAAAAGTCCTCTTTAAGGTCTCTAATTTGCCGTCGAGCAAAGGTGGTGACAGCAGAGGTTTCCCCTTGCCCGAAGCGCAGTTGCTGGGAATGGCAGGATGCCTGGTCTGGAGGAGATGGAGTCCCAGTTTCCACCAGCCAGAGTCCAGGTCCCCGATACTGCCAGCTGGACGTACTGGTTTAGCTGGATTTTCAGGCTCCTTTAGGTATCACAGGTTACTTCTTAGCAGCAGCGCTGCCTCTGCTCTTGAGAGGGCTGATCTGCCCTGGGAAGTGAGTGGGAGGGAATGCTGTATTTTGGCTTCTCTGTGTAAGTTCCTGTGCCACCCCAATGCTGGTACCCAGGACCTCGAGGTGTCCAGAGTGACCAGAGGTATTGTTCCTGTGTGTTCTGCCCCACAGGCTCAGAGAGCTGCTGGTGTTGGATGGTGCATGCTTGCCAGCAAAATGCTTTTCCTGCATTATTTTACTGGCAGGGAAACCTAAACCATTGGCTGCACTTATTTGCTGACTCAAAGCTGTGATAGATGATGCTGTAATCCAAATGTCACCACGGCAGTAACCTTACATCGGGCGACCGGGGGCGCGGGTCTCATGACTGCGGTCATATTTTTGGAGCTGTCCTTAGCCCAGACATAAGGCTTCCCTTGCCAACTTCCTTTCTCTGCAAAGATTATGGCCACGAGTGTGCAGTCCCCTCCCTGGGACACACCTCTGGCAGTTTCTGGGATGACCCAAGGGGTGAGAATGGAGCAGCTCTTGGCCTGCTGGGGCTGGTAGGATCCTCTCTGTTTTGGGGAGGGTGTCTCTGCCTGTTAGGGGCAAGCACTGGCACCTTGTAGCCAAATGGTCACCTCCAGGCCGCAAGTGCATCCCTGGCCCTTTGGGTTCAAAAGTTGTTCTGTGGACAATCCATTGCTTTGAGTTACTTTCAAACAACATAGGAACATCCTTTCCTTTCTCTGCATCACTAATACGGAGAAGTTGAGCTCTTCTTTTCAGATTTGTATGCAGTTTGAAATATGCCTAAAGTTTAGGCAGTGTTCAGTGATGGAAGTTCATCAGAGGCCACTCTGAGGGGAGTTTCACTGGCTTGTTAAGGTTAAGACACCCCTGGAGGCACCTGCAAATGGACTCAGCAACATTTTTATTCTGCTTTTATTGGATCGATATCAGGTAGTTTCCTGAATATATTTTGTTTTGTTTTTACTTGTTGTGAGAGACCTGACTCCCTTTGACCAGAAAGATGCTTTCAACTCACTTGAGGGCAGATGGGGCCTTTGAGAGCCCCATCAGCCTCGGCTGCTGGTGGTCTGTGATGTGTGCCAGTCCCTCCGAAGGCAGACGGACATCCCAGTTGCTTTGAGAGCACTCTACATCATCCCAGGGTATTTTAAGGCTGGGTCAGTATAAAGTGGCTTTTGTATTAAGGAGTATCAGGCTCAGAGATTTTGTAACTCCACTTACTGCAATTCTCATAATCAGCTTGAAGTCTCTAATTAGCTGCAGTAATGACTCAGCCCTGCAGACAAAGCCTGAAGGTGAAGAGTGGCATGCTAGAGCTGCTCTCTTATCTGGGAAAGGCTGAGATGTATTGTGCATTTTTTTAATAGGAGAGTGGAGCAGCTAAGAAATTTACCCTCTCCCCAGGTTTCATTAAAGGCATTAAAAGCCTTTTGATATGTTCAAAAGCCATATCCACCTCTCTTCTGATCTGAGCAGGAGTCTCTCTAAATTATCTTTAAAAGACCTAATTGCACAGCAGTTGGGCTTCCTGGAGGGCACCTGTTACATCATCCTTTCAGGTGAGGCCTGGATCTGTTCAGGATCTGTTCAGGACCATGGTTTTCCCCAGGGAATCGCGGTGCCTGGAGCACAGTGGGTGATCTGCCCAGCTGAATCCAGCTCCAGGCTGGTCCATGGAGAAGTGGCTTGGGAGGAAAATGTGTCCATTATGGGCAAATTTAATGAAAGCCTGACAAGAGAAAGGAGGAAGTTCTTGACAGAGGGGGACTATGAAATTTGAAAGGAAGGCTGCTTTGCCAGCTCTCGTTGAGTGAATAGCTGCTGGAGTTCCTTGGGTCCCCATAAATGGCTATAATTTGCTTTTCAACAGCTTCTACTAATGGTTTTACAGAAGTATCTCATTAAAGTTTATGGGAGCTTCTAATCTTCCAGGACTCTAAAAAATGCAAAATTTGCTCTGTGCCTTCAGATGAATTCGTGAGCTGATCTCATCAAACTTCCATCTCCAGGAGAAAGGTCCTGTACTTTTTCCTGACAAGCTGTTTTGTTTCCAGCTCTGTGGTTTTGTGTCCCCACTCCCCAGCCAGTCTGATGAAATCCACTGTCCCACGGGGTTGCAACCAACACACAGCAGGAGAGACCCAAGAAGCTGATAGAGTACAGCACAATCCTGGAGGTGTCAGTCACCTGAGAATTCAGCATTTCAGTGCCTGTTGCAGGGTACTCCACTGCTGGGCAGGTAAAAAATTGTCTATAGCAGCAAGGATGATGCTGTGCCCAGCCCTGCAGCGCAGACATTGCACCCTTGGACCTGCAGCACCATGTGGAGCCTGTAGGCCTGTGTGGGGCTGCAGGTGGGTGGTGGGGGCTGCATGCACTCTCCGCCCATAAATATTTGGTATAGTAACTGCATTCCTCGTGGGAGGCCCCTAAAAGAGGGACCCTGGACAAGCAGGAGTACAGGGTGGCGCTCCAGCAGCCCTGCAGCCTGCCTTAACCACCTCTTGCTTTGCCAGCCAGCTTTTGAGACATCTCTCCCTCAGGGATGAGCCCTCTAATGGGTTGGCATGTGGATTCTTGCAGGCTGGGGGACCACAGCACCTCACTGCATTCCCAGCTGGTCGGAGCCACCTGTGGGCAGGGAGAGATGGCTGTGATGAGGCAGGGAGAGGTGGCCGTGACGAGGCAGGGTGTTGGCTCCACGGCTGGAGGCAGGGTTTGGTCATGCCATGCAGCTGCTGGAGCACAGCCACCTCAGCACCGACACTGGGACAGAGGGCAAGGAGGACAGCTGGCACCTGTGCTGGGCTGGGCAGAGTTGCCACGAACTGAGGAGCCGCTGGGTTGGGGACCAGTCCCTTGAACTCCAGGCTCAGCAGGAACAGCACCAAGCAAACATGCCACATCCCCTGGGGAGGTAGTACCTGCCAGTTCAACCTCTTGCACGGCCATTTGACCTTCTGATCTTGATTCTTTTCAGCCTATTTCCCTTTACATGAAAAAATGTCTTTTAAAAAAAATTTTTTTAACTTTCTTTTCAGTCCCAAACTTCCTGAAAGGGCAGAATGACAAACCCTGTCTCAAAGCCCAGTGCAGTGGAGCATGGATGAGAGATGCTGAAACTTCAGCTAGCTTGGTCATATTATACATATAGCCAGTACAGAGCACTTTCAGCTGCTGCCTGGCCCAGCACTGGGTCAAATCTGTGTGGCTGACAAAGGCAACAGCATCGTCCTCTCACTGCTACACCCCGGAATGTGGCCCAGCACATTTGCCATCACAGTAAATCAACTTGTTGCTTTCCTTATTTGAGGCTTCCAACTGGCAACCCCGCAGCCCCCGGGGCGTGCCCTCCCTAACAAATTGTCTTCCAAACTTTTCTACTGAAAGCTGCAGGAATTGGCTTCTCAGTGCAGTTTGTATTCAGCAAGAGCCCCCCGCTCCCGCCCGCTCCTCACGCCCCGTGATGTGGCCGTCCCGCCGCAGCCTCTCCACAGCCTGAACTTGGCAGCGTGTGAGGTCGTTTCCCACAGCTACGGATAAAGCCTGGGGACCCTGCCTGTATTGTAGAGCTAGTTCTCCATCAGCACAGCCAAACTCCTGTGAAAGCCTCTTCACTCAAGCAGAGAACATTTATTGCCTTTGATAAGGTTGTAAAATACTCCTGGCTGTTTCAGGATTTCTCCAGCAAGGACTTGTAGCAGAAGATTAAACTCGTTTGTGTTTTACCCCACAGCTTTACAAAACTAAGGCAGAAAAAAAGGGAAAGTACTCTTGGACACGTCAGGTGTGGTTTAGGTGAGGAAGTCTGGCTTTGAAGCACCCACCTTCATATAGAATCACAGAATCACAGATTGGAAAACATCTCTAATGTCATTGAATCCAATCATTAAATATTTTTGGAGGAATATGATCAGGACCCAGCTGCAAAATGGGAAATGCTGTTAGCTTTTAGCAGTTGTTGATGGGGCAAAATACTGCTCTTGAAGCAAGTGGCATGATATGTTCCTGGTAGTAAGTGTAGTGCAAGGCAGGGGAGACCCCTAGGTCTCCCGTCCTTCAGTAGCTGTGGCTCTCTCTGGTGCCTGGAAGGAGGCTGTTCACTCAGGCTGCTCACTGACCTCACCTTGTCATTCAGAGACCTGGTTTCCTATCCTGACCTCTATTGCTGAGGTGCTGAGCAGTGATCCTTAGGATTCACTGATTGTGCTTCCCTTGACAAGGGGTTTTTTTGGGACAAGGATCTTCTGGGCTCATTGCGTGCCAACCCCAGTGGAAACTTGATCAGGATTGAAAATTTTAGTACTCCTCCTCTGTGAAAATACCCAGGACAGAAGGGTCTGGCTTTGTTTGTGATGTTTCGCTCTTCATGGCTGCACTCAAAGCACGATTTCACTGCTGGGTAGGAAGTTTAGCCAGGACCCTGAGGTTTAGCCTCTGTGGTTCCCCCTGGAAATCCAACCTCTGTAAGGACTTTCTCATGGACACCCATACCCAGTTTGAGTAATGGAGGTGTGGATGGCTTTCTACGAGCTGCTAGAGGTTTGCTGCAGCCAGATGAGTAAAACGAGCCTGAGAGCAGCTTCCTCCTGCTGGGAGGACTCAAGCTGTAGCACAGAGCTCATCTGTGCCTGGGTGGGTTTTAGTGCCTCTTACACACTGTGTTAGGCAGCAAATCACTCTGGGGTGCTGCAGAAAACCAAAACGTGTGCACTGGGACAATTCACTTCTGCTGCTGTAGAAAACATCCCCGTGTGGCAAATGATTAATGGGACAAGTATTGCACCACTCCCCTCTGAGCCTCCTCCAGCAGTGCTGATGCCCTCCCAGGACATGATGCTGCCTGACAACCAGGGCTCAGACGTCATCCCCTCCCTCGCTGCCTCAGACAGCCCGGAGCAGCATGGCAGGGACTCACAAGCCTTGGAGTCACTATTTCTGATCAAGAAATGGAAAATTCCTTCTCTGGAGAGGTGCCTTTATGTCCTCTCGAGATGTTTTGAGGTGCAACCATGGCCCACTTTCACCCATTTTTGCTGGAGACCTCCTGTATGGCTTTGGTTTGGAGTAGGAACTCATTCTGTGGCCTGAGGCTGCTTTCTTGCTCCTCTCCAAATGTTTTCTCTGCTGCCACAGCTTGGCCCACCAGGATGGACCATGGTGGTCCTCAAGAAGCCCCCAGGACCTCACTGAAGGCATGGGTTGTGCTTCAGTAAGCATGTCCTTGGAAATGGATAAAAAATTAAACGTTTCAGAGTTAACAGACAGATATATCACTCAACATGCAAAGAACAGTATTGTGGGCAAATTTCAACCCCCTCCACCCCGAGCTTGACTGGAAAGGATGGCAGCTGATATGGTGGCAATATCATAGAATCCTAGAACAGCTTGCATTGGAAGGGACCTTAAAGTTCCAACCCACCTCTCATTGGGCAGGGACATCAATATGCAGTGGTGTGGACTCTAGAAAGAAATTGTTTTCTGATGTTTCATCTGGCTTCTCCATGACTCTATAGTAGTACGAAGAAAACATTTTATCAGGGGTTCCAGCTGAAGTCTTTAATCTCTCTCTAAGGAAGGGAAACAAACACGGCCTTAAGTAGAAGGATTTACTAAGTGTAAGAATCTGTGAAACAGGTTGTTTCAGCAGAGATGGGGCTGGGAAGTCCAGTGTGGAGCAGGCAAGAACTAAAAGGATGAAATCCACCCATTTCCATTGGAGAAGGGGTAAAAAAGCAGGGCAGGCTTTGTGGGGAGTCACTGTCCTACCACAAAAGTCCTTGAGAGCATTCCAAGGGGCTCCAGGGAGCTTGTCTGGCAAGCTCCAGAAATGGAAGAGATGAGAAACATGTCCATTTGCAGCAATAAATACATGATCATTTCCTTTCTATTATAGACTATATTTTCGGAGAATGAGCAGGTCTAAAATTAAACCAAAATGAAGGCAACAAGTCATTGATAACAACTCAGTGACTTGAAATGGGTTAGCAGCTGGCACTCCTCGTCTTCCTCCTAAATCTCCTTAAATATAGGCACCTGAAGGGACATGGGGGGCCCAAAAGGACCACAGGTTCTTTGCAGATTTCTCCCAGGGGCAGGACAACCTCATCCAGCCACGGCTCCAGGCTTGAGGCCATCCTGAATTTGGTCCAGCAAGAGCCTGCCAGATCCCACGAGGACGCCTCATTCCTCCTCTGTGAAGTTTCTGCAGCGTGACCTCACGAAGGTGGTGCTCACACCACGTGTTGTGTCCGTGAGAAGCAGCTGTGCAGAGGCGTTCAGCTGTCGGGAAGCCTCACATTGCCAATGAAGTCTTGGGATGCAGGAGCTTCAGTTGTAGCTTTCCCTGGGATCTTCCCAATCCTGCCACCCCAGCCTGCAGCCCACTAACGCAAAGCAAAGCAGTGAGTCCTGTTTATTTCTCACTCAAAGGCAGCACTGAGGACGTGGCACAGGTGAAAACCTGGATTTCACCCCTGGCCCTTTGGGCTGCTCCATATTCAGGGTGCTTGGCAGCAACACCATCAAGGGATACCAGGCAAATCACAGGGTCCCAAAAAAGATCTGGTGGCCTTGAGAATTTTTTGTCTGCTTGAGAACAGGTGATGTTTAGTTCCTTACTCCGATAGTGGTGTATAAAAACCTGAACATGCCAGGGAAGGAGGATGGTGCCCTGACAGTAAGGGGCACAACCATTGCAAGAAATTAAATGGAAATTAATTTATTTTATGCATTTCAGGGATCACTTGGACACACTGGGGTTGGTTTTGCAGCACTGCAGGACTAGATGTTGGCTGAAGAGCACCATTCCCTCTCTGGGACAAACTCCATTGTGCTGCTACACATGGGCTTGTGAGCCAGGCTTCCTTCTCCCTCAGAAACCAACTGGTTGGGTAACTGTGCAAGAAAAAATATTCAGAAATGTGGTGAGTTGGAAAAATAAGATCACCTCTCTGGAGGGGACATTAGTGGGAAGAGAGTTGTGCAAAGCTGGGGCTGCTGCAGAAGCCTGGGCATGGTCCCAGTACACTGGAGAGAAGGGCTGCTGGACAAACACAGCATTAAAGGATGCCAGTAGGTCTTTCCTGTGCCTTTCTTTTCCTTGTTTGCCTCAGGGATTAATGTGTGTGCGTGTTAATAAACTCAGTAGCAGTTAGAAGGAAGCTCAGATTTTGTTTTATTCTGATTTTTTCCTCTTTAAATTTGATAGTGCGTGGTTAATACAGAATTGCAGATGCAAGAAATAGATATAGAGGTACTAGTTGAGTGAGTATGCACCAAATTATTTTTTGTCATGGGTGGGAATAGGAGATGGACGTTTTTAGTATAGATAAATTTACTGTTCTAATTTGTGGTTAAATTATCCTATAATTAAGGATTAACCTTCTCTTTCACCTTAAGTTGTTCAACTCCATGAGAATATCACATATTTCCCTTCTTATTCAGATTCTAAGGTTACCTTAAATTAAACTTACTTTAAAACTTCCTGTTAAACTTTAAAATAAATACTAACATTCTAGGCACCTCATTGCATGAAACATAAACTAGTGTATTTAGGCGTGTGTCTCTTAACTACTTCAAGACATTCCCTGTTGTCATAATCTGGGATTTTGTATTAAGATGCGTCATTAGTTTAAATTCCTCCCGCATAACCAAGAACAGGAGCTATGCAGAGAGGAGACCAGACAACTTCAGCCCTAGAAGCGGTCCATCAGGAACCTCACAAAGCCCAGCAAAAGCAAATGCCAGAGCAAAGAAGGAGTTGGAGCCAGGCTTCTCTCAGAGATTGCACAAGGGGCAATGGGCACAAGGTGGAAGATGGGAAATTTCAGTTGGGTATTATGAAAAAAATGTGTTTGCCATGAGGGTTATCCAACAATGGAGCCCAACAAGGCTGTGGAATCTCTGTCTTGGGAGATGAAAACCTTGGCCCTGAGCAACCTAATCTAGCAGGGGTTGGAGGAGGTCCCAGCTCCAGAGCTCCTTGCTGGCCTCTGTTTTTCTGCAGATCTATGACTCACAGGAAAAACCCATGGTCTATTGGTAGTGAAACCAGAGAAATGATAATAACTCCTTTAGTCTTGTTCTTAATGCACCTGTTTGGTTTTTTCATTGCCAGGTTCACCATGCCCCAGTGCATGTCCTTTCTTTCTGTATGTCCAACATTTAAGACCCAATTACGGGATGGTCAGACACCTCTCCACACTCCGCTTGGCCAAGTGCAGTGACCTGGTAACCACCTCTCCCACCTCGCCTGCAGCTGCTGGTCAGTCACCAAAATCCTCCCGAGATGTTTCACCAAACCCCCAGGAGGAGTCAGCAGCAGTGCTAGTCCCTAATCCTCTGGGCTAGGAAGCTTTGATGTTAGCAACCCCACTCAGCCTCAGTGGGGCATCCCTTGCAGACCTTCCAGACCACCGTCAGGCCCTGCAGCACCAGTGTTCCAAGATCCACCACCACGCTCCTGGCTGCAGGGGACCTGCCTGACCATGGGTGCAGACACTGGGACATGGATAAGCCTGGCATGGTACTGTGAGCCTCACCCCACCTGGGATTGCTGGGCGGGCACACAATGTCCAGTTGTGGTCACTTGGTCTGAACTAGGTCCTGGATCCAGCCTGGAGCGAGCAGGGGATGAAGGGGAAGGCTCTCACCCCGTCGCAGGCATAATGAGCTGTTTTTCTCCCATATCTCAGTGCTTGGCTTCCAGCCCTGAAAGGAAGAGCACCGTGCCAAGAGTTTCTACAGCTGTGTCCAACAGAGCAAGCTGACACCTGATTTGCTGTTAATTATAGCGGTGGGAACAGGCCCAGGGGCAAATGTGAAAGGGTGACAACCACGTGGTGATAAGGACAAGACTCATCTGTCGTTTGCCATAAGGGCTTGTCGGGAGCATTTTGTTTTCCATGAAAAATCAGTAGAAAAGGCTTCCAGCATGCAGAGAAGCAGCTGACAGGACAGGATGTATAGAAACCCTGCCTTCCCCTCTGGCTGCTTTTCCCCCAGCACCTCCAGACCAGAGAGGGCTTCATTATTACCAACACCCCGGTTTGTATGCCAGAGTGCCACTGGGCGCCAGCTGCTGCAAAATTCCTGCAAGAAGGAAGTTAAAAATAGATGTTGAATTATTCCAGAGCTTTTGTCCAGCCTATCTGTGGGCAAAATAATCCCCATTCCCTTGTGAGGCCTGAGCAGCTCCAGCCATTCCCATCACCACTACCGAACTCCCCCAAACCAGGAGACCCTGCTCTTGCTTCCTCTGTTGTGTTCCCCATTGGCTAAGTTACTATCCAAGAATGCTTCAACTCCAAGGACAAGCACCCAAAACCTCTAGAAGGTCCCTGTTGAGGTTGTTAACAGGAGATTTTTAGGTGCAAGCAGGCCTGCTTCTGACTCGGTAACTTTCACCTGTTGCCCCAAAGGTGTGCTGTGTGTCCTTGCTTTAAACACGGAGAGAGAGAGTGGGAGAGAAAGGCATAGAATTAAAAATACTACCTTACTTTAATTTAATATTTTGTTTTACTTTATTTTATATCCATTGGACAAGGTGGATTTTTATACTTTTTCAAACACTTGGGAAGGATTTCAGAAGAATGCAGTCACAGCTTTCTGCACCCCGTGTTGAAGCCCTGGGGTATCACAGACTGGTGCCACAGGGATAACTTTTAATGATGAAATTTGAAACCTTTGATCTGTTCGGTGCTATTAAACTCGTCAGTGCTTTATGTCCTCCCAGGCCCGAGCACGGATTGTTTGAACTCCGGCTGCTCCCCAGCCCGCGGAGGCAATTCCAAGAGGAAACTGGAGCGGGACCAATGGTGCTCACTGATGAGCCTCCGCTTGTTTGGGAAATACTGCAAATGGGTGTTGGTCACAGGAAGCAAACGGAGCAACCGGGAATGTGTCGGGCGGATGCTGCACTCGCTGGACAAACAGGAGCTCAGGTGCACCGTGCCCCGTGTGCCCCACCCAAGGGAGCCCAGAGGTTGATTTTTACTGCTTCCCAGTCACCCACTGTCTTTTCCTGCCAAAAGTGAGATCAAAAAAAGGAAAAATGAAAATAAATTTACAATGTATAACTGTGTATGTTATATAAGTGTTAAAGACTGTGTTAATACATGTATCCATAATATAAATATATATATATAAAAAACATAAATCTATAAGCTATATATAAAACTTTAAGCTATACAGAATATGCAATTATATAGTAATAAAGATTTATATTATATACACACACACACACACATATCCTTGGTGATCCATGTGTGTATCATGTCTGCCTTCCTGGATGTGTGAATGCACCTGGGATTATGTGCATATAATATAAATTCCTGGATTTATAAATATATATTTATATTGCAGATAGAATTGTAAATATATATTTATATAATATAGAAAAATATATGTGCGTTATATATATAATATATAAAAATCATATCTACTACTATATATACACCTATTACTGCAATATTATATATTATGCATATGTATTATGTGTAGATATCCTATGTATATTATACATACACCTGTATTTATAGTATACATTATTATTAAATATATATAATTAATGGAGAAATTGCCATAAAGCACCCTTGTTACTATTTATATTATGTGGACAACAACAAAGTTTTTTTCTATTCTTCCCTAGTCAGTAAATGAAAATGTTCACACCTTGGCTTTCCAGCTGTCTCTGGGCCATATCTCCTTGGCATTTGCACCGTCTTTTCCCCAAAAACACACAGATTTCCATTATCTGCTGACCCTGCTCAGCTCAAACAAGGCAGTTAATTGGCAAGAAATGAAGTGGTTGAAAAACTGAAGAGAGAGGGAAAATAAAAGTCCTCAGTGGGAAACTTAATAAGGAGAGCTAAAGACAAAATAAATGAATGAAATGAGTGAGATGAAAGGATGATGCTGGGTATCCAGAAAGGCTTTTCCACCTCCCCTTGTCACCGTCAGTCACTCGTAAGTCAGGAATGAGCCCATCCTAAAGACAACTGTTCCAGCCAAAACCTGCCAGTGCTGAGCCAAAACCAGGATAGGGAGAAGGGCTGGAGTAACGGGGAAACAGGACCAGTACTTTTGGCAGCATCCTGCACTGGTGTAAACTTCTCAGCTGATGAAACCAAAGGAAATCACTACAGTTGTATTTATTGATGAGGCATATTTACGACGTAGTTTATTTATGAAGCATAAAACCAGGCAGTGGCTTCGGTTTGGTGCCTTTATCCCACTGTTACTTTGTGATGCATCCCAGTCCTACATTCCTGGAAGAAGCTGAACCCCCTGGGTGAGATGGTGACATCAGGCATGGCAGGAGCAGAAGCTTATTTTTCATTTGGGGCTCTTAGACCTCTTTTTGGCATTTCTATGTCTACTTAACCCAAAATGTTGGTGCAGATGGATGGGCTGCCAGCACATTGCTCCCTGCACATCCCCGGCTGGTGTTTTGGGAGCAGAGGCACTGGGAGGCTGCACAAGCAGCTTGCCTGTGTCCTGTGGGAAAAACCTCTCCCTCTGTTTAATCCAGCTCCTGGGCAATTAGGGATTTTTCTAAACAAGGCCAGGGACGTGTGCTGCACAGCCTCTCCTCCGTCCATCATCCGGCTGACGACTGCCAAAGGACTCAGGAGGAATTTGGGGGTGGGCTGACAACAGACCTTATCAGTCCAACAGCTTTATTTCCTTCACCTTCCTTAAAAGATGCTTCCAGAGCTCTGGGCACTCAAGAGTTTTACCAAAGCTTGCTGGTTTTGGATGGGTTGATTCTGGTTACCTATACCCTAAGAGACATGGCGATCTGACTGACACCACCAGTGCTCAGTCTTGATTATTCCCTTACTTCCATAAAATGCAGGGAAGGAGGGAGGGTTTTCCCCTGGTTCCACCGCAGTGAGACAGGTCACTGGAATTAGTTTTATTGCTGGCAGAGAAAAAGTTATCCCTGTTAACTACCCTGCAAGTTATGCCTGCAATTATCCTGTGAAAGGACAGCACCCAGGTTGCATTTTTGGCTTGCAGGTGTTGGATGTGGGATTGTAGCAGAGCTGAGTGGTAGGAATGGAGCAACAGGTTTAAATCAAAGCACTTTAATTAAAAGTGCAAGGACAGGAGAGGGGCTGCTCTTGCATTTAAGATAACAGCAAGCTTCCATCAATGTCTAGAGAAAAAAGGATCAGGATTTTGTTCAAGTCCTGGAGTGAATCCAGGACTTTTTTCCTGCTGGTGGATCTGGGGCAGAAAGAGGAGCATCTTCCCTGATGTTGAGAAGGCAGCATGCAGTGAGCCCTGTACTGTCTGGCAGTACAAAACAAAAAGGGATGCTTCCAGGTCAAGTGGATTGGGATGTAAAACTCACAAGGTCTTTGCATTTTTGGTTTTCTTAAAAGCCAAGAAACAGGCAGATGCAGAGAGGAGTCATCTCACCCCCAAATGGACTGGCTCATCCTGGGGGTTGCCTGGTTTTTCCCAGAGACTCTACAGGAAGCTTCAACCAGGAGGGATGAAGACCACCCTGCCCATCCCAGGCAAGGGTGCACCCATCCACCTCTTGAAACTGGAATTCAGCAGCACACTGCCAATTCCCACACCCCTCTCCTCTGGGTGACAGGGCACTGGTCTACTTTGCAGTTTGATTCATTGTGGATATAAGGATTCAATGATATATTACATATGATTTTATATACATGCGTATATACATGTAAGGCCGTATAGAGCTGACTTAAAAAAAGGTAAAAACCAGGGTGGTGATTTACCTGCAGGGTGCTGGGGGTATTTATGGCAGGTGGGTTCACAGGGCTTTCTATCATAACTGGGTGTCACCACAGTGCAGACGGAAACCGAAGCACTGCTGGGGAGTGTCTGTAGGCAGAAATAGGGAAAATATTTGACAAAGAGGGAAATTTCAGCCTAGCTCAGAAGCGACTTGGCCTTTGGCACTTCTGTGCTTGCCAGGGGTGCTGCACCAGCACCGTACCACCTTAGCACCGAATGTGGCCAAGAACCCGGGATGGAAAGCCATAGGCAGAGATGTTTTAACTCATGACACACTCCGTAAACCAGAAATACAAAACAGAATCACGGAATCAATTACATTTCAAAAGACCTCTGAGATCGAACCTATGGCGGGACACCACCGTGCCAATTACACCGTGGCGCTGAGTGCCACGTCCAGTCCTTCGTTAAATACCTCCAGGGACGGAGACTCCACCGCCTTCCTGGGCAGCCCATTCCAATGCTTAATCACCCTTTCTGTGACGAAATTCTCCTTAATGTCCAACCTAAACCTCCCCTGGCGCACCCTGGGGCCATGTCCTCTCATGCCGCCGCTGCTGTCTGGGAGAAGAGGCCGCGTCCCGCCCGGCTGCAGCCTCCTGGCCGGGCGCTGCAAGGTCACCCCAGAGCGTCCTGTTCTGCGGGTTAAGCACCCTCAGCCGCTGCCCACGGGACCTGAGCTCCAGTCCCGTCCCTGGCGCCCCGCACCGCGTTCCTCCCGTCCCTGCTCCCGCTCCGCTTCCCGCGGCCGCAACTCCGGGAGGGGTCCCAGACCCCGCCCACTTCCGGCGGCGGCGCGCGCGAGGGGCCCGCCGGGATGGGCGCGGGGCCCCGCCCCCGCC
>WBMZ01014289.1:0-48581 GCA_013400975.1 Atrichornis clamosus | reverse complement strand
CGCAGGCCCCGCCGCCCGGGCGGCGCCGGGCCGGCCCCAGGGGAGCGGGTCCCTCCGCAGCACTCACCGGCCCAGGCGGAGCCGGGACCCCCGGCCCCGGAGGCGGCGAGATGGAGCGAAGCGGGACTCGGGGCGGCGGAACCGGCACCGCGGGGCGGGCGGGGAAGGGGCGGCGCCGTGATCTCACATCCTGCGCCCGGCCAGCGGGACGCGGCTGTCCCCTCGAGTCCGCGGTAATGCCTGCCCGGTGACACCATTCCGGCTCTTCCCTTCTCGTGGCCTCCTGATGAACTTTTTTTTGGTTGTTTTTTTTCCGCTGGCCCCGTTCCCTGGGAGGGTTTCTTATTGTTTTGCGCTCTGCAACGGGAAGAGGGTGGGGCGGCAGCGCATAAGTGATGTGTTCAGGCCGGCTTTGTTTTCGTCTATTTATTTAGCCATGTCAAGGACGAGCTGTGGGGGTGCAGCGTATCTACTCCTGTGAGCCTGGTGCTGAGCCAGCTCAAGCAGTGCGTGTCGGAAGGTGACTGCAGGAGATGGGGGGCTTCTGGTGGAACGGGCTTCAGGAGCATCAGTCAGGACTTTCTCTCAGCAAACAGAACAGTTGCCATACTTTTTTCTCCTGGTGCTTAGCACTGGGTGCCTGTGGCGGGGAGGCTTTTTTAGGTGGCTTTGCATATCTTAACCATGGTCCGGTATATCTGAAAAATGAGAAAAAGGCTTTTTATGGCAAACAAAATCATAGTCTTTCTCACAGTTCAATCTGAAAGTGCTTGAGAGCCAGGAGAAGCCCAGGGCAGAGTTTGCTTATCCTTCCCTTTGCCTTTTCCCTTTGCTGTGTTCTTTCTTTGCTACCTCTAGTGCGTTACTAAAGATGTAATATTTGGGTCCCATACACCAGTGCTTGTACACTCAAAACTTACCCTAACACAAGATTTCCACCAGCCACGCATGAGGTCACTTAATCATGCAGTCTCTAAAGTGGTTTAGGTTGTGCTAGTGAGGGCTTCTTGCCAGCAGGATTCTCCCACCAGCGATGGACACCTGAGGAATCAGTCTGTCCCAGGGCAGAAATCTTAGCCCAGGCCAAGGGTTATGGTTAGGACTAGGATCAGGATGAGAAGAGTGAGAAGTAGGGAACTTACAGCCATTAGATTGGTGCCTAGGTGCCCATCTCAGAGTCATAACTGTTGTGCCATTTTTTCCCTTTGGAATCCCATGATCTGAACATAACCGTTCCATTCACAAGACCTTTACCTGGATGGCAGGCAGGGTATGCATCAAGTGCTGCCCAGGGCAATTTGGATGAGAAGGAAAAGAGTCAGTTTTCTGCTCTGCTTGAAGCTTGGCAGGTTGGCTTCGTGCTGTAACTCTGTAAACAGCACTGTCTAACTCCTGTCATAGTGGATAGGGAAGGGAATGTGGAGCTGGGACTCTTGTGCTGCCTTTTTGACTTTGAAACAGTCAACTAATGGTTCCCCGTTCTGATTGCTCCTAATCACGTAAAAGTTCATTCCCTCATTTTAGGGCATAACGTCGGTGGAGAAAGCTGTGTAGGGAGAAAACTGAGTGGCTGTTGAAAATTTGTGGCTAAGTTGGACATTGATTGCCTTGTAAATTACTAAGAGGGTAGTCAGAAAATCTCGATGGGCTTGTTTGCAAAACAGTTCTATAGGTTCTGCTCTCTCTAATGGCAAAAGTAAATGGATTTGAAGCAGAAGGATTTTCTCTGTTGCATCTGTCAGCCCCTGCAACTTAGCTGTGCTCTCCTCCCTTTGATCATAGGAGATAAGTTCCGTTTCCGAAAGAGGGTGGGGCTTTTTCATACCCAGGGCTCTTTGTAGCTCCCGCAAGCAGACTTTGCTCCGAGCTGAGCCGTTATTTGCTAACTCCGAGCTAAGACATATTTCCTGTCTGTGCACACAGTTGTGCTGGGCTAGAGTCATGCGTCAAGCCAGTTTTTCAGCCACCTGTGTCAGGGTGACAGCCTCGGCAGTACTGCCAGGTGTACAGAGTGACTGGGCACAGGTGCTGAGAGAAATACAGCAGCACATTTTCATGCTCTGTCATTGGAGTTAAGCTAGACTGGCCACAACAAATGGAGAAGGCGCATTTGTGGCTTCAGAGCAATAAAATGGAAAAAAAGAGTGAATTGTGTATATGTTCTCCTCCTTCAATTCCTCCTCTTCCTGGGTCATGTACATTTCGGTGCTCCTCCAAATTGAACACAAATAGAAAGGAAAACTTACCATTTTACTGTGGCATCTTTGGTCAGCATTCATTCAGAAGTATACAAGAAGTAAAAAGAGTGCTGGCTGTTGACTGTGCTGAAGTTAACAGAAATTATATAAGCTGCCAAATACATTGTCCTCTTTCTCCTTGTCTCCCAAATCTGTTTCCCTTCTAAAGCAAACATCCTTGGGTATCTATGCAAATGCTTTTGCCTTTCATCATTTCTTGAAAATGTCAGAACTCTGCTGCTTCTGCGAAGCTGAGCTTAGAAACAGAAAAGCAAAAATCGCTGTCATATCAGAAGTCCCATTTAAATCATGGATGAGGACTGGAAACAGCCTAGAAACTGATTGCACTCAGTGTTGTGTCCTATGGATCTCTAATGCTCTTGCCCCAGTACCAAGAATTTATCCCTATTCACTCATTCCATGGCTTATGGAGATATTTATGTTGTATGAAACCAAAACTGCTTTGAAAGAAGAAAGGAGATTTAATGAATCTTCAATCTAAAGCACCTTGGAACAAGAACAAAGCTTCTGAAATGCTCAAATTTGTATGTTTTACTGAAAAGGGCTTGGCAGGCTTTAATTTCTTATGATTCTCTAAGCCATCAATTTGGGTAATTTTTTTACTTTAAAAATGGTTCTTTGACTTTCTAGGAATAGTGCTTTTTATCATTACTAATTTGCAAAGGGATTCAAGATCTGCCCATATCACCCCTGATTAGTATGTTTGTACATTTTAAAGCATTCTGCAGCACCATTCTGTGCTATCACATCTCCTGACAGTCTGTCCTGCTGATTTAGCAGGACTTCGCTGCACGCAATATGGCAGGGATCCCAGGAACTTAAATGGGTGAGAAAAATGGTTTATAGAATACTTCCTTTAAAAGTATCTAAGGCAGGAGAACTGCTTCAAGTTTAGTCTCCAGACTGATGTACTGACAGATTTGTTCCCTAGTTGTGTGCTAATTGTTTTGGAATGAGAATCACTGCTCCTGGATTCTTCTACCAAAGCAGCATGTACAAAATTAATTTCACAAAATTCAGCAAGAGACCATATGGAAGGGGAAAATGGTATTTATTTTAAACAAAGTTGATTTAAGTCACTAACACATTGTGTTGTAGATGTCAGTCCCTGCACTCCCACACCATGTACTCAGAAGCATCCACTCATGTGTGATACTTTCACATGCACGTCCCTGTTAACGTTTCATTCAGACGAGGTTTCGTTTTTCTGCCGCACAGTAAGTAAAATTGCACAAGCATACATGCCCACCATTAGGTTATACTGGTGCCGTTTTCTTCTGTGTCTGCAGCTACTTTTAACTGTGGGAATTCAAAAGACAAAGCTGGAAATGGTGCAGGCAAGCTCTGTTACATACCTTAAGCCCTAAACATACCTGCAGGCTGTGGATAGTGCTTATAACCACTTATAAACTGTGCTCTCGGACATGCTTTTAACATATTCTTTGATAAAGACACCAGCCCTGTGTTAAACCAGCTGCTCTCTGCTGGACCCAGGCTCAGTCTCGGCTGTGACCCTGCAGAAATGCCAAGTACTTCCAGGCAAGCAGACCTCTTCTGGAAGCTGAGGGGTTCTGTGTGTTTCATCTGTTTGTTTTGTACGCTGGTTAGAGTTTGGGAGGTTCCTTTGCTGGAATTGTAGAGGCAAAAGACAGCACAGAACCGGGATTGAACATAAAATTTCCCAGCAGAAAAACAGCAAGTAGGTGCTGGTTGCTGTGAAATCTGGATAAAATGAAAAGTGGTTCCTCTCTTGCGAGGGAGAGGATGGTGTGAGAGGGAGCTCTTTGGGAACAGGTACACTTTGGAGAAAGCCTACTGAGAAAACTCAGATGTTAAGCCTGCCTGGCACACAACTGACACAGAATTGGAATGGCAACATCTGGGGAGGTGATGCAGGAGTGGGAATATCTGCTTGGCCTGTGGTGTTATGGGAATGTCAGGGAAGAGGACAGTGAAATAGTTCTGGTCAGTCCCACAATGGAGCGTTATTGCCCTCCAGGCCCACGTGTGAGAGCAACCACTGTGATACTGGGTTTGTCCCCAGGAGAAAGGACCGAGAACAGAATGACTGCTCTTCATGATCTCCTCATGTGGACATACAGCACTAAAAACAGTTGCAGGTTGTTCTTTCAATGACAGCTTTCTGGCAGAGACAGAAGCAGTAATGTTTATAATCTGATATCAAACTGTACCCTTTCTTCTCCACTCTTCCCCTCTGAAACAGTAAAATATCAGGGAAATCCACTGCTAGAGTCTCTGTCTTGATGCAGTCCAATTGTGTTTAGCTCTAAATTCTGGTCTGAATACAGCTAATATTGTCAAAGATTTTGGGTTTTCAACTTTGAGAGAAAAATGATGGATTCAGGCCCATCTTTAGTGAAGGATCTATTATCAGATGCCAGGGATAGTCAGATCAGACATAAGTACGTACATCAGTGTAATATTTAATAGTTAGTCATTCTTGCTTAATGGTGAAATGCGTGACAGTTTTGGGTTTTGATTGGCATCTCCATTACCTGCTCTCAGTAAACAGATTGTTGGCCTCTTTTTTTTTTTTTTTAATTGAAATTTGCACTCCATCTTCACCTTCCACACAGTCTAGTTCCCCATACTGCTCTAATGTGTGCTGCAACTAATAAATGAGCAGCTGCCATGGCTACTGTAGCCATCCAAAGAAAAGCTCTTCAGCTTTTAAGGAGCGGCTGGAGGCAGGTAATTAACCGCGGCTTCACTCCTTGCACGCAAAGCGCCTGGAAAGCAACGCACCGGGCTTCCCTGCGGGTTTGGCTTTTATGAGCACATACTTCAAGGATTGCAAGGTCGCTGCTAGTTCTGGCTACAGCAAGAGAGTAAGAAAAAGCAAGGCAAATCCAGTTATAATTAAGCTGGCTATAACAGAGGGGTCTTAAGTATATAATACAAATATAATAGCAGATTAATTTTTGGAGAACTTCCTTCTCCTGCTTCCTTTCCCTCGTTGTCAGGCTTTACTCCTTTGTGCTGTTCTCTTCACTGCTTCAAGAAAAGCATCTCTAATGCATCCAGGAGGGGGAGGGTGTTCACCAAAATATCTTGGGTCTTTTCATATCAATGCATTGTTGTTTATGCATCCTAATGTGCTGGTCCTCTATTTTTAAAGAATCCCTGATATTATAGAGCTATTTAAAAATAATTTTCTTAGCATGCAGAGTAAATCATATTCTCCTATATATCAGATTATTATTTGTCTGTCAGCCTACAGTAAGAGGTTTGATTTCTGCGCACTGACTTCACTGCAAAGTTCTCAGTTGCCCATAATTAGAGTAAAATTGGGTCCGAGAGTGTTAAATTATGCCTTCTCCAACACAGAACAGCATACCCTGACTTTCAGCCATATCACTCTGTTTGCAAACAATGGTGAAATTCTTTTTGGGTCTCACTGAGCCATGACAACATGATAGAACTACAGATATAGACAGAACAATTTCAGGACAGAAATTGCTATGACCGGCTAGTTTGAATTCGTGTAGAGAGAGGCAAAAATTCAGCCAGAAACTTGCTGCAAACCTATACATTCTAGGTGAGCTGTAGGCCAAGAATTGCAGCCTCTTTGTCTCAATAACAAAAAACTCTTACCAGGAAAGCTACTGGTACTGGTTTACTGGAATATATTTTATCTCTGTCACTATCTCTCATGTCTCATTCATAGCATATTCATTTGTCTCTGAAATTCAAACCATTAGCAGTCACCCTTTAAAGGTCAACAATAATTTTAAGTTGCTATAAAATTAATCTGAAGCTGAAGTTGCAATTTCAGTCGTACTCTTACTGTTCAACTAGTATATTTTAAAGTGTTTGAGGTTTTGGGCCAAGCATTGGTATAAATCAAAATAAATACTTGGCTGACTTGCTTGAGTATCTTTGTTTAGCAATCTGTTTCTAGCTCACAGTTTGGCCTTTCCAGCTGAGATACCTGGTTCTTCTTGTGCCAGCATTTTTTTTAGTGGTTTGTTTTTTCCGTTGTATTTGGTTTCTGTTTTTGTGTCTTCTGTCCGAAGCAAAAAATCATCTTGTTCAGCAGCCTAACAATGCACTTCGTGATTTCTCAAGACTCCAGTCAAGAGTTTTCAAGCTTCCTTGACTTTTGCCACCACAATCCACAAGTTTAGAAAAAATACTGCTTATTACCTAACTTGTGTAGTTTTCTATAATTTGTTTTTTTTCTGAGACAAAAAATTATGGTGATAACTGGTGGTGTTGACCCACACTGCTGTTTGTGCCCAGCCTGCCTCTCTGCTGACTTCAGTCAGGCTGCTAATGCAAGGTTTGCAAGCCTCTGCAAGAAAATATGCTTCTTATAGTTGCCCTTCTTTTAAAAATCCTCTTAGGTTCCAGTTCATCTCCGTTCTCTCCTCAAGCCCTCCTGATTCCCTAACTGTGTTTTCCGTGGCCTCACTCCTAAGGCATGTTTGAGCCTTGCATAATGCCTAAGTGGGGAGGAGGGAAGTAGTGCTAACAGCCAGCTGCCTCAGCCAGCCGGGGAACTGAGTGCTGGGGAAGCAGTTTTTGTCCTTGGTCTCCACCACCCCCTTCTGCACCAGCACTGACTGTGGGAGCCAGCTCAGTCACTGGTGAGGAACTGCAGCTGACTTGGGATGACCGGATTCCTCTTGAGAGCTTAAGTTCTCTGGGCTTCTGGAGCCTTCAAAAACGTTGACTGGGATGTTCTGTTGACCTGTTGTTATCAACGATTCGAGTATCTTTTAAACTTGGGGACACTTGGGGATAGCAAGTGAGGCAAAATAGTCATCTTAGCATCTTTTGAAAATACTTTGAAGAGCAGCAGAGTGCAACTTAGAGGGAAGATATTTCCCATTTTGGGGTGATTGTGTTGGCAGCGTGGGTCATTGAGAGAATCTCTCAGCATGCACACTGCAACCCACCAAAAAAAAAAGAAAATGAAAAATGAGGAGCTAAACAGCTGGATTTTCTACTGTAATAGCATCCACTGGCTGACCAATACAGTCACTTTGAAAAACAGCGTATCACAACTCATCCTGGTCAAAAATCTGTGTAGTGAAAGAATAGTAAGAGTGAGCTGGTGGGTAGGAATTGCATCTACATGGCTCAGCGCTGGCAAACTCCTTCCAGCTCTGAGACTGGGGAGAGACTTCAAGCTCGTCTGGGGCCATACTTCTGCTGTGAAGCCATCTGATGGCAAGAATACAGTAGGAAAGGCCACTTGGAGAGCTATGGCTGATTATTAGGAAATGTGCCTGTGTAAGGAAGTCTCTCCTTTGCACCATGGAGCCAGACACACTCCTTGGCTTTGTGCTTTTTGACTACAGGGATAGGTTCTGCCTCATACAAGAGCAACACTGATCATCTCAAAACTTATGCAGAGGAGCCAAGCACAGCCAAGACGCACTCTCCACCATGTGCTGCTGGTCAGCTGGCACAACAGCACTGTACGAGGAAAACATCTTTTCTTCCTTCAGTAAAAAGCCCCTTGCATTAGAAGCAGCAGGATGTATTCTGCTATGCTTCCGTTTTATACTAATTGTGTATTAGGGTATACACAAGATAATTTTAAAGTGACATTTTTCATTCCCAGCCTGCAAAAGACTCTGTTTTCCAGCTGCTGGAAAATATCATGAGCTGATCCTGTAATGAACTCTCTCATGTAAGAATTGCCTCATTACCACTAAATGTTGCCAGCTCTTAGATTTGTGTTGTACTTCATAAATTCCTAAAAGCAGCTCAATGTATTTAGAAGCTATTTCCCTGTTTTAAAAGGAACCAGAGTTTATTCCAGGATCCAAGCCAGATCCCTTACAGTTTAAATGAAGATAGATTGCCATGAGCTTATTTCCAAAGATGAAGAAAAAGTTTTTGCAGAGCAATTTCTCTTGTATTCATTTTTTTCTTTTTTCTTTTTTTTAAGGAACAAGAACCTGTGCTTTTTGTGTTTCTGAAGAACAGTGAATAACTCCAACAAAATTGCACTATTGTGCATGCCTACTAGTCAATATTAATATTATAAATTTTTTTCCTTTGGCAGAAGGCAATAAAGGGCCAGAATCCATTCTCCCTGATTCCACATACCAACTCCAGAGGGTTCAATTTACTCAAAAACAAGTGGAGTGGCTTTGGAGGAACTAATGATGAGCTCTGGAGGGTTTCTCCCATGAATTTTTAATTTGAATATAATCCATGTCAATGTTTATCACTTTAGCTCAGCTCTGTGTTGCTTGACTGCTGTAAAACAATGAAAATCTCTTCTCATGATGGTGGATGGTTACTGTGATTTTTTGTTTTTATTGGAAGCCTGAAGTAACGAATAGGAAAAAGAGCCAATATGATTTTCTTACTTAGAAGGAATGGCACAACGAATTTGTGCTGTTATTCGTGTTGCATATGCCCATAAGAAATAGAAGGGAATTTGCTATAGGCTGCAAAAGTACTTCTGCAGTATAAATTTGCCAAGGAGAACATCAGTTCTGAATGCTGTACCTTCCAAATATCTGGGAATTCTGCCTGATCAAAACAGTAATGATGGATCTTAGTAGACAGTGTTACACACATGTTGGGTTTAACTAATAAATCTTTCCCAAAGGAGCTGGAGAAGGGAAAAATCTATAATGCAGTTGGGCATTTCTCGTTTCCCTTAAAAACTGTCTGCTTTACCATGTCCAGACAGATTTAAACAGATGAAAGGGTCAACTAAACAATGATTGTATATGTACATAAATTAAGATATGAGAGCTTTCAGTAATTTATTTTCGCTATTAAAATGCTGCTGTGATTTTGACTTTGAGAAAGAGCCTTAGAAGGATCAGAAGGCAGTAACTTATGGCAAGCAACCAAAATTGGATGAGTTCAAAGATGCAAGAGGATATGTATTCAGTCTGTTCAAGAGGGAGCATGCCTCTGTGTCCTAATAAAAAGAAATAATTTAATTTATTTGAGAAATAATTTAATTTATTTGATCTTCTAGGGTTCTTTCCTTCATAATCTATGCAAGAGAGCATTTTTTGATGCTTTGACTTTTTTTTTTCATGTCTTTCAAAGCAAGACCTAGTGTCAAGAACCCCTCTTTTCCAGTGTTACCGCTGACATTGGGCTATTGGCATGTTCTTTACATCAGATCCCTTCTGCACTGCTCCTGGAGAGCTGCACAGCCGTCAGGACAGCAGACCAGCTGGGAAAGCCATGGCTGGACCTGGAGTATGGGTTTCCCATTCATATAGGACAGAAGTATATAGAGAAGGAAAGCACCTTGACATGACATGATGAGAAAAGCTTCTAGTTGAATTAATATTTACACCAGGAAACTCTCTGCAGGGACTTGTTTTATTATCTAAACCCAACATTCAATTTTACTTGTCATGTCCTAGCTGGAAGTAGAGTACATAAAACAGGCTGAAATTCCAAGTGTGGGTATAATGAAATATTTAACCCTAGTACCCTATTCAGCCATTGCTTAATGTTCCTTTCAGTTGCAAGAAAAAAGNGAAAAAAGTGGATTTTTTTCCAGTTTTTTTTTGTTTGAGCCTGGCCAGAGGCCAGGAACTACCCAGGCTTACAAACTCCTCGCAGCTGAAGAGAGGAGAGAAGAAAAAAAATTCAAAGCATCCACGAAGTTTATGATCAAATGAACTTGAGAGAGGCTTTATCTTAAGAAATATAAGAGTAAATTTATTATACTAAGGCTAATAGAAAAGAAGAAAAATTGAGGAGCAATATGAGCTGTGGAAAAAAACACCTTCTTCCCCCCCTCACTTCCCCCTCCCTGCTTCCCTCCTACCCAAACGACACAGGGAGACAGAGAATTAGGGCGTTTTTTAAGGTTAGGTCAGGTCTTCATAATTCAAGGATTGGAGTCTTCCCCTGCTGGACAATGGGGTCCCCTCTGGAAGGCAGCTCTTCAGGAACCACTTCCCTCCGAAAGGTCCATCTCACAAGCAGCCTTCTGCTAACTGCTGCAACATCAGTCCATCCCACGGGCAGCAGCGGCCCTCAAACTGCTGCGGCATGGGTCACTCCTCCACAGGCTGCAGGCCTATTAAGCATCCCCCTGCTCCAGTGTTTGCAAGTGAGTCTCTGCACCCCCGTGCTCCTCCATGGGCCACAAGTGGGGACATCTCGCTTCACCGTGGTCTCACCACCAGCTGCAGAGGAATCTCAGCTCTGGCTCCTGCAATATCTCCTTCTGACCTGACCTTGGTGCTTCTCTATGTGGTGTTCTTCAGCCGATATCCTCCTCCTCCCTGGTTGCAATTAAAGCTGCGCAACCAGAATTGTTTTGAATTCCTTCTTAAATCTGTTATCACAGAGGCGTTACCACTTCTAACTGGCCTGCAGCATGTCCATCTTTGCAGCCAGCCAGACATTGGCCCTGCAGGACATGATGGTGGGGGCTTCTAGCAGCTTCTCAGAGAAGCCACCCCTGCAGCCTCCCCGCTACCAAAAAACAGGTCTAGCAAAACCACGACATAGTTTTTCCTCAGAAAACCTGTTAACAATTTTCATTTCTTATTTCAAGAAGAGCTGAAAAATGTGGCATCTGAACATCATCACCTTATGGCATGTTGTACCTGAGCAAAACTTACCCTCACACTTCACAAAACCAGAATCCATGGAAGGAACAGTTGTAGCGCTTTGACGTGCTATTTAGGCTGTCAATTCTCTTTCCATAAATGGTTTTAAATCAGGGATTTAAATTAAGCACTCACATTAATCACTCTCAAACTAATCAGTGAATCAATTCCAAATCTTGCAGCCAGTGTTGATACAAGATTTGCTGCACGTATAGTCACAAATTTTGTTTGCACAGTATTTATATTGCAAATATAAAAAGGAAAAATGCAGTTGTCAATTATGAATGAAATTGAATCAAGATAAACTGAGGTACAAAACTGGTGTATATACACTCAGTAGCCTGTCAATATGGACAAAACTACCTGTGAGTTGACATCTTATTTGATAGATCTTCTTGTAAATAATGAATCACCTTTTCTTTCTGCAAACAACATGAACCGTGTTCATCATTTGAGATTCTTTACATTATTAACAGCTTGGCAGAGAGTTCAGAAACTCAGTGAAGAAAATATTCAGGAGATGTTATATAGTTGTTATTAAGATTCCATGCTGATCTTTTGTACATATGCCTTCCTATTTTACTAGCAAACTCACATAATTTTGTTTTAGACAGGAAAGTCATGGTCTTTTACTTCTTTGGGGCATTTCCATACTATAAGTATTCTGAAATATAATTTGTGTAACAAGAATCATAGAATGTCTTGGGTCAGAAGACACATTAAAAATCATCTAGTACAACCTTCTGCCATGGTCAGGGACACCTTCCACCAAACCAGGTTGCTCAGAGCCCATCCAACATGGCCTTGAGCATTTCCACTGATGAGGCATCCACAACTTCTCTTAGAAACAGTTTTCAGTGCCTCACCACCCTCTTCATTAAAAATGCCTTCCTTGCATCCAATCTAAATCTTCCCTCTTTCAGTTTAAAACCATTGCCCCATGTCTTACCACTACAGGACGGCTGGAATCTTTTTTACTCAAGTAATACATACAGTTTGCTATGTACTTCAGAAAGTAAGGAATTTCCATCAGTGCTGTTACACTTTTACAGCTTTCTGGAGCTAATGTGCCAAGGAGTAAATTTCTTCTCAGGAGCAGTCTGACTCAACGCGGCTCCTAAAGAAGCCATGGCAAAACAAGGAAAGAAAAACAAAAGGTGTGAAGAGCATACCAACAACTCCTAAATAACAAAATAATTCTATTCCTCCTCTGAAGACAGTAGCACATAGAAATCTGTTTTTGTAGCTAAAGCTGGTTACTTTCTAGCCTTGACATGCTTCAAAAAATTATTTCTATGCTGTAGCCAACAATAATAGGCTGTTATCTGATGAAGACAGGGTACCTTAAAAGCCTCACTGCGTCATGCAGAGCTGGGCCTTTATGGTTACTCCAAAAAATGCCAAACAACAGTACGTCCCTGTATAGGAAGGAAATTCCTATCCTCACTGGGAGAGTTTAGTGGCAAAAAAGAGGAAACCAAAAAATCTACCATGAAGGAAGAAAAGAATTCTGAAGTTCAAGAAGCACAAAACAGACGGTATACTCCTTTCTCCCAATCCTTTTTGTTATCTGAAATATGCCTTCACAAATTAGAAGCTTTGCTAGTAATGGTTCTTTTCCTGCATAAAACCCTACTACAAATGTGTTATCTTTTGTTATTTTTTGTCCTGGACTGGACAAGAGTAGAGTACACAGCACAGATCCCTGCTGAATGGAGCAGTGGAGAAAACAGAGGATTGCTGAGGCAAGGGAGAAAACTTGGCAGGAAAGGATTTGTGTCCATGCCTTTTTCTTGGTGCTGTAGTGAGCATGGGGAGGGTGGGCGTGGAAGCAGGGGACAATTACACAGTCAGGATTCTCTTGCACAATGGCCACTTAATCTTTGGTCGTAACAGTAGAAACTCTCTCTCCTCACCCTTCCAGTATAAGATCCAGGTCCTGAGCGCCCTGGGGCAGGTGTAGGTGTTTCAAGAAAGATGAAGACCATCCTGTTCTTGCACATCCTGAAAATCTTCACAGGAAAAGCCAAGTTTAGCTTTAAGTCTTGAAAATACATGTGGGCTGCTGAAAGTAAAGCTGTCATTAAATATTCATTAATTCCTTTCTAGAAGTAATTTATTATTCTTACTATTTTTTCCCCCCTCAAATAGACATCTCTTCCTCTGTTTTTTGTGGCAGATAACCTGCAGGGCTAAATGGAATTTCAGTTTGTGCCCTTATTTCTAGAGTGATTTGGATTGGTGGTGTATCACTGGAAAAAACAGTCATCCTAGCTGCTAGGCAATTTTAATAGTGATTTAGCCACTTTTATTTATTGCGGACTTCTTTTCTTAGTTTCATATTTTCTTTTTCTTTATCTAAACATCCAGTTTATAAATATATAATTATTTACTGTAAACAAAACAGATCTTTTCCAATAGTGATTTGTAATAATTATATAAAATATAAAAGGAATTAAAGCAGCTTGGTACACTAGGGAATGTATAACATCTGCAATATATCTTCTTCATTGCTCTAACTCTTCCGCACATAAGGTTTTTTATCTAACTGAAAGACCTGCAACATCACACCTGCACATCTGATTAGATAAAGCTAAACAAATCTGAATGTTAATTAAGTAGAATCCTCTGAACTGGTAGACAGCCAACTCAATTAAACAGTTATCCTGATAAAGAGAGACAAAAATGCTTCTGAAGAGGCTTGCCATGGCATAAAGTAGCCAGCAAAGTAAAACTACAGCAGTAAGGAGATCATTCACAGCATTTCATTTGTCTTTGATATTTATTTCCTTATTATGACTGGAATCTCTGTTTGTGATGGCAGTTTGGCATTTCACGCTGATTTGAGAGCTTGTAATAGTTCATTCTCTGTATTACTGAATGACTATATCCCTGTTAAGCAGTTTCACTGTCATCAAGTATAATTGTGCTAAATTACCACCCATGGAGATGTCCTGGTAAAAAGTTTTTTTCTACACCAGTGATTGTATACAAATAACATAATCCTGATTTGAAAGAAAGAAACCTGAGCACTAGCTAAGAAAGGGAATTTGTAGTTCCTTTTCAGAAGAGCAGGCAGGGAAGTGGCTTCACATCAGCATCTCCTGGGACAGGGAAGATTACTTTTCTCAGCTAAGTCAACATGGTGGTCACGGCCCCTGAGGTTTGCTGTTTGATACAGGTGTTTCTCTAAAAGAGACATGTGACCACTGCAGTCCAGGGTTTGGCAGAGTCCTGATTTTCAGAGTGCTCGGCTCTCCTGTAGAGTGGAAATTGTCTGCAGTGCTGGTGTTTGTCTGGCTTCATCTGAGCACCGTGCACAGGAACAGTTTGCCATGCAAATTCTTCAAATGATCCTCTTAAGAATTAATGTTGGGAGAAGGTTTTTTCCTTTTTGAGCTGTTATGCTTAACATCTAATTAGCCCACGGTGTCAAGGCTAACATGATAACTCTCTAAGCCAGACATTTCTCATGAGGAGTAAGGAATAATTTAAAACCATCATTAGGAGCTGCAAGGTCTTGAAATTCTGTTCACTTTATCTATAACTTCAGATAATTGAGCTACAGTATTCCTTCCAATTTAATACTAATTTCTGGAGTTACTAGGTAAAATAACAAGTTGACATTTGCACTGTATCATATGCTTGATTACCTGTATGAGAAAATGACAAAGAACAATTTCAGATAAGTGATTGATGTGATTGATGCTTGATTTGATGTGATTTGATGCTTGAGGGAATTTCCAATATAATTAATCAGTATCCCAGGACATTAAACTGTTTGCTTAAGAAGGATTTTTGGTTAATTGAGGTTCCCTAACTAAGGTTACATAGAAAACAGAGCAACTTTTAGTTGGCCTTGAAATGTTGCACTGAGGGGTGTTTCAGAGGATTATTTGAAAAAAATGTTTTTCATATCTAATAATTTGCCTCTTAATTATCCTAATTACTAGCCATTTGATTTTCTTGCTTCTCATGTAAACTAAACTGAAAGAAAATTATCTTCCTCTTTTATACAAAAGGAAGAGTTGGTCCTTACTTACATACAGAGAAAGTGAGCAAAAAAATCTTAGATTCCATCAGTGCTGGAGCATGTTAAAGTATTATTAGTTTATATTCATGTGCACAAATTGAACAAACATATATTTCAAAACTATCCTGATATAATCTATCTTTCACTGTATGCTTCAACCAAAGCACAGGGACTGTGTTAGATGGGAAGGAAGAATGAATTCCAGAAGGAGGAATCTTCTCTGATCATGCCTCTTCCCAGCCTCTGTTCAAACCCAGATACCTGCAATCAAGAACTTCACAGCTAACTTTGACAACTAAGGAAAAAGAGTGATGGACTTTCCCCGGTAACCAGGCAAGATGATTTGTGTTCTCTGGAGAGTAAGGGATTTGGTTTTATAGCACAATATTGCCTCCCAGACATGACCATTTATGCTACTTCTACCGCTTTGTTAGAGGAAAAATGTTTCTGTAGAGCAAATTGCTTTTTCACCAGCAGCACCTGCTTCCTCCACACCACACCTTCATTCACGCTTCCTGGCAACTCTTGTGCAACAGCACACAGGTCCCTGTGTTGGCCTGGAGTATCAGATGGGATGCCTTGGCCTGGAGTATCAGATGGGATGCCTTGGCCTGGGGTATCAGATGGGATGCCTTGGCTAGAGTTTAAGACTAGAAGGCATTTTTGTAACATTTTGCTTCACATATTCATGTGCTTGTAACAGGAGTACCTGATCCATAATTCCTGACATACAGTATCATTCCTGCTCCCATGCTAAGCCTTTTCTGAACAGGTTCAGATGGCTTTTCAACTGCATTCAACAGTCATTTTTCAGTGATATCCATAGACAGGGACTAGAATAGTGCTGTCACATCACCTTTCAGATCTTTTGAGTAAAGTAGGATCTGTAAATGTGAAAGGCTTGTGTAATATCTTATAATGCCATAGTATCACGTAATGCTAGTTCCTGGATATTTGATTTAACATCCTAGTACCACAACGTTTCTATAGATTTTCAGGGTAGTTTTGAGTAAGGTCATTAAAGTTGTCTTAGGAGCTAATGACTTTCAACATTTCATTCTTTTATATTTATTTTTAAATTATTCTTTGCTTAATTCTCTCTGGAAATGAATGCTCTTTTCCAGCAAAGAATGAAATCACTTGGGCTATACATGGGGTTTACATTCTTATTTTCATTTTCTTAAGAAGTTGCAGGATGAATGAATTACATGAGCCACATTTTGACCAACAGATTACTCAGTCGACTCAACTGACCTCTAGATTGGCCCATGTGTCACTGAAGAAAGTCATATAATTTCCATCCCTGAAGGTCCTTGGTTACAGAGCAGACAAGCACAGTGAGGAATAATAAATACAAAATTTAGGACTGAGCAATAGTCTATGTTGATGTTTCTCAGCCTTTACTAGTAGAAGAACAAGTCAAAATTGAAGCAAAGGAAGATGTATCTTACTTGGCTGTGTTGTAATTGTTTTCTTGTATAACTAAACAACAAGTGCATTGAAATGAGATTGTTCATGCTTTCATTTTTTATACTGTCAGTTTTATTCATTTATTCACTTATATTTGGCTGTATATTTTGCTAACATTATGGGATCTTAAATTGTTTGGAAAATGTGCCACCTAAGATATGATGAGCCAGTGGTGAAAAACTGTTGAGAAGCACTCAACGAGGAAACTGCTACAGGTTCTTTCTATCCATTTGCTCTACAACTCTTTGATATGTGGTCATCTGCAAGTAGTTGTTCCTTGGCACCCAACTTGCACCATTCACTTCCAAGCAGTAAGATGGGCATGCAAAGCCTTCCCCTGCATTCCCCTGGTCTGTTTACACACACCATTAAGCTACCAGGGCAAACAGAAACATTCACTGCTTCTGTCTGCAGCCAAATGTCATTATTTCAATGACCTTTCTTGTAGTAGCTGTGTGTCATACTTGCAAAAGCAAATTTTGAGGCAAGGGATTTGCCTATAAATTCTCATTTGCTTCTACCTGCTTTATTTCTGATGAAAGGTTCTGATTGACAAATTAACTGTAATTTCTTTAAAAAGCGGCCTAGATACATGCTGCCTTACAACTAATATTTTATGAAGTGTTTGTGAACTTGGAGTCAGTATGAATGTCAACAGGGGAAATATATTTAATGTTCCTGCACAGCTATTTTTATCAACCTTCTCCTCAACCATTAACAAAGAGCTGATAAAGCTCTCAGGGGAGCTTGCCATGACACATACTGAAATTGGTTTGCCCAACCTATCCCTTCTCTTCCCTAGTGGAAGGTTAATGCTTTAAATTGGTTGGAGAGTTTGAGAAGATGGACTAATTCAGGAGCAGTTACACAAGTGGTAAGAGGTCTGACCTTGTCCCAGCATCTTGTATGAAATTAGAAGACAACTCATTTCACTGGAAACAAGATCCGTCTTGTAATGCTGGGATGAGTTTTGTGATTTGCTAATTTATATCAACAGCTCAGCTGCTCCAGATGGAAATTCCGACTCACAACCAGTGGGGTTGCACGTGAAGTGAGGGTAAAGCACTTCCCACCCATCTGCAAGCTCCAAAGTAAGGCTGTCACTTGGAAAATGCTCTTCCTGACTAATGCTTTTAAAATACTGGGTTGAAAACCTTCTCCCAGGAAAATTGATAAGGGCATTTCCATTATTTTCAGTACAATCAGAATTTTGTGCTGAAGAGCGAGGAATGTAATTTCAGAGTGACTTGCTTGATGGCAGAGACCATATGCCCATGATTTACCTAGAAAATGATTTTTCTAGTGCCTGGGAATTTCTGTTTTTCATTTCAGTCAAAATTACTCTGTTGGCAATATTTATTCATGACACATTGCACTACAGAATAGTCTTTGTTTGCTGCGTTTACCTGACAGAAGTGGCTCAGTGGGAAAATTGTGCTCTTGAGTAAATGGTATTTAGGGTAAAATGTTTGAATTGTCCTTTGGCTGAAAGAGCATGTGAGTGTTGCTGATCGTTGTTCACTCTGGCCGTTTCAGAATGTAAAAGATACTGAGGAGTGCTTCAGTTGTGGAAATACATATGCTTTTGAGGGACAAAAAGGATAGCATTGTAAATGACTTTTTTAATCAGAGTTTTGTGACCTAGTAAATTATATTGCAAGAGTGACAAGTGCTTTCCTGTGAATTTATGGCCATGTTCATAAATGGCATCCTATAGTGTCCCAGTGTGTACCCTCAAAAGCCTGACATGACATTATTGGAGGTGCTCTGGATTTACATAAAATCATGGAATCATTCAGGTTGGAAAAGACCTTTAAGGTCATCGAGTCCAGCTGTAGCAGAAGTGGGCAGGAGTCAGGCAGGTGTGATGATGGAGCAGCACAGAACCAGTGTGAGCACACAGGCAGGGAAGCAGGGGATAAATGTTCCCATGGCGGGGACCAGAGCTGCTCCTGTCCTGCAGGGTGGGAAAAGAGTTGCACAGGGTTCTCAAAGGAGAATGGTGCTGACCTGGGAATCATGCCCCTAAAATCTGCTGCCAGCTTTTCCTCTGCAGTGTTGAGACCCAGGCCAGATGGAAGAAGATTCTCATCAGAGCCAGTTCACTGGAAAGTGTCCTCTGATAACTCGAGTTCAAACTTTCATGTTATAATTCAATATGATAGTTACACAAGGGGTACTGAACATAAGCTGTAAAAAGTAAAGCTTTTTATCTGCATGTGCCATGCTCTTGTAAAATGCCTGTTTTGCCTTCTAGTGTCCCTTCAGATTTTGATAGACAGGATCACAGCAGAATCTAAGGATGGAAGTAGGGCTTGGTTTTCATGCTTTTCTCAGAAAATGCCTGTGGTAAATACTCCTTATGTTACCTATATGCCTACTCCTGTGCTACTTACATGTGACCTGTATCTACGTGACCATCACTGCACAAAATACATGAGGTAATTTTGCAGCTCAGCTAGCTTTCATAGTTGAAAGCTAGAGTGTAGGGCAGTGGGTACAAAGAGTTTTTACATACGACTCTTCTATCATCACTGTGCAATGAATCTGTGGTGACAAAATCCACTTTACAGAACACCAATGTTCATTTCATCACAGTGGCCATGATGAGACTCACGGTACTGGGACTTAAAGAACCTCTTACCCTTGGGAGAGATTTGGCCTGTATTTCCAGCTCATGAGTAGACAGCTCCTTGCAAATGCATTAGATAAATTATGCACAAATAGTCTAGCTAGGGCAAAAAACCCCAGATACAAAGGCTGCTTTCCTTTTTCCCAAAAGTGCTTGTTTCTATCCACACAATCTTCTCCTATCTCACACAGCACATTTATTTTATTTCCATTAATGGGCACTCTGTGCACTCATTTCATCAAGGGAATGAGAGAACCCAGTACTGTTGAATGAAATTCTGATACAGTAAAAATAAATGCAGATGTTTCCTATATGCAGGCCTCCCAGGTGGTTAATTGACCATTTATACAAATGTTATTTTCTTGCACTGTTAAAATTTTTTTTTTGTGATTTGTATCATAATACATTTATTTACAGAATCTATCATTACACTGACAGCAGGGAGTACAGTGTGCTTTTTGTAAAGTCAGTCTGAAGATTGTTATTTAAAGCAGAGTCAAAGGCTTACGAAGAAGATATCCCATGAGGTGATAAGGGAAATTGCATTGAGACAACAGAGCAGAAGGTTAGCTTCCTACGCTCTGGAATGGAGAGATATGAGAAGCAAAACAGAACAGTAGTAAATCCCAGGGTAATGGCATCACGTTATTTCATGGAAAGCCATGAAAAAACAAAGGGAAGGAGAACAGTAACGTCTTACACATGCACTGTAAGCATCTATGGTGAGCAGTGACCCATGTACTGAAGATGGGCTTTAAATAGAAAAATGAGGGAAGAAAGGGGTGAGATGCCCTGCTAACGCCAGTCGTGACACCACTGACTTCACTAGAAACCCCATCTTGAAATGATCTCCTGAGAGCAGGAAATGCAACTCTTCATTCTCTCACTCAAAAACCATAGCAGCTCAAGAGCTCAAGAGCAATGTTCTGTGTACAGGAAGCCCTTGAGATGACTCTTGCCAGGAAACACCTGAAATGGAATCATGAGGAAAATGGAGGCTTCCTTTTTTCTTCAGTGTTTTAAAGCCAGCACAGCACCTGGCATCAGCTTTCTGCATCAGATAGGGAAGTGGGTGTAATTTCTTACAAGACAAGCCACTGTTGGGGAGCAGCACAGCGTGAAGCTGCTCCGAGCAACTCAGGATAGGCTGGGAATGTTCAGTATGTGACGCCTTAAGCTGGGCCCTGCAGCATTTACGCCCAGCTAACTTTGCCAGCAAGCTCTCATGAGCACTGTTTGAAAACCACTCATCCAACAGAATGCATGTACTGCCAAGAAAAATTATTCAGGGCAGGAGCAAGGTTTCCTGCACTTCAAAAGGCAATGCAACTAAGGTACAATAGCACAGTATCCTAATATCCAGGGTGCAAGTTCCCATTGCAGAGACATGGGGAAAAGTCCCTGCATTTGACACCAGCAGTGGATGATAGCATTCTGCTGATATCTTGATCTGTCCCAGCTCTGCAGTGTTATTTTGCAAATTTCCCCATAATCCATTGAGTTATCAAGCATTTTCCAGTTATATGCTTCACTGAATATCCCAAATACAGTAACTGTAAGGTAATTTTCTTTTCTGACTGACAAATTGTGTACTGTCTTTCTATCATGAAAACCTAAGTGTGGAAACAGCATTTGAGCATATTTGGTGTATCATATTGATCATAAAGGGGAAAAAGCCAAGAGAAGGCGTTCTCCATAGAAACACTAGGTTACAGTGGGAACACCGAGTCTTCTCTTAGTGATAAATGGCACTGACACTGTGATTGCTCTGCTCTTGGAGTCTCTGGAGGTGTCTCTATACAATAAATTTTTTACTAACGTGTCCTTTACTTTCCTTTTTAATCTGCTCAACATATAAATTGCCAGATTCTACAAAAGTGAAACACGCTGTATCATTTCTTCCCAAGAGTAGTTTTCCTAGTATCTCTAAGCCTGAAATTTTATATTTGTGTGTGAGTACAGTAGTATCAAATCATTCAAAGCAGCTGGTACTTCTAGAGCTACACCAGATCACGGTCTGTTATCAGTTACTGGTAAGCAGTAATTTAGCTACACAAATTTATAATTTTTCTTTTTAGAGTAATTAATAAAGGAATTTGACAGACAGAGCAAAGATAAGAAAGGGGAGCTCATTGCTACAGGATGCTGTGGGCACCAGCAGTTTATATGGGCTCCTAGAGGAATTAGAGAAATTCATGCACAAAAAATTCATCTGGGCTGTCACACATAAAGACACCACTTCTGATGCAGGAAATCCCTGGCCTGGAGATTGCTGGAAGCTGATGAAAGTGCCTGGGGGAATCAATGCTATGTGCCTGTTGTGCTTTTAATTCAGTTCTGTGTGCATCTGCTAAAAGCCCTTGCAGGAAGCAGGTCTCAATGGACACGCCCTCTGACTGGCTATGGCTGCTCTCAGGTAGCGCTTCTGGCAAAGGGTGAGACCTACAGAGAGAGCCCCCAGAACTGCAACTTGTGGTACAAGAAAACAACAATGCTCCTTCTGTTTGGCAGAAATGGGTGAGGACAGCCTCTCACCTCATGTCATGGCCCTGAGGGCTCCCACTGCCCCTCCTGGGGGTGTGACTGCCAGGGCTCAGGGCTAGTGTAGGGCCCTGTGACAGAGTTCGTGGGCCTAGGCAGAGAGCTGGTAGGACTCAGCGAGTCCCTCCTCACCTGCCCTTCACCCACGATCTGGTTTTAAGCTCAGGCTCTGGCTCCTTGGGTCTCAACCAGTCTACGTTACAGCTGCATCATGGCCATGCCCACGCTTGGCTGTGAACCCTTCTGATGCACACACTGCCCTGATCCGTGAGCTGGCTTCCCAGCCTGACCTGGGACCTGCCTCATCACCCATGGACTTGCTGTGCCTGGTTGCCCCCTTCCAACCTGTCCTGCTCCCTCCATGAGGGCAGTGGGATGAGCCCTGGCTGGTGTGGCCATGACCTCCCAGCTTGCTGATCCCCCATGGCTCACAGCTACCCACCTCTTACCTTGGGAGCTCAGTCCTTTGCTGTGCCACACCAGTGTCCATAGGCCAATCTGGGGTGCCATGAGCACGTTGTTGACCCAGTCTGTGACACACCATAGGTGGAAGGTTGGTGTTTTGTTCACCTCTGGTTTTTATGCACCTTTGGCTGTGGGGCACAGGCACACCCTCTGGCTGTCACACTCCCCACTCCCTGCCTGCTCGCCTTTTGTCATGTGAATCTAGCACACGTGGTCCCACACTGGGAGAAAAAGTAATAGATCTGACAGTAATGTGCTAGATCACGCAGTACCACAGATCTTATAATTCAGTTACACCTTCACAGAGATTCTCTTACAAGAATTTATAAGGTTGAAGGTTACCATGCTAAACACAAAGGTTAAGGGTATTTATGGGCATGGCTGCTCAATGAACTTAAGTAATAATAGTAAAGTGACTCAGACGTGTTTTGCCTGGGGTTTCTAGAAGAAGTTTGCCAGGGGGTCCTTTTAACTTCAAACAAAGATAATAAAATGGCCTGGGCTGAAATATGGCTAGTGGCTCACTTGTGGTCATAAGCTAGGATAATGAAGATCACTCCAGCTACCAACAGGTTGTGTATCAACATAGGCAGTGTGCAGAGCTGAGAGAAGTTAATAACACTCTGAGACTGGAATCTGTTCATCTAATTTGCCTCACGAGACAGAAAATCAGTTGCAGGTTTTCTCTTCCTGCCTTCCTTCCTTGAGAATTCATTGGCAAAGGAAGCCAGTGTCAAACAGCCCTGACAAATTATCATTTCTATGCACAAAACACATAACTCAGGTTTCATCACCCTTTCCTGTCAACAAGTTTCAGTGCTGTTGGGGAATTATCATTTCTATGTTATCTTCAGCCTCTGCTAGAATTGAACCATGTTCAGGCTCAGGATGAGAAAGTACATAAAGCAAATCATTTAGACAAATTGTTTCCCTGGTAAAGCATCAACTTATAGTAACAAAGCTTTAAAACATGTAATATTGCATCTGCTCTGTGGTTTGGTTAACTCTAATTTCTGTTTTAATAAAAAATCCATTTTATTCATCTCTTCAATATGTCACATTTCTGTTTCACCCTTGTTATAACTGTGATGCTCTTTTACTCAAAAATTTGGAGCTCTCTGACTGATTAACTGATGTTTCATCCCTTTCCTTTTTCTAAAGATTAAGTTGTGGATTTTCTATGTAAGTCATCACCTGTTTATTAATTTGTATTTTTGCTAATTCTGTTTCTATTTCCTTTTTGCATCTATATTCCCCTCTTTTTTTTTTAGGTCAAAGGCATTATAAATGAATTAACAATTTTTTCCCTGCCTGCCAGGATAACTGGTTATAAAAATCTGGTTTCTAATTCCTTAGAGTTCATGAGAGACCTTTGCCCTGAAGCATACAGTTTGGTATTCCAGCCTGTACCCTTTCTCATGAATGTTCCCATTATACACTTACTTGTTCAATCTTCTTTTGAATCGGAGTAACATTTGACCTTTGAGATGACCTGCAGGAAAAAGAAAAATCTACATTTTAATCACTTCCTATTTTATTCAAAAGAAAATCTATTTAAAAAACAGACTTCCTTCCTGTGTTTCAGATGTGCTGTACCTTGTTCTTCCATACAGTCTTTCATTCCCCTCCATGTCTGTCTCCTGCTAGCTCTAAACAGTTTGCATCTTTTCCGTCCTTCTTCATATAAAAGCTTTTGTAGAACTATTCATGACCATTGTCTGTCTCATGTCTTTGCATTCCTGCAGCTGGTTTTTGTGAGATGATGATACATCTGGCTATGGGTGCTCTCAGTTAGACACATCCTTATTTTAGAAAACTGAGAATAATCCTGCCTCCTCTTATACTCTAGGCACACTTTTTTGATCATCCGTGCATAATGTGAGCCACAGCTTCTGCTTGATGTCTTGAAAGTGACTGTATATCCTCTGCACTAGAGATCCAGGATATCCAAAACTGACAGATAATTCAATCCTAAAATAATTTTTGGAGTGTGTACAAGGCAGAAAAAAGAGATTGACATATAGTTACTAGCAAGAGTGTCCTTTGATATATAAACAGATGAAGTCTAAATCAGACATAATTTTTCAGAATCCGTTTTCTGACTGTCTTTTTACTTTCAAATACCATTCTTTAAGTCAATTTTTTTTAAGAAAGTGCTTTTGCCAATTTCAAACATGAAATTCAGAGCCTGTTGGGCAAACTTTTATTCTACTCTATCATGCTGATTCTTCATTTTACTAGCATGTAGTTTTTCAACTCATTCTTCTTTTAATCTGATCAATAGATAAATGAACTGCCCTGAGAGATAGATATTTTAAAAAGGAAGTCTCTTATACAGTAGGGTATGGATTTTTTTCAGTAGATGCTAAGCAGCTGAATTATTAATTGCACCTGGAGTTTCAGGTGCTCAGCACTTGGTCCTTACTCTCCACCAGCTTTGAAATGACATATATGCTTTCAATTAGATCCTTTACACCCTGTCAGTGGCAAGATTCACATTCTCCACTGTAGGATAAGTCACATTTCATGCACTCACCCCATCTTCTCTCCTTGCTTTCTAGCCTCGAATCTGAGATCTTCACAAAGACAAGAGGAAAAAAATCTAGAATTACCTAGCAGTACTCTCCTTAAATCATGGGCTAGGCTGGGTCTCTGTAAGTGAGAGGAAGGGGACCTGAGGTGGGCTCTTATAAAGCCAGTACTGCAATTCCTTTTCTTTCTTCTGTGATGTGCACGGAGTCATATTAAGAGAAATGTTCCTAGGGGAATATTTGGAAGGGCCTCGGAAAAGGAAAAGAACTACAGACCATGAGAAGATGGGAAAAAATGTTAGTTACTTTTATTTCTCAGGTGTTGAATTATCTTGAGAATAGTAGCTACATTTAGAAAGGAAAAAAGTTTTGCATAGGTATAAAACCATAAGAAAATATAGCAGAATATATTGTGCAACAAGTTTGAGGAGTAAAGTTAAATTGCTAGAAGGGGCTGCTTTCAGTTTAGTGAAGAGACTCCTTAATTTCAAGGAGAAAGTTGTATGCCAAATCTGGCAGAACACATGTTGAATTTCCATGTTGTCTCTCCCTAGTCTTATGAGGGGAATATTTTGAAAATCTAAAGCTAAGTGTTTAAAGGTGAATTGCTGGAATCAGACTCAGTTTGAGAAATACTTTTTCCTACAGTCTCTTATGGGGCTCTTAGCAAGAATGAGTCTTGTACCCCTAAGTACACCTGTCTAGTCCTGGGTGTTCAGTATGCAATTTCTGTAAAGCTTGTACTTGATTAAGAGAGGGTTTCCTCAGTAATCTGACCTTATGTGTCTCTGATAATGCCTTAAATAAGTGCACTTGTTTAGTACCTGGAATGTACTGTTAAGTGTGCCCCACCTTAGGCAAACCTCCAGTGAAAGTGCTTTTGAGGGCGCTTCTGAGTAAAATATGGAAAACATTCAGCTGAGTCCTCTTTGGAGTTGGAAGAGTTGTTTGTGGGAAAAAAGGAAAACTAACAAGAAAAGGCCCCTTCTTCCACCCTTCAAGCATTTTTTGCTGTCTAGGAGCTCAGCGGGTTTTTGGACAGGCTATCTGATTTCCTGTGTTTGAAGGCAAACTTGAGGATAGTGACAGCTCGATGACTCTATAGGAAGATTAATTGTGCTAGACAGATGAGACTCTGGTGATGTAATGACTTGAACCTTGGATGAAAGAGTTAGAGGTGAGAAAAAGCTCAGCTGGCTGCCAGGTTTACAAGCAGTGAACTTCAGTCCAGCTTTTCTAGCCCTACTGCTCCGTCAAGCACCTGAAAACCAACCCACCGTCCATCAGTGCAGTGAAGAAGATGTTTTCATGCTCCTTTGAGACATATGTGAATAATCAGTTGAACTTTTAAATTCAAAGTTAATAAGCTGCAGTATACTATGTGTTTAGTAGACAAGTAAAGACACAGTGATTTCTGTTATCTAACTGTACCATGGCTTCTTGTTGCTATGTGTGGGAAGCTTCTTCAATAAGAATTTTGTAGGAAAAGAGCCTTTCTCTGCTTCATAAACCTGTAACATGAATGCAGACTTGCCTGGGCTACAGTGTCGGGATAATTAACAATGAAACACCAGTGGTGAGGGAGCTATCAAATGGGATCTCTCTGAATCAGTATCAGGTCTGGTATTAATTAATGAAAGCACTAATTAAGGTTTCTATTAAACAATCTGGAAGACAAAATGAAGCAGGCATTGATCAAATTTGTAGAGGCTAGGCTGAAGTTACAGAATGATTGATCAAGAGATTTTAGAGCAAGAGGCAAATTTTAAATAGCGTGAGATTTTAATTTAGATAAATTTAAACAATGCACTAGAGGGTGACACTTTATAAAATGGAAGGCTGCTGATTAAAGCTCATTAACGCAAAGAACTAGGAGAGTGGGTAACAAATGGGGCCCAAATCCCAATACCATGGATCTTTAAAAAGACAAATAGCTTTCCTGGCTGTACAGAGAGTAAAAGATAGGTCATTTGTAGGACAGTGGCCATAAGGGTATCTATTCTGTGTTTCTAGTGTGGAAATAGGGGTGTAAACCTTCAACCTGTTATCCATGTGAAATTAACTCTTTAACTGTGACCTCAGGGTTGGATGGCAAAGGAATTAAGTTTCGGAAAGCAGTGCTGAGCTGATAGATAAGTGCACACAGCCTCCGAGAGTCACGTGAGCACAGCGTGTTCCACTGACAGCCCACCTCTCGGCCATGTGGCACCTCATCAGACACCCTGCATAGGATCCATTGATACTGAATTCTGATGCATTCCTTTACTTGGCACAATGCAATTGGAGGAAGTTGCTTTGGTCATGGAAAATGCAGCAGGACATAAGTGTTGAAGTCTCAGCCTCTGTCTACTGTCTTATCAACCTGTTCCTGCTAAACGGAGTAGACATTATCTTCTGACTGGGCAGGGTAAATCAGGTGAACATGAATACCATATCCAAGGAAAGAAGTTTTGAGAAATGAGTGCTGCTTTTTGATCCTTATTTTACATCTGGAGTTTATCTTTTCTAAGAGTGACTTCATTTAGATTGAAGCCCTGGCAAAGAAGAAGTACCGCTGCAGCTAGTTTCTCCTCATGACTTTGTATTCTTGGGAAATAAGGAAGAAAAGAGGGAAGCAAACTGCTTCATGCATGTGTGGAAGAGGTAGAAAAAAGTCTCAAAATACTTCAGCATCTAGGAGGGATTGTGGACCGGTTATCTGGTACACCAGTTCCAAGTAAGCCATTGGCAACCAAATATAGTATATGTAGTTATTTGATGGCTGTGTGAATGCCTCTGCACAAGAGTGCTGTATGATGTTTGACAAGCCTTACAGAAACTCAGGCAAAGTTGCTTGCAGTAAAATTAAATATTCTACTTTGGCACTTCACCAGCAATGAATCTATATATTTGGGAATTAGATTAGTGGTGACATTTGTTTAACGTATCTTATGTCTTTAAAATGCTCTTATTTTTATGGAGAACGAATGAAATCATTTGCATATCCTTAGGTTTTTTTATAGTAATAGCTTATAATTTCACAGAATTATAGAATAGCTGAGGTGGGAAGGGACTCCATAGAGATCATGTAGTACAATACTATGCTCAAAGCAAAGTCAGAAAGAGCAGACTGATCCAGAATTGCAAGGTTTTGAATATCTCCAAAGTGGAAGATGCCACAACCTTTTGAGCAGCTGGTTTCAGTGCTTCATCACTATAACAGTGGTTTAATAAGCAGTTACATTTAGATGGAATTTTCTGCATTTCAGTTTCTGCCCATTTCCTTCTGTCCTTTCACAGAGCACTGCTGAGAAGTCTGGCTCCTCCTTCTTCATTTCAGCCTTTCAGGTATTTATGCATATTAAGAAGATCCCCCTGAGCCTTCTCTTCTCCAGACTGAGCAGTGCCAGCTCTCTCAGTTTCTCCTCCCATAATAGATATTCCAGCCCCTTAATTATCTTTGCAGCTCTTTTATGGACATGCTCCAGTATACTTATGTCTTTCTTGGACTAGGGAGACTGTAACTGGACATGGAACTAAAGTTGAAGCATTAAAATCTTAGAAAATCTAAATCAGTGATGCATACTGAAGATAGAGTTTGCATGATTCAAAATAAAAAGAGGAACTGCATCAACTTTTAACTAGAATGGAGCTAGTAAATCCTGCTAACGAGAACAGAAAATTAGATTATTTGAAAATCTTAAACTAACAGCTCTACTGGAGTTATTGTTATTTATCAAAGCAATGAGGTGGGGGGACATGGGGGAAAAGCAAATTCTTATTCTGACAGTACACAAACCCAAAATGCAATACTTGCTTAATACATACAGGATATGCTTCAAGAACCCAAATGCCATGGCTTCCTTGGGATAGAGGAATTTTGCAATGAAAGGTTTTAGAAGATGAAAGTCTCTGGCTGAGATGCCAAGATGATAGGAACAGACATTTAACCAGTTCATGATGTGCAAGAGTTACACGTTGCTGCCTGTCCTGCTGCCAGCAGCTGGCACTGAGTAGTAGGACAAAGTCTGTATTTGTTGACCAGCTCCTTATATGTGTTTTCAGGGTGGGGGCATTGTGTATTTATGTGGTACATGCATCTATATAGCCATACACATATACCTATCTAGATACATACATATCTGTGTTTTGGGTTGGAATTTTTTTCACTCAATGAAAAGAGAATAATTTGCTTATTTTACACAGGATCTGGATGCTGTTTGTGGATTTTGGCTGCTAGTGATATATTTTATTACTGTCATTAGAGAAGCTTATAATACAGGGCCGGGGTTGTCTAAGTGCTGTGTGGGAGATGCTCAATTCCCCTTGACTGATACCACAAGAATTAGTTGAACAAATAGGTTAGTGCCATTCTTGTTGATATTGGATAGTTGCCAGGCCAGAGCTGAGGAGTTTCGTCTCTGTTGCTTGCTGTTTTCTGAGCACATAATGGATCATTATTTTAGTATAAATTTGATTCATTCCTAGGTGGAGCCAAAATGTTTAAATGTCTTTCTTTCAAATATAATATGGCATGAGAAGTGAGGGGATTTCTTTAATAAAAACACAGGGCACAACAAGAAACTGCTCTTTCAGGTGTCAGAACACATGTTTGGAAATTTTGTCACATTATTTTACATCAGAGAAAGGAGACTTTTTCACTAAAACCCTTAAACTAAAACATTCTGACAGCTGATATGATATGTTGAAAGCTTGTCTTTGCTTTCCTTGGCTTGTTACTGCCTTTCTTAAAGGGGGACAGTGGGAGGGAGAACATTACTGATATGTACCACTTACTTAATCTTGACACTGCAAGTTTTTCCTAGTTAAGAAATCTTTATCTCTGTTTCAATAAAAAATTTAGGTGCTAATCAAGAAAATGTAAAATTCTGATATTGGCCAAGGCCAAATTATGCAGCAACCAGATGATGTTGTCCTACACTTTTGAGGCTCCATCCATCTGGATTACTGCAGCTGTCTCCCTTTGGGCTCCCTAAGTACCCACATGCAGCATAGAAGGGGTGGGTGTACAAGTTCCTGCTGAAACACTGATGTTAGGCCAGTCTGAAACAAGCCTACAGTGGTCCATTCCTCTGGAAGAGCTTGGTCATGTGCTTCAGAGCTTTGCAAAAAGCATCTTCAGCCTAGTATGATGTTGCAGTGAATGGCATAAACGGTAAAACTGTGATTTTAGGTAAAATTCTGAGGTTATTCAAAACAAATATGTCCTAGTATATGTCATTTTAAAGGAACCACTACAGCAAAGTAGAGCTCAATGTTTTCCCCTGCTTGACTCTTTTATACCTGTGACTTGTGTTTTTGGTTTTACTATTCTTGTCCTTCTGCTTACGGTGATCCTGGCTTTGCAGAGCAACTTAAAATTCTCATGTCACCGATCTTCGTGACATCCCCTGGGCTTCACAGCAACAAGTGTACTTGGAAATTTCCAGTGCTGACTACACCAGTTTTCTTTGTCTGCTGCTCAGGTGGTCAGGGCCACACAAGTGCCAACAAATTTTATAAAGCACAGGAGCAGTGTTGCTTCTGACTCAGCAGGGCTTTGTACCAAAGTGAGGGCAGGAGAGGTATTGTGCCGACAGCCCAAAATTGGCTGGCATCTCTTGATGGGAAGTGAAACAAGAAGATCACCTTGTAAGCAGGCCTGGTGCCATCCAAACAGATGGGCTGAAGTATAAGCAGCCAAACAGTCATTTAGGAACACAAAAAGGATTTGTTGAAGGCACATTTCCAAGCATGAAATGTCAGAATGGTTGCCTGTGTCAAGCATCCAAACCTGAAGGGAGAGATATGTGCAAGTAGTGTGGGATGAGTTAACACTGAAAACAAACATGTAAATCTGTCTTGGATTCTTTCCTGAATCCATTGAAAGATATTTTTGTAGCTGTGAGACCTAGAAAGGATGAGTGGGAGAAGAATCCTGCAAAACAGTATTATTTCCCTATAATGGGGATCACTTTCCACAACTGTGCTGACAAGGTAAAGAAATTATTTCTTTTGCCCCAGCCCCCTAACATGTTGATGTGCAGGAGGCACATAACGTTCTCTGGATGGTTAGTCTTTAGTAGCTGTATTTAATAGCTTCAGGACAAATTTTGTAGTATTAGCCAAGACCTAAATCATAGAATCATAGAATGGCCTGGGTTAGGAGTGACCTTAAAATAATTCATTATGCACAGAAACATATCTTAGGAAAGACTTAAAAGACTTTGAGTTAATGGCTGTGGATTTGTAATGAGGGCTGAAATGCTCCACTGTAATAAGAACCTAGCTCTGTGACTTTTCTGCTTAAAAGGTCGACAACAACAAAAGAGAGGGGGAGACATCAACCCAAACTTCAAGAATTTAGAATTCGTGCCTTGCTGCATTTCCATCCACTACAAAAGCCAGGCAAATACTTACTACATGTCTCCTGATCAAAGGTGCAAAGTAGAGAAGGGGTCATAAAGACAAATGTAATGATTTGAAAAGAAACGAGTTTGCAGGTAAGATTCAAGGCAAAGCCTCCAGTTGCAAGCTAAGCTTTAGCTGAGCTTGCATTGTTATGCTCTGTAACTGGTGCCTTGCAGTTCCAGTTTAGAAAGTGGAGAATGAAAGAAAGCATTAATCTGGCTGAAATCCACATAACAGGATTGTGTGCGAAACAAAAGTGAAATCAGACAGTGCAGTCGGTGAAATACAGCTTGAGGAGGAGGGGTAAATATGCTGGAAACAGCAGTTTTCTAACCCCTGTACTGCAGCTGAACAAGCTTTAAGATGCATTAGGCATTAGGAGGGGTAGGAAAAAGCAGGACCTGGTTACTGCTATTTGATTTTTGCAGCAGAATGTCCTTACCAGAAGAAGTAGAGCTGTTAGAGCACGCTGCCAGGGAAATGATTTGCATTTGATAGAACTGCCCCTCAGTTCTTCCAGCTTGCACTGCCCTGGTGGCACTTTAACACTAGTCATTTGTTGTAGGCTCTGCATTTGATGTTTTGATTTTCAGCAGTTGCTCTGCAGAAAACGATTGTGCAACAGTCGAGGACTACGAGTCTTTGGGAAGAGGCAGAAAACATGCATTGAGATCTCTAACTCCAGACAGGGAAGCAGTAAGAGAAATTGTCTAAATTATGGATAATCTGCTGCATAAGTCTGTCTTCTCCTGTTTTATAAAGCTTCCTATCCATGCAATTTGGAAACTTGTATCAACAGTGAAAGCCAAGAGGATTCAAGAAAAGGTAAAAGCAAATTAAAATTTTTAAAAAATTCAGTTGTAACCCTGTGGTGACCTAGCTGTATCTTAAAGGGGAGGATCAGAAGTTTAGCTGCACTATTTTCTAAACGTCAGTGTCTGTGAGTAATGGTTATGTTTAAGATTTTATGAGAGGACTGTGAATTTGAAAAAATTTGCTCTGAGAACAAATAATTTTTGAATCTGAGGAAATTACTGGACACTTAAAGCAATTGGGGTCTGAGACCATGAAGCTTTAAGTAGTCATTACCTGCCTCGAGGATCACAAAAGTCCTTATTTCACTAATATCATGAGTTGTTTTCATTGTAATTCCAGTTCATCTTGGACCACTCATCTCCACACTAGCTGGCTGAAAAAACTTAAACATCTTTTACTTTTGATAGTCTTGAATCTGCTTATTATGCTAAGGGGGTTATATTTGACAAAATCAATTTCTAAATAGATAAATAAAATAAACCAGACTTTCCCTGTTTTAACTCTTCTCTTAGCTGTAAACTTTATGCTGTGCTGTTCTCTATTCTGTAAGGGCTTTATCTTTGGTAAGAGATTTTCACTTTTCTGAGATCAGGTGTAGGCACTGGTCAGTATTAGGGCCCTTCTTCATATAAATCTGTACTAAATAAAAGGTTGCATTCTTGGCAGTAGGACTTGTAACCTAATTTCTTAAATGTTTTGGTTTTTGGTAGATCACGATTTCTTGACTTAAAGGCAACACAAATATCCTTAGGAGAACTGAATTGTAATCTGAAGCTGTTGCTGTTTCACAAGGAAATGGAAGCTGTTTAGCATGTTGTGGGGGGGAGAAGGGCTGAGTCTGGAATGAGGCCGTCTCTGATGAGTTACTGCTCTTTTTCATCCAATATGTGCTCAGTATTAAGCTGTGTGATGAGCTTTTGGAAGAACTCTATAACAAGAACTGAAATTCTGCATTCCTTTGAAACAGTTAAACTTCTTTGTTCTTTGTGTGCTAAATGATGTTGAACAGCATACTTCTCCAAGAGGTCATCAGGCAAAGAAAGACACATTCCTTTGCCATGATATATTTTGGAAAAAAAAAGTACCAAGGCTGTAACTGGTGGGGGGTGGGAGGGAAATCTGCTTTTCCTGTTTTGGTACAGTAATGTTCATTATTTTCTTTCTTGCTCCTAATGTTTTTACAATGGCTAACAGTTCAAGCTCTACTTGCTTAAAGAAACATCGTGTTCATTCTCCTTGGGTTTGTCAGATGTTGGCAGGGCTGATACTCACCACATAGTAACACTTGCTGCTTTGACTCTACAAACACAGAGTGCAGTTTTGCTCAGGAGGTTGCCCTGCACAGTGTTGAAAATAAGCTCTTTATTTCTGAGGTTCACATTCTTTTATTTAGCAGGGTAAGTCCTTGGGATGGTTTGCTTAATACGGACTCAATGTCTTTTAATAAAATGTTACCAGTAGATAAATGCTTTTTTCTTTGAGGGTTTTTCTTGTTGTTTTCTCAATATTCACCCTTTACTGATCTCAGTGGGCATTAAATTAAAGCTCCAGAAAGCTTAGCACATGCTAACTGTGCTATTGTCTGATAGTTTTTGTCTGATGCACACAGTGATGCTTGTCCAGTCACAGAGGCAAAAATCACAAGCAAAGGATGCGTGCAGGGCTAGTTGGCTAATAACTTCTGAATTGTCCAAGATTTGTCCTGACAGCTGAATTTCAGAGGATGCATAGGCCAGTTGTAACTTAAACATTCATTGGTAGAATGGAATGAGAGAATTAGAAATTGAATTAGAGAGCAACCTGTAACTTGATGCTAAATTCAATCATTCTGTTTGCATAAGGATGTGAATATCCTCAGTGCTATACACCTCCGGCACTGTTGCTTCCACTGCTGGGAGAAATCCATTTAATCAAAACAAGCATTGATGTGGTTATTAGCATGTTAGTCCTGAGACACAACGCTTTATCAATATAAAATGAACTGAATGTGGTGCTACTATTCATTCTCTTTACATTGCTTGATATTGTGCACAGAATGTAATGAGGCTTGTTGAAGAACTGCTGTTCACGGTGTTGTTCCAGAAAAGTTATGCGTCCTAAGAGACTTGTTCCCTGATCAAATATTTTAAATGAAATACTACATTAAAATAAGTGTAATGGCTACAATCTGAGGTTAGCTTTGCATGCTCACTTTAATGAGTTGCAATTTCCTCTGGAAACTGACAACTAAAAAATCCTGTTTACCAGTTGCTTAGAAACTGATAATCAGTAAGAGCATTAGACATCAAATACTTCAGTAAAAACTAAAGCTGGGAAATAAATGCATGTTGTTCAGAAACAATAGATTCTGGAAATTACCATAGGTTTTTATGATGTCCAAGACATAAACAGATTATAAGAAGGGCATGTGTATAAATAAGAACATCCAGACTTATACTAAGAAGGATAAACTTGCTTGCTTCAGGTATACAATATGGTTTAGGAAGACTATTGCAGTACTGGCAGTGTATGAAATATTTCCTTTCTTGGATCACCTTCTGGAATCATTCCTTACTGAACATACGAGGCCCAGGAGCATGGACTTCAGGGAGTACTGGTATGATCCAATAATGGAATTATTTATGATCTTTGAGATTTTTGTCTTAAATTTAATTCAAACTTGAATGTTTTAAAGCACAAAGATCTGAGAGCTTCTTAACAAGCTTTATAGAAATGGTATGAAAATGTTTTTTGTGGCTACATAGTAGAGTTTCTTTGAGAATAAGTGACATTTTAACAGCATAGTTGAGTTTAGGAGGCAATTCTGGTTAAATGAGGCTTTTATCTACACCTCTATAGCTATTCCTTAGGAGATTATGTATTTTTTAAAGAGTAATTCTTATCTAATTCTATACATTGAATTTTTCCATTAAAATGATTATGATTAAGTTCTTGGAAGGAATGAGGTATTTAGTATTAATTCAGTTTGAATAAGGACATGAAACATGCCGGTTATTTTCTTGTCAAACATAAAAGGTCTATTATTTCAATATGTTTTAAGAGGCCTCTCTGCTTAGATAAAAAACAATAGAAGGCATGTATGTGGCTTATTTAATGGTGTTTATGCTGGCAGGGTTATCTCCTTTCCTTGAAGTAATTTTTCAATTCATTTGGCAAAGCAAGATATAATTTTTTTTGCCTTTGTTGCTAGTTAGAGTATATCTCATTAACATTTGAGGAAATTACTTTTCAAGAGTATTGTAAGGTTCCTCTTTCCAAAACATGGCCATAAAACAGACTTCCTGTTTAAAATTCCAGTTGGATCGAGATAATTTTTTTCCCTGGAAGAAACCACAGGATGCTTTTTTCATTCACAATCAGTTTCCAAAGGGCATGTGACCAGTGCTAAAGGAGATGGAGGAACCATTTTTGTGCTGAGAAACCACCATCTTTCCTCCTGCATCCCAGCAGTAAATAGACATTTCTTACACCCTTTCCAGCCAATGCTTCTTTAGAATTATTTCTGAGCTACACACCAGCCACAAGATGAATGCTCAAATAATTTCTCTAGCTAACAGTTAATGCATGAGAGTGATACTATCAATGAGGTTCTATAAGAGAGAATTAACAGATGGGGTTTGATCCTTTAGGGAAACCACCACATGAGCTTCAGAACTTCAGAACTGAGGCAGCACAGAATGATATGTACGTTGTGCTTGGCATTGAGAGTACGTGTGTCTTTAACAATTAACACAGCTGCTTTGGCAGAACCATTTTTAACCTCTTTTCTGAAGGAAGTGAGCTGTATCTGTCCCTCTCCCCCATCAACTGCAGAACTCATGGATAGAGAGTCTCAAAGACGTGAAACACCCACACACTTAATGAAAATACGGCTGGCTGGTAAGAGGGGAGGCATCCTTTCAAAACTGCCTTTAAGAGCAGCATTTAATCAAAGGATCATGCAGGGGAGAACAATCACGAGTACTTTGTGCACTGGAAAAGCTCTTGTCAGTGTTGGCACCTCTCAGGTGTTCAAAAGAAAAAATCCCAAAGCCTACCCCAGAGAACATAGCTGAGAAAAATCCTTGACTTGTATCTCTGGTAGTGGTTGATTGCTGCAGCTCAGTCAGTTTACAAGTCAGACAACCAACCAGAGGACACCAGACTGCTGGAGACCAGGCAGGTCATTCCCCTATTCATGAGAGAGCTATTGCCATTAAAACATATTTGTCTTTCTCAAGTTCACTATTCTCAATCCAGTCACTGCTTTCTAAATTAATTTGATTAGAGTTGGATAATAGCATCTATGTTGAGTTGCATTAAGCTGTCTTTCCTTCAAATCTCTGTCCTAACCGTGATGGGCGGGATTTGTAGGTCCTTCTAAGGTCTGAGTAGGAACAGAATACAGATCCTCTTGTGAGAATGTTCTCCTAACAGAGCTTATCGGATGCTTGCTTGTTTAGTGCATTGTTCTTTTGCCTTATCTTTTGTTTCCCTCAAAAATGGCAACTCTGTCCAAGTCAAAGTCTTATCTCAAAGTAACTGAGGAATTAACACTGTCTTTGAGGAAGACAGTGTTCACAAAGGAGAAAAAAGCTCACAGGCTGCATGCAAATAGGATATAAGGTACACCTTTCAATCTGTATTTAACATTTGGAATAATTTATCTGTTGTCAGACCGTACTGTGAAACTGTGGGTAGAATGCTTGTAAAAGACTTTACACAGATGAAATAGAGGTTATAGTCTTTGTGCACAGTTTACAGATAGAAGTCCTCTGTTATATATACAGTCAGACTGGAATAAATAAATAATTCTTTACAGCATTAAAATCTACATTAGTTGAATCAAAATGGCGCTGTTGAACTTTGTCTGTAAATGTAGTTGCTGTATGCCAAGAAACATTACTGGAACTGAATCTGACATATGTTTGACACACAGTTCCTGAAATTATAGGACTATAGGCATTTTAAAGTACACATTTCATATCCTCAAGTGACAATCTAAGACTTTGGCAAGAAACAGGTTCCAAGTGGGAAAGACTTCAGACATCTAGTTAGCCTGGAGATGAGATACTGAGGATGCAGCCAAAGGGTCTGCACAGGACATTACTTTACCCAGTAAAAGATCTAGCAGCTTTTGCTGAAAGTGCTGGCACTTGATCTCTGCCCTGAGATTAACAATACCTCCCACTGCACACAGGTTAACCTCTAGCTGGAAGTGATGATGCTGTCTCTTAGGGTATTTAGGAGAGATGGCATCTGTTGGTGCTAGTGTTGTAACAGTGATGATGCTTGTATTATGGCTGTGGTAGTTCAAGTGCTGCTGCTGAGTTAAAAAAAAAGAGGGAGGCACTCTGGCTTTGTTTTGCTTTTCTAGAGATTTCTGTATCTAAAGATACATTTGCTGTAGGTGCCTCAAGTTTCCAGTGTAAGTTCTCTATGAAATATGTGGGTATTACAGATGACATAGTACTTCTCTACTAAAATATCAAAGAAATCTATATAGCTATTAATGAAAAGTTCTTTATTATGGCTTTATCCTGTCAAGTAAAATTTGTTTAATAACAGTGGTATTTTTACTTTTTGTATGTAAAAACTAATGTATATGTTAAATATAAGATGACAATTTAAAAATGCTGCTTACTTTGAATGACTAAGGCACTATGATTTTTGTGGTTAAACAGAGGCTTGACTCATTTCTCTAATGAAACATTTTCCCTCATTTCTCTTATTTGTGTTCTGAAGCATAAAAAGCTCTGAGTGTATCCCTGGGATGTTGTATGTCCAGAATCTAAAATGCTTTGATTCTCTGGGGTGGATGGATATTGTGTTGTTTAATATTTCATGCTTAAGTCCATTGTGCCAAAACAATGACTATGATCTAAGAGTTCCTTGAAATTCACAAGTTCATTTGGAAAACTCTAAATCTTCTCACAGAGATGGGTAGCTCAGGTATCTTCACTGTCACTTTAGTTTCTTCTAAACTAATTTAGATCAATATTTGATAAACTGCAACAGAACAAATCCCCATTTGGTCTGATTTGGCTTGGTGATGGACTTTCTCTTGTAGTCATCTAGAAATTCCTGTCAGGATTGTATGAAGTCTTCCAAGGATGTGTAGATTCTTCTTTTTTTTACTGGAAATAGTGATTCTGCTTGAATTATGATCAGTGGTGTACAAGTTGAATGTTTTGCCTGTTTAGATAAACATCTTTGTTGAATTACCATCTTATATTTCAGCCATAGGCTGGGTCTCCACTGTTATGTCTATATAGACACATTTTAAGATGAGTAGGCCTTGGTGTTGCCACAAGAAAGCAGCAACTAATAGAAACCACTTGAAGGTATCACTAGGTTAAAGAAGGATCCTAATCTTAAGGCACTAAGCATCTGCCTTTTTCACAAAAGCAAAAAGGAGCTGTTTTCCAAAAAGAAACCATAGAACTTATCTAGCTGCTTATGGTCTGTGGCAGCACCTGCCTAAGAGTTTATATTATTCAAACTCTTATTTTAATATGTTGAAAATGTATGAATGCTTATTTATTTTTGGAGTCTAAGTTATGAGATAATCTTCTGAAGAAATCTTACACCGTTGACATTTTAAATAGGATTGTATTACAATTGAAATATGATTGTACTACATTTCCTGAAATGCTGTTTTTCATTTAGGCACTTTTTGTGACACAGGTATCACCTCAATCAGGTATGGCCAGGTTGGATGGAGCTCTGAGCAACCTGGTCTAGTGAAAGGTGTCTCTGCCCATGTCAGGGAGGTTGGGTCTAGATGATGATTAAGGTTCCTTCCAACCCAAACACTTCTGTTTCTACAACTCTTCACTTAGGCCAGTATCCTGACTGAATGGTTGTTGCTGACAGCTGTTGCTTGGGAAGGGAGTGGAGTGGAGCAGGCTGACTGCCACTTCTCAAATCTAGTGACAAGAAAAACCTTAACAGACTAGGCTGTGCAGTTGAAAGCTTATTCTCTCTTTAATCCTTAAACTCAACTTTTACAGCTTTATTTGAATAACTGGTAGAACAGTGTATGTAAACACAAGTATGTCAAGGATTGAAAGATAAGTAAAAAGATTCGAAAACTAAGATATATTTAATTATTGAAGTTTTATTTGTGAACAAATGAAACAAAATATTTTTAACTACAAAAAAATGTCTCTGTCTTATCCCCCTGTTTCCTCTCTTTTTCGTATAAGAATATGTCTGCCAGATACAGATGGATTAGATTTAATTTATGGAACCTTCATGTTAGCATTTCTAATGTAATGGAAAAACAAGGAACCCAACAAAGTTTAGGGAGTATTTAAAGTTCTGAGACAGTCAAACAAAACAGATGCTTGATTCCTGTTTTCTTAATAGAATTTCTTCAGCTGTGTCCTGTCAAATTAGCTTCTTGCACCATCAGATGTACTGAACATGTGCTAGAGTTATGAGGTGCTCATGTGAACTCAGTAACATAGTTATTTATTTACATTTCTTCCCAGGAAATTAGATAGAAATATAGCAGCCCTACTTTTTTACTGTATTTTAAAAGAAATTAGAGCAGAAACTGCTGAAAAGGCATCTTGAAAAGGCTAGGTGAAAATGCTTTTGAATGTTAGAAACTCCAAGACTATCAATCGCAACAATTACAAAAATGATTTAGCCTTTCAAATTCTGATTTTTTTTCAGAGAAATTTCATTTGGCCTTTCTATTCAAGTTTTGAGGTTTTTGCTTTCCAGATTTTCTATGCTTTAACTAAAAGGATTAGAAGCTTTTTTCAGCATAGGCAAACTTCCTTGATAAAATGGCACAGTTCCACGAACCAGCTTGTAATATCAAACAATATGATATTAAAGCCCAGGAACTACAAAAGTTTAAACACAGCAGTGTTACTGGCATCAGGCTTTTGGTTGTAACCTTTCTCTGGCATTCCTGCCATGTGAAGCCTCTTTATGGTATTTGCTTTGCATCCACAGGAAGTTTGTTATAGGTGGCTACAGCCTCAGCTCAGCCCTTAGGACAAAGCGGGGAACCTGAATTAGTAAAAGCAACCTTAATAACAGTGCTTGTTTTTCATAGTAACACATGGTATTTTCAATGAGGGCTAGCATAAAAAACTACTTGCAATCATCCTATACATAGGACTCGGAAGAGCCGGCATTGCTGCTAGAAACTTTTAGACCTGAACAAATTTCATGTAGCTGCCCCTTCAGTTACAGTGCTGCAAGAGGCTCTGTGTTTGAGCAGGGCTCATTTCACACGGAAGGACAGGATGTCATGCCACAGCTAGTTTAAAAGGTTGAATGGGGTTACTCTCACCAATGTCTAGGCTGCTTCAAAATCATATAAATACATATATATATATATATAAAAGAGTTCTGCTTAAAGAGAAGTACAGTTTGCATACCTGAAATAATCCTGAAACTCATTAGAAAATATTTGCTAAAAGGTTCCCATTGGGATCAGAATCCATTGTGTGCAGGGTTGCAAAAATGAAGTCACTTCTTCTTGTTTTCAATGTGGATATTTTTCTTTAAGTGGCCTAGGGCTAGGTGGGGGAAATGGTGGTATTCCTTTTACCACAAACTGCAAAAGGAAATGCTGTTTTAGAGGTTTTGGCAAGTCTGAAAATGGACTTTATTTTTCCTCACCAAGTTTCTCTGCTACAGTTCTGCATTCTTTATGCTTTGACCCTAGAAGCAGTATCTTGATTAGACTCTGTAGGATGTAATAGCTTAATTGCTGCAAAGATTAATTTATTCAAACCTAGTTCTCTCTCTTCAGATATTCCAGTGAGGCTATGGTTTAGGATAAAACAGATTTTATAAACAGGAGAAACTGCAACACTAAGGTTAGTTTATTCTACATCCTTTATAATCTGTCCCTGGAAGTGAAAAACAGCATCACACTGTACGTAAATGTTGAAGATGTGAGGCTGTAAACAACCAAAGATCAACTTTTCAAATAGGGAAAACAATTTGGAGTGAAAATTATGGGAGACATGAAAGATGAATTCTTAAAAGCACCTGGCTTACTGAAATGTGTATCTACTGAAGAAAATACCCTAGGAGTCCTGTTCTGCAGCTTCAAGGCAAGCAAAATCAAGGTTTTGGTTCTCAATTCATACATACATAAGTAATTTCTAATTAGTCCATGTTTCTACTGCAATGTCAAAGGCTTCCAATGATTGTTTTGTTTTGTATTTCCCCTGGATGTATGATTTTCCAAGGTGAATGACTGATGAATCAGAAACATTTACAGCTTGGTATCTTTTATTTCAGCATATTAAATAGGTTGAAGATATATGGCTGGCTAGATATATTATTTGATTTAACCTAATAATAGATAAACTCATGATAGAAATAGACAGATTTATGATTAAGTAAATCATAGATACCATAGGAATCATAGGAATATAAAATGTACAATATATTTGATGAGATATGATAAATCTCATAGCAATATATAATGCAAGTTAAGATAACCTTATGACTTTAAATATATTACATGAAATATGAAAGATATAGGAGAGAAATCATGCCTCTCATTAGATAACAAAATATTCTGATCAATTTTTAAATAGTATATAGGAAATTTAGGATTAAAATTTACTTTAAGCTGAACTTCAAATAGGAAACAAGATTTTCGTTGATTTATCACTACCATTTTCTGTAGTCTATAAATAGAGTTGTATCCTCAGAACTCCTCAGAAGATCTGGATTAGGCTGGAGGCCCTCAAAGATGGAATGAGAATTGCCTAATATTTTTACTGAATGAGAAACTTTTTTTTCCCTTCCTTCTGAATAGGCAGTAGTCATGCTGAATTGTACTGAATGTCCCCACTAGCCAGATGGTGGGGAGGAGGGCCTACGATACGAGTTTTGACTCTTTTTAAATTAAATCCTCCTCTGGTGCTTCTTGGCTTGTTGCAGATGCACAGAATGCAGCTGACGTATGTTGCTGAATTACTGGGAGACAGAGGGGCACCTCAGGGCCCTGTTAACCATCCCATTGCGACAGGCTGCTAGAATATACCCTCCCAATTTATATGATGCAGCTGTAGGGTTTGTCCCTCCCATATCCACTCCTGTCACTTTCAGCTGGGGCCGTATCCAACCTTTGCTGATGCATGGACTGGAATATGCATCTATTATTTAATGTAAGAGGCTAAAGATGGTGATCTTGCTGGATAATATTTTAGCACCTATTTTCAAGGCAGACAGGAGCCTTCTGTGAAATGCGTGTCTGTTTTTTAATTCCCTCAAGTTTGATATGCATCAGCAGTGGTATGGAAAGCCTTCTGAGCACTTGCTCCCACCTCCACTTTTTCCTAGCATAAGCTTGTGTAGTTGGATAGGGAACGAGGTCAGAACAACCTTGTTAAATTTGAGTATATTTTTTAAGTGTACTTTACTAAGGTTCTAAATGTTACATAATCTGTGTGTGCAGGTTTTATTCCTCCCCCTGCAGCCTTATTGATGACTTTGACTAAGAATGAACCTGAATATAGAATTAGTCTTCCAATTCACCAGTTGGGCTTGTCTTAAAGTTAGGGGCCTTTATGCTAGAGCACGTAGCTGTGACACAAGCATGCTACATTAACTGCTTTTATCAGTAACCTTTACCAGCTTTAAAAATGTGACCTCAGACCGCTTTTTTTAAGACATGAGGGAGGAAAAAATCCTCTGTATACTTGACTTCCATTTATGTACACATTGTGGTAATTCTGCAAATGGAAAGGTATATGGGTTCTCCTGTAAAACAAAAGTTTGTAACGAAATTCTCCCTGAAAATTCGCCACATGCTTTCACTCGATAACATTTTTTGGCTCTGAGTCTGAATAAAATTTCACAGCCCAACATATGCTTAAGTATGTTATCAAACAAATCATCTTCTTCTTGCCAGGAGCTGAACTCCTATAACTACATAAACATCTGTTTATTAACTGCCAGCTCCTTACTGAGTATTACCTTCACCCTATTTTACTCTCACCAATAGTCTTGAAGAAGAATTTCCAAGAGAGACTTGGCAAGCTTACTTGTCTGTAATATATGCAGCATTCCTGAAATTCTTGGCACATTAGCCTTGAATCAATTCAAATGAATGTACTTTGCTATTGCTGGCTTTTTAAAAACTGTTTATAGCTTCAGTGTTGAATGTCTTTATTCTCCACCACAGACATCTTGCTATAATGTAACTGAAATAATTTAAAAGTAAATGGGGTGCCTTCATGTAATAAATTGCAGTAATCCTTCAGAAAGACATAAATCTTTACTAGGGAACAGTTTTCCACCTTCTGCTGTATTCAGGCCACAACATGACAGTAGCTGCAGCTGGCAATGCAGAGCAGTGGAGTCTTTGTCCTGTAGCAGACATCCTAACAAGGCATTTCGCCTGCCTCAGCCAAATTTCCAATAGGAACTTGCTTCACAGCGTATTCCAATTATAGAGCACGTGTTTCTTGGCTGTCTTTTACGGGCAACATGAAACTAGATCTTTACTTCAGCAAATGTTTCTGGAAATGTGAAGCCTCCAGTAGATAGAATAGAGGCACTTGGGAGAGCTTCCACGTTAGTAGTGAAACTTTTAGTGATGTAGTCAGCTTTGGAAACAGTCAGTGAGGGTAGAACAGAAACAGCTGAAGAACTGTGTGTGTCCTAAGTAAAGGGAGGGGAAACCTCTCTGAAAATGAGAAATTAATATTTTAAACTATTTCAAAGTAGTGCAGGTGAGTAATGAATATGTGGGTGAGATGGAAGCTATCAAGGAGAAAAGTACAGAAGATGAAAAGCAGGTTTGAGGTAACAGTTCAGTGCTACGGTCAGAAAATTAATTAATTTAGTCTTTCCCTGAAGGATAGATTAAACCTGATTTTCTTGAATGCTCTGAGCATGTGTTCACAACAGTTCAAGCTGATTTAAGGTTCTTGCCACTGCTCCACACTGCCTTCCTGCACTAGTTCTGGGAGCTCAGCAGTAACGCCTTTTTTGAGGAAGGCTTTCTTCTTGGCTAGATCAGTTCCCCTGAGCTGGGTTACCAAGACAGGACAGTGTCAGGGCCAGTGCAGAACTTAGTGCCAGGAAAAGGGGAATCACAGAAGGCTGATTTTATGTCAACTTAAACTGCTGTGATGCTGCAACCTTCTCAGAATATAGAATAATAGTAGGAATGTTACTTAGGGATGGGGCGAGAGGGTTAAATTCAAGTATTTAAAAAATCAGTGAAAAATAATTTAAGACTGCCATAAACCTAAGTTCCTTAATTAGCATAATTGCACAGTGTCAAGACAGGGCTGAGCTAAGGTAATTTGAAAATGTAACTATGTTTCTTACATCTTAACATGCTCAGAATTATAAAATAAAATGACTACTTATTTCCTCTGGGGAAATTGTATCATTTTTCTTCTTTTAAACTTGAACTGATTTTACACACCAACACACACACACATTCATACACATATAAAAACATTTGAACTCTAGGTGGAATTGCTGTGGATTGTCCTCTGCAGAATTTTATTTGGAAATTAGGTGATTGCTTCTATCTGCTATCAGTTGAACAGCTTGGATGGAAAGGATGTGGGGACGAAATATGCAACAAAGGCTTTACAAATGATGTGCCATTTAAAGTGTGTAAGTGAGAAGCTCCAGTGTCATCCCTCCCCTGTCATCACTCCAATCATACAAGTACTCTGTAGAGGACTGTAAAAGCACTGGTGAGTTTTTGACTTCCAGATAAGAGACAACAAATAATGAGATAAAATCAAATGAAAGTCCTTCTTGCCAGAAATTAATTTTTTTCTTCCATAAGAGCTAATTGATGATTACTATATTGAGGACTGTTTGAATGATACCTGAAGAAAAGTAAGGAAATAGTGGAGAAGCCTGTTTGACAGAAGGACCCTTTCTGTCCCAAATTGAAGTGCTATAGAAAGCTCTGTCCATATTAAAATACTATCAGTGTTATGATTCAGAAAAACGTCTCTTGTTATAAAATATAAATAAATTCTCATGAGATTAACAAAATTTGTAGTAGATTTCAGTGGCATTACTCAACACTGACAGACTTTAAACAAATGAATCTTTAAATGGATCTGGAGGCTCACTTCAGAGCAGCAAGTATTTCAAGTACGGTCTGAAAAGTGACTTCAACAGAATTCTGTGTAATAGATTTGTAATCTGTGAACCATGCAGTTATAGGTATCGTTGTTATGTTTAAAATACATTTTACTGCTTCTGGTAGTGCTGTAGCACAAGGGAGTCATTGAGATGAAGCTGAATTAATTGAGATCCCAAAGGCTAAACTAAACTTGAAGTTCGGCTTGCATATAAACACGCTGCAAGTTAAGACCTATCTGTTTAATGCCATTAGACCGAATTCTCCCTTCTTTCCTTCCAACTGATTGATGGTACTAATTGGAATGTAACGTATTTACTACTTTTTAACTTTCCCAAGCTTTCCAGAGGCCCTTAATCCTTCTGAAGAAATAGAAAGGCAGCTAAAACCTGCTTTGGGTTGCCTCTAAATTCACATAGATGCTAGGTATGCTTTTTTACAGCTGCCTACTGAAAAAAACCCCACAAATAAAAAAAACCCAGACAACTAATTCCTTTTATTGAATGATGAGTTTTTAGCCCTGAAGACCTAAGGGGGCAGAGAAAGTACAGAAAGAAGCAGTACCCATTCATGCACCTCATACCTGTTCCAGCCTCTTGGCTGTGCCAGAATAACCACTTCTGGTCTAATTAGAGAAGTCTGTATTCACTGACCTGCTGGGTTATTCCGGACATGAAACAGTTCCCACATGAACATAGTCGTGGGTCAGTTTGGGGTTGTGGGCCTGAAGTAGTCTGGGGGCTGCCTGCTGCTGGCAGCCTCTCGCAGAAGGCAGAGTCTGACTTGGCCATCGACAGGAAGTAAATTATGAGACTTCTGTGGGGAAAAGGACAGGGATGGCATGGGGTGGTGGTGGTGGTTGGGTGGCAGGAGCTCTTTTTCGTTGATGCAGAACACTAAGGTGGTGCTGTGTGGCATTCAAACCTGACAACACAACAAAAGAAGGAGAATGCCTAGGGCAGGGTGCTGCTTAAGTTGCCGTTGAATGCCCATGAAACTCTGTTCTCCTGAATGCAAATTTATTTCCAGCTGGTTCACTTGTTTTTATGAAGTATTTTCAGGTCTGTGAACTAGAAAGAGAAAATGGTCAGTTAACGACGACTAGTGCTGAGTCTTTTTTTCCCCCAAAGCCTATCAGTATTGCATATCCTTTCAGGTACTATTAAAAAAAAAAAAAAAAAAAAGAGATTCTAACTGTGACATTTAAGGTTGTTTGTGAACGTTTTTCTGATTTGTATATGTATTTTGACTGGAATTACTCTGTTTGGGCCAGATCTGTTTGCTCACTGGATATTCAGAGGAGCATTTTATTGCAAGACTTTTTTTCAAGATTAAAAAATGTAAAACAAATATTATTGTAATTTGTGAGTACAACTGGCTACAGCAGGTTACTGTAAGCAAAACCTTATTTTAATTTCAGACTTATCTCTGCAATCATATTTTAATAATGTGTTTTGGTTTGCCAAATAATGCCTTTGCCACACACTTTTATGAGGCTTCCTGAAGATATTAAGACTGTCCTAATACTGTGTATCAAGCTCAAATTAAGGACAGGATTTTTGAAGAAACAATATTTAGCAGCAGCTCAAAATAAAATACTTTGAACATTGTTTATTACACAGCCACTGTTTGCAGGTGTGGATATGGCAGAAACAGTAAAATAATTTTCAAGGATGGATGTAGTCCTGGCATAATGCTGAAGAGGTGCTTCCAAGCTGCCTGGCAGCATCACAGGCTGTAAGATTTGCAGATGTATGAAACGTGAAAGAGGTTAAGTCTCAGAGACAAAGCTTTTTTAGTTGTTGTTATAGAATAGGACTTGCTTTTGACTTCTCTTGTTTGGAGATACATGAACACAGCATGTTTCTTAGTACACAGACTTTGTCACAGATATTTAGATCTCAATTGTACAAGCTCAGTAATGTTCAGAAACTCCCAGTCTTCTCCCCAAAACTTTTCACAATGTAAAGAAGTCCAAACATGTTGCAGATGTAGAGTATTAGGACCTACAGGCTTTGCTTTTTTCTTCATGAAATATTTATTTAAGTTTTTCATATTTAATGGTAACATACAATATTGAAAGCCTGAGCTACCTGTTCTAACCAAGTAACTAAATGTTTTTCTTGTTGAGTGCATCAGTTTTGTGTGGAAATTGTGGCGTTATAACTAGTGTCATGAGTATCTTGGAACAGCTCTTAGCTTGCCTTACCCACAAGTTAAGAGAAGCACTATCTTGGAGGAGGGTCACTGCTACAATGACAGTGCTACATATTTGTAGTGGGATACTTCATGCAGTAACCATGGAGATACTCAAGTAACATGGGACAGGTTAGAAGTTATGCACTACATAATCTCAAACTATTAACCTGCCTCTTGTCATCTTAATTTTCTGAATTAATCTCCAGTCTGGAGCCTTTACTTTAAGTCAACACTTCTAACTCTTCTTTACCTCTCAAAAGATATTGACAAATCTATATCATATTAGCACTCAAAGTTATCTTCAAGAGCTTCAAATGAAGCAAGGATGCTCTTTAGCTTCAAGAGGCATGCTATTATGGGTTGTGAGACTTATTTGAAATGTTAAAATTCAGTTCTGTTAAATGCTGCTTATCAACTGACAAAGACTGAGTTTGGTTTCTTCTGCTGCTTAAGAAAAACAAAGCCAAGGTGACAGGTCGTTAATCATGAGATGTCAATGCAAGTGCTTTTTTCAGACCATGTTGTCACTGCTTCTTTAGAAATGGGGTGTAAAGCCTACAATTAAGTATGTCTTCATTAGATTTTGACCTTGAAAGTTGAAAGGCATTTTGTTCTTACTAGTGGCATGCATCATACCATAAACTAAAATTCATTATCTCAGTGGAAGTTACTTTTACCTAAAAACTTCCCCAGCTGAAGAGCTCAGCACTGTAACTGTAGTTTCAAATAATATTCCTTTGGTGTCTAGGTAAGCATAATTGACTTGATAAAGCATTTTCTTTTTCCCACTGATTTCAACTACTCATTAGGGTTAATGCTTCCATAATTGGTAGCTAAAATCTACTTTTTAAAGTAGTTACTTGATGTAAGATTTTGTAGGGAGTCGACTTCTTTTTTCCTGCTAACATTTGTAATATGATAATGTAGTGATGCAAAACCAACCAGGGCTACCAACCAAGGGAGGTGGCAGAGTCACCATTCCTGGAAGTGTTCAAGAGGCGTCTGGATCTGGCACTGTGTGTTATGGTTTACAGGCTTCAGTGGCAATGCCGGGTGGACAGCTGGACTTGGATGATCTTAAAGGTCTCTTCCAGCCTTGATGATTCTGATTCTACTCCATGTGCGTGACCCTCGCTTTCATGAGAGGGCAGCAGAGCAGCACTCTGAGGCGAGCGGGAATGACGGGGTTGTTTTCCCACGCCAGGAGGGCCGGGTTTGGCTCCCGGCGCTGGCGCAGGGCCCGGCGGGGCGGAGGGCACGGGCCGGGCCCCTCAGCACAGCGCGGTGCTCCCCGCGCCGGCCGCTCAACGCCGCTCCCGGATCCGCCTGCTCGCGGCACCGTGCGGCTGCTGCCCGGGCAGGGGGAGAGGTGGGCACCGGGCGGGCGCCTCCATGGCTCCCTGCAGGGGCCGGGCGTTCACACGCGTTTATTTTCAGCCGTGGCGCGGCGAGGCTCCCCCAGCCTGAGCAGCTGCCTGGGGCTGCGGGTGAAGCCGCTCCGCCGTGCGCGGTGGACATGAGACCGGCCCCCCGCGGCTGCCCCGGGGAGCGGGCGCTGCCGCCGGGGGCGCGGGCGGCGG
>WBMZ01014287.1:0-67749 GCA_013400975.1 Atrichornis clamosus | reverse complement strand
AGGAAGGAAGGAAGGAAGGAGTATTTTGATTAAATACAAATACCAGATATGTGATAAATTGAATGTGATGTCATCCTACAACGGTAGGAGTTCTATAAAGGATTCCTTTCACTTTCTTCAGCCAATATATCCCCTTAGAGTTATACATATATGTACACACCTAAACATCTTTAAGGAGATTGATTTTCCTGAAAAGTAACAGTGACATTTTTAGAGCAGTCCTACTCCATCCATTAAACATATGGTGAAATATAACACAAAAAACCCAAACCCAACACAGAAATTGCTCGCACAGAAACCCAACAAGCACAAACTTCTAGTAGAGATTAGACCACTCCTATAAAGTAAAAAATTTCTGAGCATCTCCCTGGAGGTGACACAGGATCTGTATGAATCTTGTACAACAGAAACCTTTTGAGTGCTTGCATAACTTGGATTAGAGGGAAGTTCTAACTCACCGTGCCTTTCCCAGTGCTAATGCTCTGTAATCTCATCAGTGCAGACGAGGATCCCACGCTCAGCACTGGCAGATTTCCAGCCATTTCTCCTAAATATCTTAAATTGTTTGGAAGGATGGGTGTCTGTGTGCTACTGAAGAGTTTCAGCATTTCCCCAGGAAGCCCTGAAACTCCTGGGAAGAGGAAGGAGAGGGAAGAAGGCTCACTTGCAAACATATCAGAGCAGAGCCATTTGTCACAGTGTTTTTCATTCCAGCATATTGACATTACACCACAAACCATAAACTTAACAGAATGCATGTGTCAATATTCTGGGTATAAAGTTTAGCACAAGGGAGATTATTAGGAATATTGAATTAGTGGTTCTACACAGAAATTTAGTATGATGGAAATAATTCATTCAACAGAATGAATAAGGGCAAGGAAGAATTAAACTCGGAGTATTTAGGACTTTTCATCCCAAGTACAGCCTTCAAGGGCATTTGTGCTTCTGTTGGATGTGATTAAAAAATCCACAGGTTTAGGATAAATGGAAAAGAAAAAGGAAGAGATAATATGAAATTTCTTACCAGGAACCACAGGTCACCACATAGAATAATTTAGACAGGAAGGGGCCTCTGCAGGTCATCTGATCCACTCTGTTCTGTAGAGCAGGGCTGACTTTGGGTTAGATCAGGTTACCTGTGGTCACATCCACTTGCGTTTTTAACATCTACAAAGGCAGAGCTTCATCAGCCTCTGCAGGGCCGTGTTCTATCACCAACTCCACCACCACCAGCACAAAGCAGACTTAGTCCCCTGTTCATCCCATTGAATTCCTGAGTGAAGAGTGGAGGAAAGTGTTCAGGAAGATGTTGCAAACTTGAAACTCTTAGAGGTCAGACATTTTTCCAAATTCCAGTATCAGGGTGAAGAGTTTAGACTAAGAAACCTCTCAGAAGACAAACCTCGGATTTTTATATTTAGCAAAAAAATAAGCCAAATTCCAGTGTTAACAAGGTCAATGAAAAAAAAAAAATTGTTTGGCCAACTAAGATATTATTTTCTAAAAAACATTATGAGTTTTCTGGAGTTGTATAAGCACTTATTCAGAAGCAGAACTACTACACCGTGATGGAAGAAAATAATTCTTTTAAATCTTTAAAAGAAATAATCCTTTAAATATATATGGCTTGCAAAACAAGCAGCAAAATGCTGTTTTATTAGATGGATTTCTTTTCAGTGGCTAAATTTTTAGAGCTTAGATGGTAGAAAGAACTGATTTTCAATGACATCATATATCTTTCTTGTGTCTGATTAGCTGTTGCCATAATTTATAGCTTCGTGCATGTGATAGAAACATAGAGAAGACAACATGAATCTTTCTGCCTCTCTTGACAGGCCAACTAATCCATTACTAAGTCTCCTCCATTCTTATTCCACTTACCTGTAAACCAATAGTGTCAGTGCTGAATTATATTTGATATTGAAACTATTGATGAATTGCAAAGGTTAAAATTAAAGTGTGATTTATGTTGTGATCGGTAGCACGGTGTTAGAGCACCAAGTGATCTGTGCAAAATTATAACCATAAATACACTTCAGCCTTTGCTTTAGAACCTCTGCCAAACAGCTCCACTCTTCTTCTGCTTCATTCTCTGTCCCTCTCTCCTCTCTCTGAGACTGTAGCAAAAGAAATGCAAATAATTTTGCTGATAAAGATCATAAGCTGCCTGGTTTTGATGACTTTCTGACCAAAAGAATGTGGCTCTATTTCCCTGGAGACTCACCTGAAATACTACTGCAATCAAAGGAAAAAAATATTGAGTGGTACAACACGTACTAAGTTCCTCGTTTGACAAAAACTACAGTTTATAAAATTCCAGGTGTAATTCACTGCAGTTCAGTAGTGCTGGACGTCTTTACTATGTAAAAAAATACTTAGCAAATTAAAGAATTATTTCCTCAAACTGGGATAAGAAGTGTCCTTATCCATAAGCCTCTGCTCCCTTCATGTAGGCATCAGTTTTTCAGATGATATATTTAACAAAAGTGAATGGTCCGTTTTCTATAAGCACAATCTGTACTTTGTAAGCAAGCATTCCTAAAATATCTTTCAGTTTCTCAGAAGAAGGTTAGAAATCATTATCCTACCCATATCTCCCATTTCTGTATCATTTTTGACTTTGGGTACAGAACCAACAATGCAAGTCCTTAAATCCCACTAAAACAGGCTCATTCTTGAGCCTCAGGGAGCAATGGTTAATAAATTCTCTTGTCTCAGCATCTCTCCCACTCCATGTCACATAACAAAAGGCAACTCCAAAAGCTCTTTGTTGAGTGTATCTTCGGCCAGGTCCTCCATGGCACAACACCAGAGAGCTTTGAGGCCTCGGTGTGCGGACAACATCTGCCGAAAAAACATTAGATAAAGGCAAAACTACCAATTTCTGGGATGAGCGGCACCTCTGTTGATTCTTTCCTTCCCAAACATAGAATTATAGAGTCATAGAATGACTTAGGTTGGAAGGGACTAGGAAGACCTCCTAATTCCAACTCCCCGACTATGGGCAGGGACACCTTCCACTATCCCAGGTTGCTCCAAGCCCCGTCCAACCTGGCCTTGGACACTTCCAGGGATGGGGTATCCACAGCTTTTCAGGGCAATCTGTGCCACTGCCTCACTTTCAGTTTGAAGCCTTTCCCCCTGTCCTGTGACTGCATGCCCTTGTAAACCTGTGCTAATCAAACCCTGAGCAGAGAGCGCAGACTGAAACATTGTGAGGAAACAGCACAAACCCCGCTCATTTCTTACCCTGCATGACAAAGGTGGTTCAAAGGGTTTCACTGGGAAGTCTTTGCAGAATTAGGATGACCCAAAGTCCCAGGCTCTATAATTTCTAAATCTGCTGCTAAAGAACTCCTTTATTAATCTAATCCCCGCGATGCTGAAAGTCAGGATTTTCTGCAGGGAGAAGCACAGAATGTGACATGCGTAGCACAAAGCATGACTTGGACAGGCTGGGACAGCAGAATTTCTAAAGCTCTAACCAAAATCTTAAAGAAATCTCTCTCCTGATATTCACATGCTTTCATCTTGCTGAAATATATGCTTGACTTTCCTGCAGTGATTTAGTGCTTATTTAATAAAGAAGTACCTCTACAGGAGAGTAACCCAAAGGGAGAGATTTGTTAGCACAGCCCTGATTTAATTGGTTACATAGAGATTTTGCACTTCTACAGGTCGTGTAGGAAAAGTAGAAACAGTGACAAAAGAATAAATTCAAACACTACAAGAAGTATTTATTTCTCTGTTTACAGTTTCCAGTCACAGAAAATGTTGTATCTATTGATCCTGACATTCTGTGTGCCAAGGATGAGTTATTTCATACACTGCCCCTCAAGCACTGGTCCACACCTTCTGACAGAAGAAAATAATTTATCCCTTTAGAAGTGTTGCCTGGTCATCTTTTGAGGTTTAAAGGCCAGTTGATCTACTGTCCTCGAGTTCTCATTAAAGGGACTGGATGGCTCTTTGCTAGACACCAGGAAAAGGGGAATATATGGCAATGTATCTGCCTGTCTTTGTGTCTGGCTCAGTTCAACTGCAGTAAAAAAAATCCCCACACCCAAAAGATGTACCCAGCTGAAAGAAAGTGCCTCCCAGTTAAGCACAATTCCCAAAATTTGTGTGATTTTCAGGTATTTGCAAAATTTTTTGCCCCCAACCAAAATATTATCTACACTTACATGAAAAGAAAAAAAAAAAACAAAGCTCTGACCTTCATAAAATTTACCAGGATCTTTGCCTGATTTTACCCTAATAAGAAGATAAAGTGAGTCATGTTTCGAGACAAGTTGGGAAGAAAGGGTTGGCAAATCCTCGCTGGAGATTTGTCTCACCAGTTCTGGGACTGTTGTCATCCCACTGTCATTTGCAGGGACTAATTGGAGCTTGTCATACAACAGGACCTTCAGACATTTATTCTTTGCCGAGAGAAACCTGGGAACCAGGATACTTTCAGTACCTTAAACAGTAGGAAAAAAAACATTTTAAAAAAAGGACACACTTGCAAAACTGATGATAATAAACTCCCTGGCTGTGAGTTCTGTGTGATCCCCTCAGTGCATGAGCCTAGATTTCAACTCCATAAGAATCCAGAAGCAGGATGGAAGCTTTGTTTTCCTACAAATCTACTGAGCTGCTCATTGGAGTATTTTATAAACAGACTTTATATGTTTTGATTTATAACTTTCTAAATAGCGATATACACATTAAAAATTAACTGACTGTAATTCAGAATGACTCTAATATTAAATATTCACACATGCAGTGGCAGGAACTGAAAGGCAGCTCACAGACAGGGTAGAAACTGATATCTGGTTGTTTTAAATTTGGTGCAAAAAGCAGATCATTAAAATCTATAGATGCTCAGACAAGCTGGGGGTTTGAGGTGGTAGGAAACATTTTTGCAAATGTGATGCAAAATATAATAATTTTCAGGCTAGAAGAAACAATGCTTTTGTGGGTTTTTTTAATTTTTCTAGTGATGGGAAATGCTATTTTAGGTTTATGTATCTCAGTGCTTTAGAAATAAAAGGTACATTTCAGTGAAAAATGGCTGTGAAACTGGAGAGAGGGAAGGAAAAAGGGAAAATCTCTGCACAAAATGGTTGAGAACACCCCAAACTGTTCAGGTGCCAGGGTTCCCCACAGTGAAATGGCTGTTGGACTTTGCAGACTTTTTCCCAAGTCATTGCAGATCAGAATGACAAACATATTTCCATGATACTGAAGCCAAATGTTGCCTTCCCTATTCAGGCTGAGCAGTCCCTTCTTTTTGGAAGTCTAATAGCTGGATGCAGCTCAAGAACATTGGACAAAGGATGGTGACATGTCTGTTTTCACATGTGCTGAATGGCCCAGCAAACCAAAAATGGTGGAAAAAAACCCAGTGGTTATGGAAAATTGCCCAAGGAAAGGATTTTCACACCGCTCCTCTGAGGAGTGCTGGTATTTCCCAAGAGAACCCTCCAAGAATTGTCAGTGAGCATCTTTGAGACTCCCACTTACATTAATGAAACAGCCCAGCATGAGCAAAACACTTGTTTAGTCCTGTTCAACACCTCTTCCAAGAGACTGAACACATTCTCCTCACTTCGGAGCTCTTTTTCTTCATGGGAATTCACTGGAGACATGATTAATAATTATTATCCTGTCCATATTAAAGAAGATCTTGTAGGTGAAGTGAAAGATTAAATGTACTTCGGAGTTACATCATAATGAGTTCAGTTTGATTTAGCAATTTATTTCAATTCGATTCTCTGGGAATTTTGCAAGCTGCCATTTCCTTGTCATTCGCGTTTGGTCTTTGATTACAGAAGCTGTGAAAACAAGAGCCAAAATAAAGAAAATTGGAAAGCAATATTTCCCAAATATCATCTTTTCATTGAAATTCGTCACTTTAATAAGAGGTGCCTTCTGCTCTCTTTTTCTGCAATCAAAGGATGAGGGGAAATGACCTCAAGCTGTGCCAGGGGAGGTTCAGGTTGGATATTAGGAAAAACTTGTTCACTGACACAGTGATTAAGCACTGGCACAGGCTGCCCAGGCAAGGGATGGACTCACCACGCCTGGAAGTGTTCAAAAAATGAGCGGTCAGGGCACTTTGCAATATGGTTTAGTGATATTAGTCAGGGTGATATTCAGTCAAAGGTTGGAATTTATGACCTGGGAGGTCTTTGCCAACCTTATTGATTCTATGATTTTATGTGGCCACCAGAATGAACCATCGTGGTGCTACTGAATTTCCATTTCTCTTCCAGAAAGTGCAGATTTGTGAGGAGGATTCCCAGTAACTCATACATGGGATATCTCTCTTCCCAGACTGTGGGGAGGCTGAGCCTGGTTTCTTTTTCCTCTATTTCTATCATCACGAAGACTTTCTAGCAAATAATGTGCATCCATCAGCTTTATCTGGTCAATTAAAGAAGCTGAGACACGATGCAGGTACCTCTGGTGTTAGGGCCTCTTGACCAGAAGAGACAGAAGCTGGAAGTAAGAAAAAGAGACAAATTTCACTGACTTAAACCTCTTTCAGGTTTAGGATAAACCCATAAATCTAAAGTCTATCTATAGGTTACAGTAAGCAGAGCACACAGCTAAGAGAAACAAATGGCATTTTGCACCAAGAAGGAATTGAACAAAGTGTCCTTCCATTTATTATTGGAATAGTTCATTTGGGTTATGAAACAGCACAACAGCAACTGGTCCATCTTTTCAGAGCAGGCCCTCAGTGCACCAAAAATGGTGGAAGTTTATAGTGAATATAAATGTGTGAAAATTTTCTCACTTAGTCCGACAAAGATTGTTCCTTGAATTGCACAAATACCCTTGGTGTAGCTGTGATATTGCATACATGAAGTTCCTAATATTGAAGCCCAGGAAAATGACACAGTAAATGACACTCAATTTAGAAAGCAAACAGTAGGGTTTTTTCCCCTAAGTTGTTTCTTTAACTGCATTGATTAGCAATTCATCATTCTATTTAAAATTCAATATTAACAAAATTGTAATGGATCAGCCTTACTCTGAAATCAATTCCATAGTCATAGCCATGCCCTATTATGAAGTAATGGCAATGCTAATTTTATTCTGACAAATGTAAATTGAGTGATTTATCACGCCATTATGCACTTACACCGCTCCTTCAATTTGCTTCAAAATAAAAGGAGGCAAAAAGGAAAGCTCAGGGTTACAAGTCCCCATTTTTGAATTAAGCAGCACTGAGTTTAGCCAGTCAATCCAGACTGGAACAGAGGATTTTAAGCAAGGAGTCAGAACCTGATCCTGCAAGTCACGATGGCCTCTCTGAGTTCAGCCTCCCTAACTGCCTCTGAGACTGGTTGGTTTTTACTTCAAGTGAGAATCCAGCCCTCAATTTCTGTTACTTTTCAGGAAGAGATTTAATAAATCTAATGCAGGGCTGAGGAACAGAAAAGATTAGATTCTGTCCCTGATTCAAGACTAACTTGCTGGCAGGAGCTCAGGATTTTGCTTTATGATAAAAGAATATCCTGTGAAAACATTGTAGGAATTTTTGGAGATTTAATTAAGAAAACTCACAAAGCAGCCACGGTTCTGTAACTAAAGGATGGATATTCACAGAGGTTGCCACCACCATCCACTCATCTACGATTTTGTAGACCAAATGTCCCTCCCAGCAGCCCAAAAGCACAAGTTTAACCGACTGGAGCTGAGTTAGAAAACCCAAAACATCAACAAATGGAGCCTGATGGAATCACGGGGTTTTGCCAAACCCAGGGCAGGAAAACACGGACCACCATGGCCAGAGCAGCCAGGGAATGATTTAATGGTCTAAGGCCAGCTGGAGCTGTGGTGCAGATGAGACCTCGCCATGCTGAACCACTTTGTGCTCAACTGCTCCTAAAACCTGCCAGTTACAAATCCTTTATGCAACACGGATTCCCACTGCCTGGAATATCAGGAAAACTCCTCTGGATCTGAGCAGCGAGCTGTGCAGGCACTGCCACCAACCACCTGCCACCGATGTGATTCCACCCACAGAATGGAAAAGCAAGTTGGAGATAAAGTGCTTTGCCTGAATTAACTTCTAGAAAAAAAAACCCAAAATATTCTGTTTACAAAACACAAAAGTGCCCCAAGAGTCAGCCACCGCTAAGTGCTGTTGTGAATAATCTTTTCCATGCCTTTTTCATATTCTGGAAATCTGTCTCTTACCCCTACTTATTGCATATCAAATTTGCTGTGAACAGAAGAATCAAATAATATTACAGCTGCTAAAGTAGCTGGGATGCCTGAAAAAGACCAGCCATTAATGTTTTGTGTTATTGAGCTTTTAAGGGTTTTGACTGCTGGCACTATGCAAAATGCAGTCATTTTAGTCATTGCTTTGGTGGCTGCTACATTTTCACAGGGACGTGCTGCAAGGCCTGGAGCGTCTCTAAACAATGATAAAAAAGTCAAAATAAAAGTATTTGGCTTATAATTATATAAGTGGCACTCTAAGCTAACCTCAAATGATAATTTATATTAAACTTAAATAAGAGCCTGGGTTCTTGGCAGAAGCCTCAGGGATTGATGTGATGCTGTGACAAATAAGCAGAAAGGCAATTGTACAAAAGCTACAAGAATGACTTATTTGGTTATATTGTTGGCCCTGGGTAACCTTGTGCTTGTTTCACCCTTTTTTTCCTTAATTCTTTCTGGTAAAAAGAAATGCCTGAACCAAGATTCAAGTCCAGGGCAATTTTCGAACAGCTCAGAAAAACACCAAATTTGACATCTTTGAACAACAATTAAGGGCACAGGATGAAAAACAGTGAGTAGGAATTCCTAAAAAACTTCTGAAAGTGAATATCTTCAGTCAATTTACAAAACCTTTGTTTTAAGACTGGAACATTTTTTTCATTTAAGTAACATGAAAATAAGAGACACAAGAATGAAATACAGTCCACTCCTGAAAAATGCAAGAAAGGGTAGCGAAAAGGAACAAAGGAAAAATACAGTTATCCAAGCTAAGTTAGTAACAAAAATAAACAAAACAAAACAAAAGGAAAAAGAAAATTAAAGAATTGATTCTGTGTTCTAGTTTCACCTATGCTGCCAGCATCTGAATTTGTCCTAGATATCTTTTAAAAAACTGCTTTCTAGAAAATTTATTTTCAAAAAAAAGAGCTCTCCATGGGTTTTCCTAGGATTCCTGTGCATTAGCACGGAGGTAGAAAGAGGTGATGTGACCCTGATGGGCACCCTGCCAGACTGCTCTGCAGGACAGACACACCCTGAAGGTCTCCTTGCAGGCTGCTCCCTGCCCTCCTTCCCTCCTCAGGAATTCCAGTCCCTTTGAAGAGGACTGACCTTCCTGGAGGTTTCAGGAGCTGGGAAACCTTTGCACCCTCTGGGTGTGCTCTCTGGGTATCCTTCTCGTGCTGGATGGCCAATTTAGCTTAAAAAGCCCTGAATTCATGATGATCTGCCAACAGCAAATGCAACGACGTGGCAGGAGGCAACGTGGTGAGGAAATGAGAAAATTTCCCACAAAGCTGACCCTGGTTTATAATATCTCTGGAATTCAGAGCTCATCAGCCAGTGCACAGTCATTTGTCACGTGAATGCTTCCGTGCCCACCGTGCCCTGGGGTCAGTGGGGCAGTTGTCCCTCGGGGCAAAGGGGAGAGTGGCTGCTGCTCTCACACAGGCAGTTCATGCTCTCACTCACTCCTTGTGCCAGTGGTGGCTTTGGGAGTGACATTTTAAGTGCTCAGCCATTCATCATCTTATGCTTGCAAATAAATGCATTCCAATGTTCCAAGGTACTTTATGCAAAAGCTACGGAGTTGTTTGCAATTAGAGAGCCCATTTATATCCATATTCGTCTTCTCTGACCCTCCTTGAAAATCACTCTGTCAAAAAAGAAGGAAAAAATGCTGTTAATTGTAAGTATTCTGGGAAGCAGAAGGAAATATCAAGCTGAAGATAAATTCCCCACACACACCTTCGGACTCAAAGTGTACCATGAGAACTAAAAACATTTGTGTGATGAATTTCTCTCACTGGTGGACTGAACCTAAACTTTTACAGTGTACCTGGAGCCTTTTCCTTGACTTTCATGGGTATGGACCATGAGAGCCACTCATTTCCCTCTTTTCCCATCCTGATTGTGCAACAAGTAGGCTAAATTACTGAACTATTTAAAAACATTACCTTTCTGCCAGGCAAGGTGGACATGACTTGACTGTGGGAGAGACTTGCTGTTAATCAGTTTATTTTCTTCTAACAACAATCCAGATGACAAAAAGTCAGTGTGAGTTAAATGGATTCACTGAAGCAGTTTTGCAATTGAAGCAAAAAACATGTCAGAAAGCCAGATATTTTTTGCCAAAAAATGTAGAATTTCACCGAAGCAAAGTGTGGAGCTGAAGTTACTCCTCACTGTGCATTCAGATAACCTTTAGAAAGGGGAAAATTAGCGTGCTGTATGTCTGATAAAGTCCTTATAAAGCTGTAAAAAAGCAGCCCTTAATAATTTCCAGGGATACTTCTGTAGAGGTTGGAGCCAATCACTTACAGGGCTCAGGGCAACGTGCCATGAGCACCCAAGGATCAGAAACTTCAGCTGGGAATGCCAGCACTGCCTCATCTTAAATCAGAAAAAAAATAGAAAAATAAAAGGAAAGAAAGGAGAGAATGAATTGTGAAGCAGAGATATCCAACTAGCAAAATGAAGGAATCAACAAAAAAAAAGGAGAAGAGATTCTGAGTTGTCTGACAATTGTGTGAGGATGTTCTTCTCTCACATCTATAAAGATAGCAGTTTTGGAGGAAGATATCCTAAATGAGCCCTACAAGCTGTGGGTATCCCCCCGAAAGGCCACCACAAAACTGTAGGTTGAACTTTTAGCCTCAGTCTGGCACAGATCCATGTGTGGAAGGGATGGGCAGCAGCTGAACCCGTGTTGCAGCTTTGGGAGAGCTCGGACAACACAAACAATGGGATGGGAAATGCAGAAATCTCAATAATGGGTACAGATTATGTGGATGCCAAGAGGAGTCAAAGAGATTCACTGCCCTGCCAGCTGTCCCTAAGCTGGGGGTCCTAGGGCATATCCCACAAGTCTGAGTGATAACTCATGTCAGAATAAGCTCAGGAGCAATTTTCTGGGGGGAAGAAACACAAAACAGAGTGCTCTGGGGAAGAAAAAAGCCACAGTGCTCTAAGACCGTGAAGTACATCCCAGAATTCAAGTGCTCTGCAGGCTACACACAGTCTCTGGCATTACTGAATCCAGCATGAGATGAACATGGATTTTCCCTAACGTTCAAGGAGTTCAGGGACAACTACAGCTCTGTGGAGATTGTCTTGCAGTGCAAATCCATGGGAATATGGGAAATGCTGGATCTGCCATGAGCAACCAGCAAGGGATGCCAGCTGTCCTGTTGGGAGAACGTCCTTTGCTTTTTTCTCTCCTTTTATTTTCTTTTCTACTCACCAGCATTCAGTAGAACTCTTTTTTTTTTTCCAAAGGAAAAATACCCTGAATGTTATGTAGTGCACCTCTTTTCCTGCTCCAGCAAATATTCATCCATCCCCTACCATTTCAAACGCTCACATTAAGGCATCACATTTATTTCCTGCAAGGGATTTGTTCCTTATAAACCCACACTGCTGCTGCACTAACGGGGAACAACTGCAGGTACAACTGCTGCATTAATACTTTACCATCAACACGCTTTGATCCTCCACCAAAGCCAATTAATTCCTGCTGAATCCCTGCCTGTGGGCTAAAAACACCTCAGCACAAGTCTAAAGCACTTTGACTGGTCCCCTTGGGAGTGTACCTGCCCACAGAAGCTGGTTTTTAACTCATCTCCTGAGAGGAGGCAGGCAGGAGGCACTGGATTCCCTCCAGGCTATTTAGCCAGATATTTGTTTGGCACCCAGATGGGTTTTCAGTGAGTCTGAGGTGAAGCTCCACGCTGTCACTGTTGTACCTCTGCACACTTGCATTTTGTTCAGAGCTGGTGGAATTACACGCAGCTGCTTCTGCACTGCACTGCAGGCAGACAAATCTGCTTATGGGCTTTGGAAAATGTGGCTGCACGTGTGTGCCGACAAACCTGGAAAGGGAAAACTGTGGAAACACCACATGCAGTGCAAATTTCTTCTTCTCGGTGTTACCCGTATTCTGTAACCTTCCCAAGGCGTTGTGGTTCACATTTAGCCATTAACTCACGGGAACTGGGCTGGCAGGCAAGCACACTCGATTTATATTTAATCCACCAACTCCTGCATGTTGATGTGTGCCAGCAAATCAAATGTAAATGCAAAGTAATGTGTAATCTGTGAAAGCTGAGGAAAATGATCAAGTGACATGCATTACCATGGGAAATAACGACATCAAACACGATCCCTTCCGAGTGAACAGAGATGAGCACACTGCACTGAATTTAAAAGGTCCAGCAATCCAACAAAGGCTCTGTTAATGAATCAGGAGCCTTATCTGAGGGGATATTGAAATAACCCAGCTCAGCAGCCCAGGGTTTCTTTTATTTGTTTCGTCCATTACTTTGTTTACCAACACTAAAACCTTCTGCTCTGCAAGTTGGCCATGAAGAAATCAGAGACTGATTAATGCAGAAAATGAAGGGAATTCAGCTCCTCTGATGAACTGGGAGATAAGCAGAATTCCTCTTTTTTAACTGACTTTCTTGAGTTAAAAGGACACTCAGAAATCCTGACCAGCATTTCTCTTGTATTAAACATGCCCATCTTGAATCCGGCATCTAATTCAGAGGCAGACTTCTTCAAAGGTTATTCATGTGTTATTTTTATTAGTGGTTACAGCAACTTGCTGAAGAGTGAAGCTAAAAAAACATAACCCAGGCACCCTAAAGGCTGTGAAAAGAGAATTAAGAAAAATGTAATATGCACTTCAAAAAGGCCACAGTCTCACACGTTCCGGGATGGTTTTGTGCAGGGATGGAAACAGAGGGTGCTGCAGGTCACAGGACAAGGCAAGAGATCTGATTGTGCACATCCTCCACAGACCAATTTACCTGAACTCAAATTACGAGTGGTTTTTCCTTCATTAAAAAAATTAATGTTCACAAGAATATCTGAGTTTCAAGACTCCCTCAGAAATTAATTTCACAGGCTGTGAAAATGCTGCAGAAAATGCAATTCTATCTCCTTTTGGCTTTTCCAACCAGCTGAATGTGCTGAGGTTTGGGCTCTTCTATCCTGATGCAACTTGAGAACTGCACTTTGCACAAAGCCTTTAGCACTACAAGATTAAATGTGAGATAAAGTGCTATAATACACCCATTGCCTTTTTATTGAGTGCTTGCAGTTGCAGCACAATCCAATATAATAAAACTTGTGCCCGAGTTTTTATGTTCTTTTTTTTTTTCTCCAAATGACATGACAACTGGAGTCATTCCACAACTGCAGAAGCACCAAAATACTTTCTTAATTTCAATTTAGGATTTCTGAAAAGAGTTAAAGGGATATTTGGTTGGTGTGTGGCCATTATAACTCCACTAAAACAATAGAACTGCACTGGGTTACATCATCTGAAGACACATTGTCAAGAATTTCATAAAATCTTCATTAATAAACTGACGTACCTGGTAATGAAATTGTCATTAATGCACTGCATGGATGTCTTAGAACCTGATTCCTCAAAACTTGTGAAAGGTGTGGACATTAGATCCAAATTCAGACAAAATTTCACAGAAGTAAATCTTTTTCTCCATCTTTACCCCTTGTTATTTCCACTGAAATTATTTGTGCTGCTATAACTGAAGCATAGCATAACCAGAAACAGAATAATAATTACTCTATAAATCTGATTATAAGGTACTGATTTGGGCAGTCTGAAATAGTGTCTCTTAACCTGACTGTGTTAAGTGGGATCGCTGCAACAGGAAGGGCTGAGAGGGATCCTCTGCTGAACAGCTGGAAATGATCCACTAAAATCCTCCTATGGGAGGAAGACATGTTCAGCACAGATTGTGAAATCAAATTAAAAAAGAGATTACACTCTGTCCCACGCTCCAGATGAACAATGTTGCTCGTGGGGAAGCCACCAGGCACTTCCCCACCAATTTGTGTGGCAAAACTTACAAACCTCAAGGCTCTCATTAGCAGAGAGGATGTCATTGATGGGTAAAAGTTGCGTTCAGGTGTTTTCAAAAAATTTGGAGTCCAGCCTTTAAAACACAGGTGCTTTGGAATATGCCAGCTGGGAAAATCTATATGATTAGACTGCTGTAATTTTAAGTATATTGCACTGCCTGTCACCTGTAAGCAGAGGCTTCACTTCATCTTCTCTGTATCAGCACAGAGCTTGTTAATAATTACTGATTTATAAGACATCATATTTGTGCTCAATAATGCTAATTTTATGGATTTCATGAACAGCTTCTTAAATAATGTCATTATTTAATGTCAAAGGACTGGGGAGTTCAAATAAACCAGCTGCATGTTTTCTCTATTTTGCATTCAGCCTCCAGAGTAGAATATAAAAAACTAAAGGAATTTGTCATAACTCACATCATCAGGACAGATTTACCAGTCACAGAGAACTGAATTATACCTCTTATTAACCAACAAATTCAATATTTAATATAAAGGCAACCTAAAGGAGATAATTACTTTTGCAATATAAGCAGAAGATGGTAGCATGCAAAGGTACAGACTGTCAGAAGTGTTCTGTAGAAAGCCTTTCATGAATTGTCCTGTGTCTCGGAGTAAATTGGACCTCTCTGATTAACTTTGACACATGAAGAGGTTGCAAATGATTCAATTAATTCAAAAATAATTTTCATGGAAAAGATATATGTTGCTCTGCCACTTAACTAATAATGAAGTCAGTGTGATGGTACATTTAGGAAGGGTTTTTTTACAGCTTGTACCTTCAGCATTTCTGTTTGTGGCCAGATTGAGCAAAACTTGTTGGGATTGGGACAAAAATTCCAGTCAGCACAACAAACAACCTGTTGGTTTTTAATGATAGACTGTTTTCCCTCATGAAAATCAGTACAAAATAAACTACACTTCCTTCTTCCTGTGAATTTCTCTTTTTTTCCTCAGCAGAATTCCCCCTATCCAGCTATTAAACTCCAGTTGTGACCATTGCCCTACTCCCTGCTTGCTGTCGAGGTTGACTGAGTGCTTGTGTCATGTTCTAACCTCTGCTGCTCTGTGTCTTCTTCTTCTCTGCTTTTCCTCTTTTTCTTTAAATAATGTGAGATTCAGTGCAATTGGGCTATGAGAAATTTTTAAGTCCACATATACATCATATATATCACATATTTTTACACACCCTTGTTTCTAAGAGGCAATACTGACAGCGCGGCTATTCTATCATTCTCAGAAGGTAGATCTTAAATGGATCTGCACTGAAGGTGTTCTCCAGCATGGATTTGAGAATCACAGATTCAATAAGGTTGGAAAAGCCCTCCCAGACCATCGAGTCCAACCTGTGACCAGTCCTCACCTTGTCCCCAGCCCAGAGCTCTGAGTGCCACGTCCAGGAATTCCTTGGAAACCTCCAGGGATGGGGACTCCAAACCTCCCTGGGCAGCCCCTTCCAATGCCTGACCACCCTTTTCATGGAGAAATTCCTCCTGATGTCCAACCTGACCCTCCCCTGGCACAGCTTGAGGCTGTGTCCTTCTGTCCTGTCCCTGTTCCCTGGGAGCAGAGCCCGACCCTCCCTGGCTCCACTCCCCTTTCAGGAAGTTTTAGAGAGTGAAAAGTTCTCCCCTGAGCCTCCTTTTCTCCAGACTAGAGGTACCAGGCTAACTGGTTCATTAGTTGTAAAAGACCTCCTTTATTTTGTGGAAGTCTAAAGCTCTATCCACATTTAATTACAAAATTTGCCATTGGGAGGACAGATCTGCAAGAAATCTCTCCTGGCTAAATTATAAATGCTGTCAAACCCTGCAGTCCTTATTCAAAAAACACTCTCTGTGACTTTAATGACTTCATGATTTGACCCCATCCCTCTGTACAGCAGATTTCACCTGAAATCCCACCTGAAAACACAACTTGGAGAGTAGTGGGAGATCAGTAACATCTATTTGAGCAAAACAGGGATGAGAGTTATCCCATGGTCTTTTCTGTCATTTCTGAAGAAAGCCCTGCCATAAGCAGGTTGCAGCATTAAAATCCCAGTTTGTAAAGCTTCCCCTTAGAACCACATTTTCAGCAGTGAGTGTGCTCTGATCTCAGCTTAACCTGGAGAAGCTGTTCTGGAATCAAACTTTCCCATGTTTTGATTACACATTTTTAGGAGTAAAGACAGCAAAGCCTCCCCAGCTCCCTTGCACCTCCCCTCATGTCCCTCTGATGCCCTGTGCTGATATTAAAAGAGCAAATGGATTGCAAGGGAGTGGGATGAACTCACCTGTTTGGTTGGTTGCTATCTCCACAGCTCAGCGTAATTCACCCAATTCTGTAATTTCTGCCCAAGAAACAGCCTGCAATGAGATTACAGGAGAACTGAAGGTCAGTTCCGAACCGTGTCATCAAAAGGAAATGCAATGTACACTTGCACTATATTTATCTCTAGTAAATGTTGTGCAACAAATAGGATGAAGCAGAGGTGTGCAGTGGGCAGAGAGATAAAATTGAACGTGAAGTGTTTGCTAGCGAGTGTTCATGTCAGGGAAAATCTCACCAGGCTGCTTCAGGCACAGCTGGGATGCTGGGGCTCAGTAAAGTCACCTGAGCTCTCCATTTTTTTAAGAGTCAGTTGTGTTTAAAGTAAATTTTTTTGGTAGAAAATGAATTGGGTTTTTTGAACACACGTGAGACAAAAATTAGCAAGTAAAAGGAGCTCCTAATCTCACACAAAAGTTACAAGACACTTGCTAGAGGAAATGAGTTGTGAACTAAGGGCTCCACATCAGCCCTCCAGCCAGGCAGAGTGTTCCATATCAGTTGTAGGAAGTAGAGAATTCCAAATGCATTAACAAATTTCTGCTAAAATCAGGTTTTAACTGGAAATGTTCACTACATGCTAAACAAGGATTTTCTATGTAATCAAACTGTGCTCCTATTAATACTTTTCATGAAACACATTTTACATCGAATCTCATTATGATTTCCTTATTACTCACTGTGAAGTATCTTAGCACTCCTTTTTGCTGTTAATTTTTCACATAACTCTTCTCCTCCTCTTGCAGAAAAAGCAAGGAAATATCACTGAGTTATAAATTCCATTTTTGTTTCCATCAGTTCATTATATAAATTATTCAGAACCATTTTATAAAGTGGAGATTTCAGATTCCCTTACAAATACAAGGAGAAAAGACAATCCTAAAACAAAACAAAAAAAGGTAAAAAACCCTCAAATATTTTATGCAACTTTAATTATCTTTTTAATTAACCTACAGCTTGTTCACTAGTTTATAGTCTCTACAATATGTCCTTTATACAATAGATGTTACTCAGAATATTTCATTCACTTATCATAATTACTATTCCAAGCCTCCTAACAATGCTCTCCCGAAAAGAAAAGAGGGAAGAAAACAACAAAGGAGCAATTCCCTAGGCACAATATTTCTTTTGGGTTTGAACTCTCCATTTGCATATTCATCTCCAACAAACAACATCTTCTGCCACCTCCACAGTTACCTTTTACAGCAAAACACCCCCTTCCTCTGCAAGCCAGGAGCCACCACCCCGTGCATTGAGAAATTAAGTATTTTAATCAAAGAATTCCAAATTAAGAAACGGCAACGTTTCTTAATTAAAATCTACTTCCAGTACTTATTTTGAAAATGATAAAAGATTTCTACACTTATATCAAACCCACATGCTTCTGAGGGTACAGGAACTTTCGTACCAAGTATCAGGAAATTTGGGAGCACTTTGACTTATATATCAATATTTATTTGCTGTAATGAAATTCAAATACTGTGTTAGCAGCCACGGGTTGTTTAGGTAAGAGAGAAAATAGTACAGCAAAATCAAAGTGGTTTGTTCCAAGGAAACAAATGTCAACAGGAAACTACCAGGCAAGATTCTACAGGAAAGACAAACACAAATGTCCTGGAATGTATGCCTGGAACAGGGAAAGATGAGACACATGGAGAAGAAGAGATTACATTTGAAAGGTAAAACAAGAGACAAGATGTATCTGAAGGTCTTTTCTAACTCTATTTCCCGCTGTTCAGTATAAATTCTGCTTTTCTGCTACAGCTCAGCAACACAGAAAGTGTTACCCACTATGACCACACCTTGAAAATTAAACCCATTTAACTGGTGTGGAATTACTCCCTTAAAAATCAGGTTTGTTGAGAGGGATCTCCAGATCGGTGGGATGTCTGGTGAGCCAAGCAGAGGCTGAAATTCTGGGGCAAAAGGGAAGCAGAGCAAGAGATGGAAAAGGAGTGTGACAAGAAAGGGTGAAACTTTGGAAGTTCGGAAGTCAGTAAACACCCATCATACACCAGCAGTGTCACTCACATCTGAAGAAAACATGTTGTCTTCTGAGGTTGAGAAAGAGAAGTCAAAAAGTCATAAGTTTCATCTGGAACATCAAACAATAAACTGATTTTCTTTAGATAAATCTGTGTTAACATCTGGATTGTTAATTATGAAGCAGATGATGGTTGACAGCAGATGCCAATAGTGTATTTAGAAAGGATTCCACTGATTGAAAGCTACGTTTTTAATCTGCCAGAGTAAAAGACACATAAAACAGTTTCTAATAGTGTTGCAGGGGAATGAAGCAAGTTTAAAACTCTGTATATAGAAGTGGGTTTTTATAAGCTCTCATATTAAACTACTCATATACATCTAGCATAATATTAATAATGGAAATATGCCTGAATCCTTCTAGTCAACATCACTCAGTGCTTCATGGGAATATGATGAAAGCTGTCAACATAATTATACAAAGAATTCAGGATTAGTGGTGTGTTTTAGCAAACTGATAGCAAAGTCTCCGCTGAGCAAAGTTTTGTTCATGATATTTTCTGTCCATTCTTGCTCAAGTACTTTTCAGTAGCATAACAAACACAAATATATTATTTGCTCTTTGATCCTTCCTCCAATAAAAGTGTTACAGCTTTGTTATTGTTTTTTTAAACATCATTTTACTTTGTTTTGCATTTATTGGTTTGTTTTTAGGGGGATGAATTGTGCTGTTCAATAGGCTCAGAGGCTGAAATATTTTATAGTTGTTATTCATTACTCTGAATTTCAATAATCTGTAGCACCTCCTTGTCCTTTAAAATATTGGCAGCACTCAGTGGGTTTTATTAAAATATCTGGGATGCTTCTTTTTAATTTGTCAGACAAGGGGTGGCACAGGTGGTAATGCAGAATAGGAGGATTCATCTGAAACAGAAATAACCTCCAAGGACATTGCCCTGCTGTCTATGTTTATTCAAATTCCACTGACTTCTGTGAGAATTCTTCCCAGCTAATGATGCTGAGTATCAGCCCAGGTTCTTTTCACCTCTTCAGCAGGTAAACAATAATTTTCATCTGCTCTGAGAAATTCACATCATTTCATTTCCACCTTGCTTAGGGATATTTGCAGGAAGTAAAAATATCCACTCAGTTAAAACATGACTTAATAAATCAGTACATTCCAAATAACCTTGCAAGTTTAAACAGTGTCTGTTCCTGTTACCGCCAACAACCACAAGGCAGAGCTGAAAAGTCACCAGGCAAAGACATGAATACATCAGACAGGCCACACCATCAAGACCTAAAACAAGAGTTACTTGGTTGGAAAGCCGAAGAACGAGCAGAAAAGCAGAATTTTCAGGTAAATAAACATATCTAAATTGGCTTGGAAGCAACTGCAGCTGGGACTGAGGAGTCGTCATCACAGTACAAATAAATCAGAGTTCTCAGAATTAATATAAAGCCTCTTCTCATCTTGCAGCCTGAGAAGAACTAATCAAATCAAATAATTTATTCAAGGAATACCAACTAGAAGACAGCTGTCATCTCAATTAAATTAACTCATATTGCCAGCCATGCCACATCATCCCTCTATTGACCTCAATCCATCCATTTATGTAGTTATGAGTTATAGACACTCCTTAAAGGTAATTCTGTGTTCCAACCCCATGCCTGCCTTCTGGGAATTTAATTTTGTCCTATCAAACTCTGTTTCTTGTCTAACCAGCATTCCAGACAACTACCAGTCAAACCTGGTAATCTTGAAGTATTCCTCAATACTTTGACCCTTTTTATACCTTCTTAATATACATTTGACATTTAAATGCTTCTTTTTTTTTAATTGATAAATGAAAATGAATTTTATAGATGTGCAAAATGAAAGGAATTTGTCAAGAATTTGAAAAGTTGATAGTGTAACAGAGGAATTTTAATAAAGATTTTGTCGTGATAAAAAATGAAATTCCATTTGATAACCCAATTCTTCTGAAATTATTCAGTCTTTTGTAACTGAATTTTTTAGTATCATAAAATCATAGAATACTCTGAGTGAGAAGAGACCCACAAGGGTCATTGAAGTCCAAATTCCTCTGTTATCATCCAGAATATGAATATTGGCACCAGTCTGAGTGGGTGAGATACACAATATTTGCAGTATATTTAATCTTACCTGATTTAGCTCTATGTACTTAAATGGACATATCATTATTTTTGCTAGATAAACTTGTGATACCCTCCCTTGTTAAACTATTTTCCAAGAATTTCCTCTGGGATTCAGGAATTGTGAAATCTGTTGAAAAGAATAAGGAAGATGTGAGAAAAAATAATCATTGGATGATTTAAAACATTCCCTTAACGAGATGTGTCTGGAACACGGAGATAATGAAGTCACACACACTGATGAAACATCATGGAGGAATATAACATTTTATTGAATGTGATGAAAGTAATGTAAGATGTTAAAGTTTAAAACTCTTCCATATTGTAATTTGTAAGTCTTTATGGCCAATATTCATGCAAGCCAATTGCTACAATAATCACTTAATTCCTGACTCCACAGAAATTAACTCCACAATCCAATTGCAGAGAGCAGAATGAGTTTAATATTCCAGCAGTTATAGGATAGAGTGTCTTATTTAAATACATATGCACTTTGAGCTACTTGCTCTTTCCAATTTTGCCTTGAAATTATAATAATTATCCTACACATTATTATTTTTCAGCAGTTGCATGTTATGTCCTTATACAGAGATAGGGGTAGGTTCCAGACGGGAAAGCAACATTGCAGAAGTGCATGAGAAAGTAGAATCTCTTTCCAATTAGGCAGCTCCTAAAAGTAGCTTAATAATCCTTTGGATGGAAAACTACAGTAATATTTTCTAAGGTTCAAATTTAAGAGTTCATTTATGGACAATATTCTAACCAGGAGTAGAAAAGAAAGGGATGTATCCTAGATAAAAAAATTGGAAGGGATAGATATAGCCACTGGGTTTTACCTGGTGTGCTATGCTAAGGCAAAATATAAAGGAGAAAAAAATTGATTTTGATTAAGATTTGATTTTTATCTGGTAATTTCTTCAACAAATTCATTAAAGTTTCTCTTCTCTTAAAAAAGAAAATTAAGATAATTAGGAGCAGCTTTTAATACTACATACCATGGTACATCTCCATAGGAAACATCATATTGGTATCAGAGGAATTCTGGATATCAGTATCCAGAATATCAGTACTTATTCTGGAGATCAGGCTGGATAAGGATATATTTTCTTTTACTTCCGTCAAGGTATTAATCTGAATTCTGTCAGAGAAGAGATGACCTGCTGTCATCAGCCCTGAAATGTGAGCTCATTTAAAAACACCAACCTCATCTTCAAAAAACAAAACCTGAATGGTAAAGACTGAGGGGTTTGTAAAATACCTGGTGCGTAAAGAGACTTCAAGAAAGGAAACCATGGTGACTGAAACACATTAAAGAGCTACAAAAACAAACAAATAAACAAATACAAACCACTGAATATTTCCAAAATCTGCTCAGCCCAACCAGAAATGGCTCTCTCCTAACCCAAGGCAGCTGCATAACTCAGCCTACACGAAAACAGGGGCACAAAAGAGCCTGAATAACAACCACTCCTCTTTTGTACTCTCGGCTGTTTTCAATTACTTTCCTTAAGTGAACAAGTCATGCAGAAGATGTTACCAGTCAGATTTGTGATGTTGGTTAGGATCTGCACTCACATCTCAGCTACTGACTTAATAAGTACTACGTGTTCTGCCACCCACATATTTGACCTTTTGCGGCAAAAATACGCCACGTTTTAAGCACAGTAATTCCAGTATGACATCTTGGACAAGTGCAAGGTATCATTTGGTTGTGAGACACTTCCCTTTGAAGCTTCTTGTGCATAAATTAGGCTGTATAATTTCTAGGCCTTCAATCAAAAAGCAATTTGTTTTCACTAACTTGAAATGGATGAGATTTAACTCATTAGGATTTAGACTGATGTTCGTGGCATGTTGTGGAACATGAGGGTTCAAGTAAAGGACATCGTTTTTCCAGCCTTAGTCATGACAATAAATTGCTAGAACAGAGCTGGTGAAGGAACCAGGCTTTTAGCTCAGGAATGCTCTACAAATACAGCAGATTCCTTAAGCTGTTTTCCAAAATCACAGCAGTTTATTTAGTGCCAAATCTACAACAGCGTCAACTCTAAATTCATAGAATTTCTGGTTTAGGTAATTGCTGGGGATTTATTCTCAATGTCTATTAAATAATTACAGTCACCTCCTCCTACTGCTTTGTGCCATCCTATTTTTATCGCTTGCTTCCCAAGGTATTCTTTGCTAGATCCATAGTTTCTTCTTTTTCTATTTATCCACTTTTTTAAACATTGCTTCATTTTAAGCATGTGCTGCTTCCCTGCTACTATTCAACAGCTCCAATATTTTGTGATGTTTCATAGCATTTGCCTGAATTCTGCTGCTCTGGGCTGTTTTCCTGTAGCACAGCTGAAGTCTTAAAGGGAAGTCTTCCCTTAAGGAAAGAAAGTCTTCCTTAAGGGAAAGAAAGTCCCTTTTGATTTCAGGCAGGATCAGATGAAATGTCCCTCACAGTCCTTAACTGCTGATCATCAGAGCAAAATATCTTGGTATAAAGGTTCTTCTCTCCAAATAAAAACATAAGTCCAAAATTTCTTTTTTTCTGCATCTCTTCAGTGGCTTCACTGTATTTGTTACAGGTTGGCATTTTGTATTTTCACAAAAGGCCAACGTGCTTCTGTACCATTATTGGAAAGATCAATAATTTTGTTTTTGAAATTTGGCTATTAAGTAAAATATGGAAAAGCATGGCTTGAGGCAGAAAGGAAACAATAAAAATTAAACATCTGATTGTTCTAAAAATTCATTGTTCAGTTTACAACGTGTGAGTCAGCTGCTACCAGAATGCTACATGTGCCATCTATTTCCAACGTGTGCAAAAGGAAATGCTGTAAAGTTCAGGAGAGTGGGAGTGAGATTTTGGCTTTTAATCTCAAAAGCCTCAGAAGTTGCTCAAAACTTGACCAATGAGGTTATGGCAAAGCAACTTGAATATCAAGCAAGGTTTTCTCCACGTTCTTTTTCTATATACAGTAAGTTTTTCAGACATGTTTCCCATAGTCATGCAGATGTGACATGGATTGAATTTAGAGATATTTTGTGTATTTTTCAACTCACTGTGAGTCCTTGAAAAGAACTTTTCTAAGAAAAGAAAAAAAAGCCCCGAGACAGAGCTGTTCAGATGCTAAGTCAGCTGCTGAAGTTAGGTAAAAAGAAGAAATCATCCTACTAAATGTTTCCTTTGGCTGAAGTAACCTTCATTTCTTCTGGAAAAGGTTAAACATTGATATACAATGTACCTTTTGGAAGCAAATTAAAAGAACTGGAAAATCACAAGATACCAATCACAGAGGTAATTAAGACAGAACAATTTTCTGGATCTATACAGTGTCAAACACATTCTTAGGGTCTCTAACTCCCTGTTCCACTCCTCTCAGAATTAGCAGTTTATATAGAGATAACAGCCAAATTAAAGAGGACCCTGAATCTCTATTTTTTCTCACTCTCCAAGCTGTTCTATGGCCTTCAAAGATTTGATTTCTGCAGGATTCCCTGGTTTTGATTTTTAACAGGTTGCCAGGTCTCACTTCCCTGCTAAAATGCTGGAAAGCTGATGGTGTCTTCTTTGCTTGACTTAGTAGAAACATCACTACCAAATGCCAAGTTGATAAGGTGCACACAGTCTCCTCCATAAACTCTCAAACTAATGAGAGAAAGTGTCATTCTTAAGGAAAAGGGCAATAAATCAACCTCCAGTGCTGAGACTGCATCATGTGCATTGTTTGCTATTTGCATTTGAGTCACATGTGTTTAAACTCCCCCGTGGGGTGGTCAGGGAATTTTGTCAGGAGCTGCTTTATTTACCAGAGTCAAAGTCATTATCAGCTCTGAAGTCTGCTGCTGTTTGTTCCAGTGACAGGGAATTCTATTGCAAATTCCTAACTGAATAGGAAATGTTAGTTTAAAAAAAAAAAAAAAAAAAAGCTTTTGTCTACTCTGGAAAAAATATTTCTTAGGTTTGGGAGGATGTGCTGCTGGCTGGTTACAATATCAGTGCTGGTGTAGCAGATCTGCTTTCCAAATGATGCCATGAACCATCAGATACAAATCATCTGAAGGTATTATTTTGTGAATTAACTTGCCTGAACTTTTAAAAAAGATTAACTTTTCACACAACACTAGTGACTCCAAATTTAACACATCTTAATGATCTTATTTAAACTGCAGAATGGCAAAAACATCTTAGGCTTCTCCTGGATTCTACAAGAAATAGATTGATAAACCTGCAAGACAAAGCCAGGCCTAAGAGAGCACAATTATCCTGGTTTCACTTGGGATTTGGAAACTTTGACCCTTTACCTTCCCAAATGCCTGAAATTGTTCACTAGAATCAACTTGCTTGTACATCAAACCAGATGGGCCACTCCAGTTTTACCTTGGGGATTTGTAGAAGGCAAAGGGCTTTGACTAATCAAACGTTGGTTTATACACTACTTGATAGATATATTTTATTTATGATAACTACATGCTTTTTCTTATGAATTCACCTTCCCCTTAAAATTCAGAAGTATTTCTCTTTTCACTAGGATGATAAAATGGTATTATCACTGTTTTAATAAAATTACATTCTGCCAGGGTGAAGAATGGAAAAAAGGAACCAGAAATCTTGAAGATCAGGTAGAGCTTTCTGACATGCAGGTGGGAGTGCTCAAAGTATCCAAAGATAACATTTTTCCCACATCCAGGTGTGATTGCTCAAAGTATCCAATTCAGGTTTCTATTTAAAGATCACATTTTTCACCATGGTCAAGCATTGTCGAGTAAACTTTGCAAAATACACAGGAAATAAAGTGGCACAAGTGAAAAGGCAGAGCGACTCTGTAAAACTCTGGCCTGGAGCTGGCTGTGAACTAAGAGAATAAAGCAGGTGCTTACTCTGTTATTGTGGGGTTTTTTTTCCCTTTATTTATCTCCTTGGCACCAATTATTGGCCACCATTAGAGATAAAAAAGTGAACAAGCCGTGCCTTTGTGTGCCCCAGTCCACACAGCACACAAATAAGTGCAATATCCACACCAGGGTGAAGCTGAAGACAGGAAGAGATGGGGATTCTTCTCTTTTATGGCTTTTCACTGTGGAGAGCAAAAAATTAAATGACCTTTATGAAGAAAATGAGAGAGAATACTCAGAGCACAGTAAAACCACCATGTCTGATTTTCTGATATAAATTGCAGCATTGGAAACTCTATCAAGCCCTGTATTAGGAAATCTTTAAATATTGCAAGTTGCTGCGAATTAATTTCTCTAATGGCTGCCAAAATCACCCAAGCCTATATAACAGTGCAACAGTTGTAATAAATGTTTTGGGAAAATGTTTTACTGATTTTAGGTTGTTAGCACTCACCAAATCTGATCTGTCAAGTTCAAGCTGTTCCAAGTACTCAAACAAAGAGCTAAGAGGAGCTAAGAGAAGAAAATTACTGCATGATGGAGAAGAGAAACTCAAACCTGGTAACTCATTAAAGAAAGAAAAGTGACTAAAAGCGTGACTTTTTGTATTTGTATTTTTCCTTTTGAGTGATTAGGGATAATGGATGAAAATGATGTGCTTTATACCTTGTAAAGAGGAAAGAATTTTTCTTTTCTTTATTTACACAATAAAACTGATAGAAACCAGGAGAACAAATTGATGTTACAAAATGCTTTTGTCTAGATAGGGTTGAGAAGGAAAGAGGAGGATTGACAGGAAACTTTGTTCGAGTTTCTGCTCTTTTAAACCAAAGTAGGTTTGTTAATTTTTGTGGGGTTATTTCTGTTACTGTGAAGTGATTTAAATATGATGGCATTTATCATCCTCTAAACTGGGGAGGGATTTGTTTGACAGGTTCAGGGCTGGATGTAGATGTCTATAGGAACCTGATATATTTTCACCATATTCTAGAGTATCTGAAGGCCCAATTCAGTTGCCCAGAGTTAATTTAGTGACTTTTAAAATCCTATTATATCCTGCTAATCCACTGCTCCATATATTGTTGATTAATCTCTACCTTTGTCTTACCTTTAACTTTTAATTTATATTCAGTCTTAGAAATCCAAGGCTTAATGAAACAGTGACTTTTTTTTTTAATTTGAGTGAATATAATATGTATGTTTATTTTGCTTCAGTTAGTGCATTATTTCTATTTCAATTTGATTCACAACATGAAAATGAGTATTTACTACTCTTACTTACTGTTAGCATTTCCAATAAATAATATATGTTGTTACCGAGTAAAAGTTATCACTGCTTTTCTCATAGATCACCTTTTTAACTCTGAAAACATCTTTGATCTTCCAATGATTTTATAGAGCTGTCACTGAGCTTTTTCAAGAAAGGCTCTCTGATTTTCCAAAGAAAAAATTAAATTCTAGATGAAAGTCACTAAAATTTAAAATGAATTGAGGATGTTGCAGTATTTTCAGTTCTTGACAGTCATGATGGCTTTTTAGCTGTTGTGCTCCTCACTTAACTCTGGGATACGGCATAACTCTGAAATATATTTTATTCCTTAGTTATACTGCAAATATCTCCTAGCAACCTGGGAATGGGACACTTAAAAGACTAAACTTTCCTGGAATCACAGAAATGCTCTCCCAGTGTTTTCCTATCCATGTTCCGAAGGCAAAGTAACCAATTCCAATCTCGATCTTTCCGATCTTGTCCTGTAACTGGACAAATTTGAAGATTTTGGTACAGACCATTGGATTGTACTGTTGGATATTTGGAATGGAACTCCCCCAGCCACACAGCATTTGTTTGTAAACTGTCAGCACTCTCTGATCCTCCACTCTGGGCTGGAGCATCCATTTCACTGGATTTATTCTCGGATTTTCCTGGGCGATTGTGGCGGGATTTCAGCACTGCACTTTTACATATTTAAATATATGTGCAATGTTTCCCATGATCTCTCCATGGCTGGTTGCTCCTTGTCTGCCTTTGGCAAGGGAGGCTTTTATTTCTTCACTGATGCTCAACTGCTTGTTTTGGCTCCTGGAAACTTGTGTAGCAAACATTGCACTCCCCCACAATTCCAAATATACTGGGTGCTGTACGAGAGTTTCTGTGGGATGGTATTTACAGTAGAGGTGGTTATAAATAAAAGTGTCAGTAGTTTTTAATTTCCATAGATGTACTTAACAGCATATATTCTATAGAATAGAAGATATCTCTTACCCATAGCTGCTGGCTTGGGGTTTTCCTTTGCTTTCCTCAGAGGAGACTGCAGGGATCAGACTATTTCACAGCAGGCACTCTAGAGCCTTAACTTTTTTTATCCTTTTTTTATTCTGGTCATTAGGAGTGTGTGAACTTCATTCTAAACCCTGATTGCACTCAGGAATATGGCAGCACAAACCCCACTCCCTTGAGGTGAGCGAGGAGAGAAGAGTTTGGTATTTCCAGCAGCAAATGCTAATGCCAGCCAGGAAACCCAGGGCACTCCACTGCTACCTACAATTCCTGCCTTTAAGGAGAAGAGGGAGCACAGAAACCTTCAGCTCAGCAACTTCTCATTCTCCACCTCTGGAAGAGCCAGGCTCCTTCTGACAGATGAGCCTAAATGGAGCAGAAGGGGCTGCACCCTCAGGAAAAGGTCGGGAAGCACAGTCAGCGGTGAAGGCAGCCGACACTTACTGCAGGATCTTGCTGCTCAGTGTATCTGCGCATTATTGGAGCACAAGATTTCTGCTTCAGGCAGTTGAAAGTTCCTGCTGCATGAAGCCTGGGACAGAGAACAAACTGGAGAGGTTAAGGAGAGGTGGTAGGAGAGAAGAGCTCTTCCCAGGGAACTTCTCCAGGGCCACACTAAAGTGGAACCTGCAGCATGAACTCAAAGGGTTGATCAGAGGAATTCCTGGGTCACGGGAATAGGATGCCAAGGGATACACCGAAATCTTCCCTTCTACTGCAGAGCAGATTTCAGTGATCAGGCAGGAATTTTCACAGTAAGCAGCAGGTTAGAAGACAAACACTTGGCCCAAGTCTGGAAAACCATGGATAGGGTTTAATGAGCTCCCCTGGCTGCCACAGCTGCAGCTCACCAAGGAGATTTTAAGGAAGAGTGGCTGTTACCTCACTTTCTCCCAATTAAAAAGAATCTGAACAGATTTATCCCATTTGATTGAACCTACTACAGCGTGAAAAGAAACACAGTTGGTTTATGAAAATGTTGATGGATCAGTAGAAAGAACAGAAGACTTTGGAAGTTTCTTGAATTAGCCTTTGAAAAGGCAGCCAATTTTCATCTTCCTTTATCCAGGCACATATGGATGGTTCCATAAGCACAAAACCCACTTATCTTGGTGTGTTTAGGGTATGGGATCCAAATGAGCTGAGATACAGTCCTCTGAAATCTGGCTCATCACTTATGAAATCTGAGTTTTTATCCTTTGGAAAACTTGTCATCTTGGGAGAGCGGATATATTCCAGGTGTGCTGTTAAAAGTAGGATGCAGAAGAGGCTTTAATCAACTTATGATTCATTAAACAATATTCCTGGAGACTTGTTTTTGCTGGTTGTCATCAAAATTAGAGCATGGATGGGGGGGGCTGTTGCATTATTGGTGAATTTTCTGATCCAAAAATCGTGGGGTTTATTTTAATTAAACCAAAGTTCCTTTTTCATCAGATAAAATTACCCGAAATGAATTTCTAAAATTCCCATTTTTTAACCTCAACATCACAAGGCATACTTGTTCTGGGGATTGAAAGTCATGACAAATGAGGAAACTGCCACTTTAGAATGTGTCTGAAGCTGATCTATCCTTATTATGACACAGGGCCTATTGCACAAGGATATCTCCTTATCATTTGGGTGTTCTGTGAAGTTTTACAATAGTCTGATTGCATGGTGACCTTCATCCCATGTCTCCTGCACATCAAAATACATGTTGTGCTGTAAAAAAATTTCAGTTTTAGAGGTAAATATTCAAAACCCTCAAGGCTGAGTTAATAAGTTAGGGAAGCTTATTCAAGGGAAAAGAAAGAGCCTACTTAGGCTGTCAATACAATTCACCAAATGAATTTTTGTGCTCTGTCAAGGGAATGTTGGAGTCAATATCTGTTGCCCATAAAATGTCAGACACTCTAGAAGTACAAATCTGTCTTTCTTGTACCACTGTTTTTAGAAAGGTGGCAACTCTTCTGCTTTTAAAATGACAGTAATACTATGGAGGTTTTTAACTTTTGTGTTGAAGGGCTGGGAAATGTAAGAATTTTTTTCTTCTCCCTAGATTTTTTTTTTTCCCCTACAGCCTGGGCACATGGCCAAAAAAAGTAAGGGTTTAGTGTGGATTTTTATGAAAAAGACTGAAACGCCAAAAGAAGAAATGACCTGAAAATGCAGGATGAATTACCCAAGGCAGCAGAGGGCTCAGGCTGCATCTCCACGTTCCTGATTCATGATAACCTAACGGTGCAGGATGGATTATATTGGTTTATTAGAAGGACACTATTGATCCAGAAATCACACCTGCTTGCAAAGGTGCATAAGTCTTTGACTCCTAAACATTGCACTTGTCAGAGATGAATGAGAGAGGGAGAGGAATGTTAACTCAGAATAAAGAAACCCGGAGCTGAAATAGGCTCCTGTCCTTGTGGAGGCCTTAAATTCATTATTTCCTGAGATGACAAAGAGGTGATGACAAAGATGAGCTGCCTCTCCTCAGCCAGGAGCAAAACTGTGCTCTGCTTGACACCCCTGTCATCTCAGGAAGGAGCACATATGTTTATGATTTTGGAGCCCACAACCCACTTTAGGAGAAATTTGTGGCAGCCCGAGTGGGATGCAAGTGTGGCTTGGGTGACATGAGCACCACGGGAAGTCTCTCCCTGCACTCCACTGGCACAAAACTGCCTCCAGCCTCAAGGGGTGGGAAGAAAAGAGGAATTCTTCGTGCTTTACAGCAAGATCTCCCCTTTGCAGAGCTCCCCTTTATCCCACAGGGACACTGTGATTCCAGCAGCACCTGCAGCTCCTGGGAAGGTCCATCCATGAGGGCCAGGCACGGACAGAGCTTTGGTTAAAGTCTGGCAAAGAGTCAAACACCCAGTTTACAGCTGTGGAATGTGAACACGAGAGAATTGATACCAAATAAGCCCTTTGATGAGCACTTATTCCATATTTTCAATTTTATTTTTAGATGGAAAATCTTTTGCATTTGCACTGGGAATAAATGCAATCATTTAAAATCTCGAATTTTTGCTGCCTTCATACATCTGTATTAGAACCTTCCTTTAGCAGTCTTAATTTCTTTACCTTTTGGCAAATCATCACAATTGAAAACACAACATTTTCAGTCTCTTTTACCAAGGTGTATCTGATCCTCAGAGGTCTCCTCTGGGAAGGTGTCTACATTAATTTTATTCCCAAATAGCCTTACAGACACATTTTACAAGGTTGAATGTACCTTGTCTTCCTCCTGGAATTGTTGAATCTGTAAATAAAATTAAAAATACAAAATGCAAAGGCCCAGCTCCTCTGGCATGACTTGGAAAAACTTGGCACAGCCAAGGGAGCCAAATGCAGCTTCAGTATAAATTTGATTTACAGAAATGCCTAAAGTTAATTTAATTGAGAAAATGCAGACAAACATACAGGACTAAACCTTTCCCTCATGGGGAGAAAGTTGCAGAACAAAACCTCTTACCTTAATTTATTTGAAAATAAAATGCATTTTAGTTACAATTCTCATAATTCCCCCTGAACTTATTAGTTGGGAGAAAAATCCCTCTTTACCAGCATGTAACTACAGGTCCCCCCAAGTAAAGTCTGTGAGGAAATTTTTAAAAGTTTCTCTTAGTTGTAATACATTTTCTTTTTCACAGTTCATCCCAGTAATTAGCAAAATCCAGGGTCTTCCCTGTAAGGATATCCTGGATTAGCAGGCTGTATGATTTTGGGTAAGTCATTTTTACCTCAGAAAAATAATCAGTTCCATGTTCCAAACGCTTGTTATGGTTTTTGGTAAGGTTATGTCATTTCTTTTTGCGGTGGATACAGACACTTAATGACATTTTCTCCTGAGAATAATGGGAGGCCTGTAAATCTGGATATCTGGGATGATATATCACCTTCCCTTAAGGAATTCCTGCCTGTGCTTTGTATTCCAAAGACTCAACCCGTGCTTTGCATGTTCAGCACTGTGCTCTTAATTCTGCCTTATCCTCCCAAGTGCCACAGAAAGTGAATATTAAAAGTAGTGCTTAACATAACTGGAATTAACCCACACTCACTTTGTGTTTCTGTCTCCACAACACTTTCTAGGATTGTGCCATTAGAATTTTTTTTTTCTTGGAAATCTTATCTGCAGACTTCAAGGTCTAAATTGCCTCACAGAGTCAGGGAGGGTCTGAAAGCAAGTGCAAACTTCTGTTTTCCCAGAAAGACAGTAAATTTCTTACATTCCTCTCCTGCCTAAATCCTTCCAGTCCATCAGATGTGACAAACATTCATCACATGCTTTTCCTCTTTTCTCTACAGAAATCTGTGAGAGCCCGTCCCACAGAGCAATTACCTGTCACACTAAATTACACTGATCAATTAGTTCATTTGGTCACGTGTGTGCCCACAGTTCACAAGGAAGGTGACGTAACTGGGTTTAATTTAAAGCCAACGCCTTTAGGTCAGGCTGCATTACCTCAGCCTTGTCTGGAGCAGGAATGTGCACTGTGAGCTGTTCTTGCGGAGCAGCTGGTGCCCAGCACCTGAGCTGAGCTGTGACACTCCCGCTCCCTGTCCAGAGGCCACAGGCTCATGTCATGCCCATCACCACAGGATGACAATAATGCTGCTGAGTTTCGCACAGTAGAGCCAAAGTTTTAGTCCAGGTTTTCCAGAATGGCTCCTTCACACCCTTCAGCAAATTTTGCCTGGTTGTTAAGAGATGAACAAGAGGAGCAAAGGGTATGTCCATCCTTACCTGGCCAGGTAGCAAAGGCAGCTGCAGTTTTCCCATTTGGACATTGGAAGAGAAAAAGGGAGGATTATTTATAAATTGGGCTTCGTACATACTTTTTAAACGTGGTTTAAGATTTTTAGCTTTTGGATTCAGAAGAAGGGAAAATAGCAACGGATATTTTCATCTTCACCTCTTCGGGTAGAAGCCTGCAAAGATGTGATAAATTACTGGTGTTCTTAGTTCAGTTCAAAACGGTTTGATGCCAACAACCCCATAAATCCAGCTCTTCATAGACATAAGCAGGAGGCAAGGATTTCATTAGCATGGATGCATTTCATCTTCCTCAGGTGACACTTGTCTGTCAGTCACTGAGGCACTGGCTGAACCTGGAATTCTTTGATCTGGGGTAAATCCCAGAAAGGAAAACAGCCTTTACAGAAGTTTTCTTCAGCGTGAGTAGTAAAATCTTCTGGTTTGGTATTGAAAAATTCAGTGCCAGGTTCAGCATTCATTGAATACAACGGATCCACATTTGGTATGGATTTGATCAATGTTATATTGACACATAAGTGACTTTATTTTCATTTATAATTTCTCTTTTGGGACAGAACCTCACACTTTGGCCCAATGGTACTTTTCTTACTATGTAATAATTGATTTGATTCCAGCATTTTACATAAATAAATTGTAAAAGTGATCCTTAAAGCAAGATACCATACACTGAGATAAGTATATGAAGTCTGAAACAGATGAAAACTCTGACTTTTGCAGCCATACTCTCGTGGGCTGACATTTAACTTTAATTTTCTGCAAGTCAGTCAAAAATATGGACTCCAGATCCCTCGTAAGGGACAGACAAGAACTTATGAGAGGGTCAAATAGCAGTAGTTGCCAATAGTAAAATTTATATTAATATTTGCCCTCTCCAGCTCCTCCAGGCAAAGATCTCTCCTGTGAAGTCTATTTGAATTATACAGAGAAAGAACATGATTTTTACAATCTGGAGAAACAGATTAACGTAAAATCATGAATAGCTGTACTTATCCAAGAGAGGAGATAATGGCCCTTTTCTTAAAAAATTACCTAAAAAGTGCAACTTAGTTTTGATATATTAGAATGGTTTAATCTACTTGAAAAAAAAAAAAAAAGAAGAAATGTTATAAAACTCTTAGATTGTGAATTTTAAAACAACAGAGAAAAGCAATAAAATATTTACTCGAAACCAGACAGAAAAAAAAAAAATTTAGGAAAAAACCCCCCACCAACCTCTTACCTTTTAAAAATAGAGTTGTAACTCTCCACATGAAGATATCCACAAGCTCCTCCTTTTCTGCTCCTTCTCTCCCACCTCCCCCGAATTCCTCAGTGCCGCACTCTCCATCATCTTCATCTGACACCTGCCTCCTCCCACTCCATCCACGTCTCCATCCCGCATCCTGCTGCTCTCCACAGCAGGACCACACTCCCTCTGCAGTGTCTAGAAGTCTCTTTCGCTATAATTAAAGTGCTGGAGGAATTGCCTCAAGCAATTAAAACGAGGAAATCAAACAGAACAGTCCTCCAGATAACATTTACCAGTCTCCACCCGGGCGAGAATGTCAATATGGCTTGATGGGGTTTCATTTGGAGAAAAGGAAATGAGTTACCAAATCAGAGAAAGCCCCTGCTTCTACCACAGCAAAACAATCTCTGAATGCACCCAGCAGAAGCAAATAAATCAAGAGACGTGGCCTTTTTAAAGGTCACAAAATAACAAGCAGTTCAAGATTAATTGGTATTGGCACGTGTATGGTAAAGAGAGGGGAAAAGTGATCAATGATCAAATGACAGAAAGAGTCCTGGAAAATACATCCATCATAAAATAATGACAAGGTCAAGGGAGTGACCTGTGACGTAAGTAAATGAATGCAAGCGTGGGGAGGAAAAGAATTATTGGAAATAATGTTTTTAGGTCGGAAAACAATAAGTGGGTTTCACAGTGAAAGTAACGTACTGAAAGAATTCAGTTCAGTGTAGAGTTCAAGGGTTAGTGAGAGGGAAAATTAAATTTAAAATTTTAAAACCTGAAGTGTTCAAAACAACTCATTTGGAATGCATGGATAAAGAGAAAATGCCAGGGGAGAATCATTATCTAATGAAGCCAGATTTTGATAGATAAGTAAGATTGATTGTTCAGATGAAAAAAAAGATCAATAAAATATATTTCCATGGGACTTTGAGAGGGTTTTTTTTTTCTGTTTGGCTCTTTATTAATTCTGCACTTAATGAAGAGCCTTTAGAGTGCCAGTGAATGTGAGCATCTGCGTGGTTACTAGTGCATCTTCATGGCAGTGAAGTCACAGGTGGATGATCAAATCCCACTGATATCCCCTGGAATTCCACATTTACTGTCTTTGTCCCTCGCAGATAATCACAGGATGGCTGAAGTTGGGATGGACTCTGGAGGTCTTCAGGTCCCACCAGCTCTTGGAGCAACTTCCTTGGAAATAACACATTGAAAACTTTTCCAGGCTAAATTCTGCTCCCAGGTATCTACATGAATAAACCACAAACCTATAGGAAAGACATTTTGCTGTGAAGAGGGAAATTTGTACTCTAGGAAGTTTTCAAGGGTGGTTTAATTTTCTATACTAAATTCCACCATCCCACAGCACTCACAAACAATCCTGTTATTCCTGAAGGCACTTTCAATAACTTAAAGATCTTTAACCACCCCTGTTTGAGAAACTTTTAAAGAAACCTGAGATTTTAATTCCACCATTGTAAAATGCAGAGCTTGGAAAGTAAATAGATGGAGCTTGGAGCACCCTGGTCTAGTGGGAGGCGTCCCTGCAGGGGGTTGGACCTGGATGATCTTTAAGGTCCATTCCAACCCAAACCATTCTCTGATTCTATGATAGTACTCTTAGAATGCTTAAATATCCTAAATAGGCAGCTAATTTCTTCATTCATTCTTAATGAATCACACTGTGATTAATTAAGTTAGAAATAGACTTTTAAAAAAGGAATACCTAAAAGGAAGCCATGAACCAAACAACCCAGAAAAAGGCACTTCTGTGGTTTTCCGTCATTACCGAGGAACACTTCCAGAAAATTTAGTCTGAGTGTTAAAAAGCCTGAACACCTGAGATGTGAATGAGCGAGGGACATCAGGTTTCTGCTTTGATCAATAACCATCTGTGCAACCTTCAGAAAAATCATTGCCTGGTTTTGATATCATTTTTAGGGCACATTACTCATACGTAAGGAAAATATTAAGCTGGGTTTTCCTCACAAAGCACGGAGTTGATTGGGATGGGAATCTCAGGACAGGCATTTACAGTTGCTGAAAAGAGGCAGCTCCGATAACCACACAGAGCCAGCATGGGTATTTCTATTCACTGAGTTATTAGTATGCACCTCTGAAGCATTTGCACAGTAGGAATAAAATGAGAGGAGACGATTGTAACTTCTTGGATAGAATATTTCATCTCCCTTTGATATCAGTTACTTTGCCACGTTTCTTCCCTGTTCATAATTCACTCCATCAACACTTACAGAGACAAGTCTGCTTTTGCCTAATTAGTAAAATAAGAGAATGATTGTATGTTTACAAGCAAGTATATTGACCACAAAATATTCCCGTGTAAATTCCTGTTCAATTATCACACAACTAAACCATTTCTATCCCATTTTGTTTTTTCAGCTCCCTTTACATAAAGCAGAAGCATTTGCTGCAGTGATCAGTGCACACATTGCAGTTCACACTCTGACCACAGCAATGGAAAAGGATTCATGGAAATTATAGCATTATGGCTTATTAATGACTTATTACGACTTACAGCATTATTAGTCTGAGAAGAACAAGGCACCACTATATTCACCTGCTATGCATAATTCACAGCGACCGTTTTGAAAAGTCAAAAGCATCTTTTGAAGCCAGAAAAGGAAGAAAGCACTATCATTTTACAAAGTTCCAGGCCTTATATCAAGAGCTAAAAATTCTCTGCACTCACACAGCCCGAGGAGCTTCTCATTTATTGTCTCCTCATCCACTGCACTGGGAAGGGACTCAGGTAACATCTATTGCACACCTAAGTCAGGGATGTACAAGCAGTGGTTAGAAGTGGAGGGTTGTTTTATAGCCAAAATCTGGTTTACAGACTCTAAATCTCGGTGCAAATTCTGTCTCAGCACACACACCACAGCAGTGCAGACTGGAGTAGCTGCAGGGGTTACACATTTCTCACTGTCTTGTTCACCCAGCTCCTGGGCAGAAGAGCTCTTGGAAACAGTTCCCACCATGGTGACCCCAGAAATCAGCTTGGAGAGATGTGGGTAGATTAATGCTATTCTGATGTAATTATTAATAATATAGGAAAAAGCATAAACACCTAAAGGGGCTTGCAAGTCTGGAGAGGGACTTTTCACAAGGGCATGGAGTGACAGGACAAGGGGGAATGGCCTTGAGCTGAACTAGGGCAAGGTTAGATGGGATATTGGGAAGGAATTGTTCCCTGGGAGGGAGGTGAGGCCCTGGCACAGGTTTCCCAGAGCAGCTGTGGCTGCCCCTGGATCCCTGGAAGTGTCCAAGGCCAGGTTGGACGGGGCTTGGAGCACCCCGGGATAGAGGGAGCTGTCCCTGCCCATGGCAGGGGAGGCACTGGATGGTTTTTAAGGTCCCTCCCAACCCAACCCACCCCATTCCGCGATTTTGAGTTTCATTTACAACCAACCACAACAATTGTACAACAACTCCTGGTACCAAAAAGTTTAATGCCCAGCCTTTCTCTCCTGTATTTCCTTTGGACAGCTGATGCTGGAAGAGTCTGACTCACCTGCTGTGAAGTCACTTTGTTTTGTACCATGGCACTAGGACTTGTAGAAGGATTCATTACTTTTTTCAAGAGAGGCTTAGAGGGACAAAGCTCCAAGGTTAACTTCTTTCCAGACAGATGCCACAGCAATAACATTAAGATATTCTCCCTTCCTGCAAGATGAAAATAAGCAGGAGGAGAAAAAGCAATAAAATTATTTTTTTTTACCCCCAGTTAGTGATCTGTATTATCTCAAGTGAGTTTTGGTGAAAGCTTTAAGAATATATTGATTTAAAAAATAAACATTTTACAGCCTTATAAAGTGAAATTCCTACTCTCTGGGCATGCAGTGGAAAAAGATGTAGGGATTAGGACTTGATTCAGGACAATACTTTGGGGCACCTTTGCAATCAGTGATGTGTAAGGGGCACTGAATTCCCTTAATCCCATTCCCCAATATGGTCCATGTGGAGAGAAACAGAAAATATCAACAGAAACATGAGGAAAGAGACTCCAATTGCAGCAGGGGAGGCTTAGATTGGATATTAGGAGGGATTTCTTCACTGAAAGGGTGGCCAGGCTTTGGCACAGGCTGCCCAGGGCAGAGGAGGAGTCACCATCCAGGAGGGATTTGAAGGATGTGAGGATGTGGCACTTGGGGACCTGGGTTAGTGGTGAACTTGGTGGTGGTGCTGGGTTGACAGCCAGGCCTGATGGTCTCAAAGGTCTTTGCCAACCTTAACAATTCCATGATTCTATATTTTTGTGTAGTTAATTGTGCAGTAGCTGGTTTTAGTCATTTGTGTTTCTTTCAGCTTTTTGAGTTTTAAATTCACTAAAATGTTTCCCCCTTTAGTTTATGACAATATTTAGGGGTAGTGGTAAATTCCATAACAGCTTTTCTCCCTGTTTTTAGGGTAACTTTCAGACTAAATTGGAGTTTACAGTATCCCTTTAATTATCTCAATACTAACAGGCTGTTACTGTATTAAAACACAAGCAGTAAAAATCCTACTTGATGGAAGATAATTTTCTTATGCAAATGACTTTGGTTATGACTGGATAATTTATAATCATAAATACTAAATTCAAACAAACAGAGCTTGAGCATTCTAGAGTGCAGTGGGGAATGGAGATTGCAAATCTTTGTGTGTCAGGCTTACAGGAAAAGGTTATTCTCTTTATGGTCTTTCATTTCTGTTTCATACAAGCTAAAAGCAATTAAAGAGAATCCAGAGTGTAATAAAGGACACCCTCCCATACTCAACAGCTATTCTGAAACTAAAGCATGTTTGAACCACAATTTCATTTTTCTTTTAATTTTCATTAAACAAGCACAGTTTTGAAAACTACTCTGCCTTTGACAATTCTAAAATGAATGGAATTGTGTATAATGTGTAATTGTGTATTGATGTTGCTTTCTCCATATGCATCTCAAAAAACTGTTCTTATTTTATTTTTTTAATTTCACTTCTTTATTTTGTTGCATTTACAAAGGTAGAATTTATAGTCAAATCTGTGAATTCTGAGAAATTCAAACTTCACCTTTCAGATGTTCTACCTTGCTGCATTATCCCTTGAAATTCAATACATAATTATATAATTATTCAGTAGGAACATTACCAGGAGCTATGAAAAGCTCTTTTTTACTGTAAATTGCTCAGCTGGTAAGGGAATGAAAACAGTATTATTTATCATTTGGAGACTTTGCTGTAATTCAGATTATACTCATTTCAAAGGCACTTATCAGTCAAATGGAAAACAAGAGAAATATTTCTACCATTTCAGAAATGACACTAAATGATGACAACTAGACCTAAACTAGTTGTCCTGTGTTGCTGTTGTTTTCCACAACCTCAATTGAGAAAATAATGTAATTAAAAATCAATTAAACATGAAACAAATAGCTATAAATACAAGAGTATTTAAAATACTGATGATTACCAACTGTTACCAATCTTCACTTAATTTGAAGCGGCTCATTCACAGCCCTAAAATTCCTAACTGGGAATTTGCAGTGACCAAAAAATCCATTTCCTTGGACAGATGTGCGGGTGGTTTACACAAGTAGCAAATAGCCCTCCCTGATTTGTTTACTGAGACTAAAAGCAAAAAAACCTCTGTAAATTAACCACAGGTTCTGAGCAACTGAAATCCATCTGCTTCCTTACGGCTCAAGTGGTGGATAAAAAATGAAAGTATTTACTAAATCTAAAAGGAGCCACAGGGCAATTGATATAATTGGTTCATGAATCTGCCCCAATTGTTTTTTAGCAGTAAAACTGTATAATTAAATGTGTGTGTGGCCTCCTAATAAATTCCCAATCAAAATATTTGAAACAAAGTAAACAAAAATCCCAAAACAAAATACTTGTTTGCTAATCGAAGTTTTCTTCCAGCAGAAGACGTGTTTCTTAACTCTGACCAGACTAGAAGTAAATGAGAAATTTGTTAAAAACTTGGGGATTTTGTGTCTAAAGTATCTAAATTTACTACCAGTTATCACCAATTTTAGGTGGTTTTAGAAGCAATTTCTTGTTTTATGGCTTCAACTGTATCTAAATGAAAATTTAAATAGAGAGGGGGTGTGGGGAAAAGAGAGAAAATTACTTTCAAAGCATATATGTCGGGTTTCTGACTTTTTGGTGTTCATATAACCTTTGGCTTGGGAAATGAAGAAGGGGATGTAAGATATAATGTGAACCTAATATTAAAAAAACAGCAAATAATCTATAAAGGGTAGATAAACAACAGTTTAGTCTCTTTGGTCATAATAATAAAATTTTCTGAGGCTGTGTGAGTGCCCAAAAGTCGATGTTTAATATTAATAAACACATGGTGGTAGGAGCACTGTGGACAAGGAAATCAAATGGGGTCTGTGTGAGAAAGGTCAGGACAAAGTCTAACTATTAAATACTAAAATTAATTTTAGCAATAAACTCCTTTTCTTTTCCTTGATTTGAGAGATAGTTTTGTAGCTTCTGTTTCAAAACAAAAGCAGAGAGTTTAAGAAAAATCACAAATAAATGTTCCCTGTGATGTGGCTTCTCTGCTTCACTTTCTTCTTTAGAACCAGAGCATATTTATTGATTTTACATTATATATCTCTGCGTGTGTGTTAGCTTCATTTATGCAAAATAAATAACTAAAAATATATCATTTTGTAGTATACATTAAGTGGTATAAATTGCAAGCCCAAAAAGTTTTTACGAGCATCAGGACAAAGGCCAATCTCGGCACAAGGTTCACGTGATGACTTCAATGAGACTCTAACAAAGTGGTTTTAAGAACTTGAATTCTTTTCTTCACTAAATGGATTTGGATTGGTAATTAGACAATGAAGGAAAGAAAGGGGGTTATTGTGACTTCCACCAGGCCTCTCAGTGACAGAAATTTAAATTTAAACCAAAAAGCTCGGTAGTGTGGTGACAATTTGAATTTCCTGGGACAGCTGCCTCGGCAATGGAGTGAGTTATGTGAGAGGAGTCTGTGCAAAAGAGCTCTAAGTCTTTTCACCCCAGGCATACGAATCCCAGCACATATGTTCACCTAAATCGGACAGGAGCAATTGTGTGGCCTGTGGGCATCACTTTTCCCAGTTCAACAGACTCTGCATTTTTTGGCACTTACCTGAGATCAGCGTCTTTCACCTGCCCTTCAGCAGAGCAGATTGCACCAACATTTCCCCCATCACTGCACATGGCCACTGTCAGAAGCATGAAAAGACCATCCTGATCACACCAGTCTCCGTAGATCCTGAGTTAGGCAGAACTGAAAGAGAACAGAATGTATTGTTTAATAAAAAGATAACATTTGGAAAAAAAATATATCCTTCATATAGTTCTGCTAACACCAGAGGAAAAGCATTGCAGATTTGACTTAAAGTGCTCAAAAGAATTGATGTGAAAGTTATTTCTATTCAGTTTTTACTCAGAGCAGTATGAGAATTTAATATTTCTTTTTTTTTTTTGTCATTACTCCACACCACCAGTATTCACCTCCATGAGGACTGTACATAGCTAAAGGCTTTGCTCAGTTCTTACATAGTGGAATGGATTCCTTGCTATTTAACTCAGTGGGGGGAATCCATAGGGATTGAATTTCCCGTAATAGAAGGCCTGTCCCAACCCCAGTTCCCCGACTGAGCCAAGCAGGAACAGCTCACGATGGAAAACCACAGTCCCACTGCCAGGGACAAGTCAGCTGCAGCTCCGTGGATCCAACACCCACACAGCGCTCTGGGCTCCCAGGAGTGAGGAGTGATTCACAAATAGAGACAAATAAATCACTCCAAGCACTGTGTGATTGTCATAAAGAATTGATAAAAAAGGAGAAACCACCAGTGAATTGTTGTATCCATCAATATTTTGCACATAAGGACAGATCCTTAATTCCTTTGTATCCTTTCTCCTCCCAGATGTGTGGCTGCTGTTCTACTTGCAATAAAAGCTTGATTTGCAAAATACGACAAAAGAGAATTTTTAAGAGATTTTTTTAGGTGAAAGATATTTCAGGGACAGGTCAAAGTGATCCTTTTCACTCCTGCATTTTAGGAGCTGTTCAAGGCTCGAGCTTGCAGTGGATATAATTGTACAAACAGCATGAAAATATGGTCTTTTCTAGTAAATTCATAAATAAAGACATTTCTATGACATTATTATATTGTTAGGCATTCAGAAGCGTGACCACCTCAGCAGCAGCTCTGGCAACACTTAAATTCACTTTTTCATTTAAACAAAACTCCCTTTTTATTTTTCTTTTTTTTTTTTGTTTTTTTTTCCCCTGTGGTGATTGTGCCTTAATTGACCCTTAAAGCAATCCATGAGCTCTAAAGACCCCAAGCACAGGCACCTGTACTAAATATTCTTTTAAGCATTTGGTTTTAAGGCACTCAAGTCTAAAGATTAGCTTTAGTTCCAAACTAAACCATCTAACCTGGTCTTTTAAAGGTGATTTAGGAGGTGAGTTATGGATTTAAAAGAGCGTGTACAAAGTCTAGCTAATTAATCAATTGGCTTTTGTTTCTAACAGGAGATTTGTGCAATCTGTTGCCTGCAAAGAATTTTAAGGAATTACAGCAATAAATGTGCTGATTCTCACCTTTCAGTGGATGTGGTTATTCATATTGTGGAGTAAGGAAAATTGCCTCAAAATCAACAAACTCAAATTTCCCCCTCTTTGTTCACCAAAACAGAAAATTTCATAGAATCCCAGAATCATCAAGGTAGAAAAAGAACTCCAAGATTATCAAGCCAAACCTTCAACCAAACACCACTATTTGTTGTCTTAAACCCTCTTGTTACCACCATTTCTGAAATTCGTGGCACAAAATCTCTAAAAGCTTCTTAAAAGTGAGTTCAGTGAAGAAAAAAATAGAGATTAATTCAGTGATCAGCATTTCAATAATGTAAAAGTGGGTTTAATTTGTAAAACTTTATGAACATATGCCATTTTGCTTTGGATTTCACACTTAATATATTTTCAATGTGGTTAATTTAAGAAAAATAATTAAAGTCAACTGAGTAACTCTAATAGCTCGTAGTTGTAGACCTGAATTAGTAATTTTTTTGCAAATTGAAATATTAAGTCCATCTGCTTTCCTCTGTAGAAATTCCTGAAATTATAGGGGTTTTTTAATCAATTTTTCTATGTAATTAAAATCTTAATGAAAACCTACATGTTTTTGTTCATTTAAAATAGTAATTTTAATAGCAAATAATTGTTAATAGTAAATCACTTTAACAGTACAATGAGTCATTTTGAAACCCAAAACCAAACACCAACCAACAGGAAGGAAAACTGAATATTAATAATTCTCTCAGATGTAATTGCAAAATTGATATTAATATAGTAGAAATTAATACCATTACATTCCACCAGTGAAGTAACTGCACAGATTTTCAAAGCCCATATTTTTCCATGCAGGGCCTTTCATAATTTACTCTTAATAAACTGCTGAAGCCTCTGCATAAATTACTAACTATGGAAACAGTGGAAACAACTCTTCTTTATGGCACGTTCTTTAGAAAATATATATAATAAAATGTCTGTGCATTTGTGAGTCAATACTTGAGAACCTGCCTGGAGAAGTAAGAGATAATTTATTTCACAAACCCCAAATATATAAGATTTTACATTCCTTTCTTCTTAATGACACAGTAAATTAGAACTTCGAGTCCCCATATCCCCAGAGTTCAATTAAACCTGATGTTTGAAAAACAGATAGTGAAATAATTTTGTTCGTGCAACATTCAAGACCATTTTCCAAATAAAGCAGAAGGCAATTTTTCTAAGGGTCTGTGCACTGCATACTAAACTTTTCCTCTTTGTTTAAAAATTACCTTGAAACCAGTTGGGTGTGGGGTATATTTGTACCATATCAAAGACAGGAAAGCACAGAAAGTCACAATCTGTTGATGCTCTGAGATTTCTATTGTTCGATATATCTACGATCTTCACAGTAGATAAGGACTTCATCTTATTTATTTATATATTGATTTAGTTATGTTTTATTATTCAGGTTTTACCTGAAACTACTGTATAGAAAATTTATAAATTTCTTTAAACACTGCTGCAGTTAAAGAAGTGATTGTGTTTAGAAGACTAACGATATAAGATATACCTTCTCTAAATATAAAGTTCAATACCTTTTATTTTCTCCTTTTATTCCCCCAATACCCTCGCTCCTGGTGATCTGTGTGCCAGCAGATTCCTGTGGGAATCAATCTGCCACCTTCCTCTGAATGAATAAACATCTCCACCGCGTGTGAAATGTTGCAGTGCATTAGCATGAAGGGGTGATCAATAAGTGACCAACTCAGCCAACATTTGGGGAGCCCTCGCAGGATGTGAGGTCGTTCCTGACGAGAATACAATGGCACAAGAGTCACCAGGCAATTGCAGTGATTTGACAACAATTTGGGTATTGCTTTTACTTAGAACTCTCAAACAACTCAGCCGTGCTAAGAAACTTTTCGTGTGGTAAAAATACCACAGGTTTGAAAAGCACTGTTGATCAATCCCGCCTAAATAAAAGAAAGTTAAATTTTCTCCTGAAGGATCTAATGACCACGTCTCATGATTTCCATCTTGGTCAAGAAACACTCAATTTTCCTTTCACTAATTTGGACAGCAAACATTTAACCAATAATAAATATAAATTACATTTTCACTCACAGTATTATAATTCCAAATCCTATCCAAAAAAAAAAAACACACAGAAGAAGCAAAATTGTACTTTTCAAGCCTATCATTCTAGAAGATAAGAGTACTTCCTTCTTCTACAATACTTTTGATATTAAGGAAAAATTTAAGAGAAATTAAGATCCAGCATTTTATGGAGTCTGCAAACTCAGCAAGAAGAAAATGAAAACTGCAGAGTCCCATGGATTGTTCACACCTGGGTTTTGAATGCCCAGCTTCCATAATTTGGGGATGCTGTTCCTGAGAAATAAATCCTCTATACTGCATCTTTGAACACCAAAAACCCTCTAACAAAAAGTCTAATTCTCACAGGAAGGCTGGTTTGTACAGAAACAGCTTTCTTTCACCAAAAGAGGTCTGGATGTGATTTTGAAAGGACAGAAGTCTGCCCAAGGTGAAATTTTTGTTTAAAATCTAACAGGATAATCACCACCACAAGGTCTGAGCAGCAAACCTAAGCTAGAAGATTTAAAAATTAAATGTTTTAATTATGTTGTTCAGCCGATAGCAGAACAAAGCTGAACATTTGCATGATAACAGCCCAAAGTTTGGCCTTTTCCCCCTTGTTTTGTCAACTGCAAACTTTTGCAGAAAAAACTAAGCTAAAATACTGAAAGGGAGTTATGAACCAGAAGGGACAGATCAATATGTGATGTAGATATATTTCATCTTTGGAAAGCTGCTGTATCCACACTATTGCAGCCACTGTGTGGCTTCCTGCTATCAATGAAAAAGATAAGAAGCGGTCTTGTTTATTCTTCTTTAAGAAATGTCCTTTCATTGCTTTCACCCAGACACTGATTTGTCTCTCTGCAGGAAATGTGCATTTTGGTTCCTCACTCAAACACCTTCAGGAATTGAAAAAGAGCTTTTTTTTTTTAATCTTATGCTCTGCAGCTTATAGCTGGTCTAATTTTAGGTTTTTAGATTTATAAAAGCATCTTTAGAATGGACATAACAAATTCACAAAACACAACATGCAGTGTGTTAAATGGGGGTCCCAAAGTCTTGATCCATTTTCAATCCATGACTCTCTAGGGGCATTACAGGCTAAGATTTGTGAAACAAGAGCACAGTGGACCAGAATTAATGGAAAGATGCAGGTGAGATTTTATGAAAGTCTTACTGTCAGAGATCTTGTTAGAGAGCTATAATTAATTTACACTGAAAAAAATCCCAACTGAAAATATAATACAATATATGAAACCATATTTATACTCAATAAGATAATTTTCTCCTGTCCTAGAAAAATATGAAGAAATACCAATTTTCATTCAGTGTTTAAAACCCATTAAAAGGAAAATTTTAACCATCTGGGTCACTGCAATTTAATCTTAGTTTCAAGAAGAGGAAAATATAGTTACACTTTAAAATACCATTCTGGTACAATTAATTCAATTAGACGTGGGTACAGGTGCCATAATTTATGAGAGTATCAGTACAAATAAGGGTAAGCTACTTTAAAAAATAATCAATCATTTTTATGAATAGAAATACATTTTTAAATAAGTATGGATTTTAAAAGAAAACCAAGTTTACTTATTTTTTAAAAAATACTGCATCAATTTCAGAGTAAAACAGGGCAAGTTTCTGAAATTACTCCATGTTTCTGCACAGTCATTGAAGGAAAAACCTGGAAATAACACAAAAACAATAAAGGAAATATTGTTACTTCACTAGTGATAAAGACATGGATTAACCAAACAAAGCTATGTAGAATTTTTGTTACACCTGACAGATAAATGAGAAAACTTAATTATCACCATACTCATCAAAGGAATTTCGTGTGCAGTGTCATTTTCATATGAAGGATGGTTTTTATCTGTTTATGACTGTGACAAATGCAGGAACACTTTATAAAATTCACTCGATATTTTGTCTCCTAATAAAAAAGAGGCACTGGAGGAAAGCTGACGTGTGTTTTGCACACACCACACTTGAAAGCAACACGTGGGCAGGAGATCCAAGGCAGAGTGGGGTTATCTCCTCTCCTCTCAGAGTCAAGAGCTCTGCAAACAACGTGGAAAACCAAAGTGCCACTGACACATCCTCATGAGGGAGAGCCCCTGGACACATTCCCAGGCACCCTGGGGCTTCCAGACTTCCCAGGAAAACCAAACCAGGGCAGACGCCCTGAGATTATCTGAATTATTATGCTGAATTATCTCTACCCACCCGGGCCTCTCAGGGTTTATTCCTATTAGGCAAGGACAGTAAATGACCCTGAAGCCTTGCTCTAAACTGATTATTTCAATCAGATCAAATATATTATTATTTTCTCCTGTAAGTGCTCTTGTATCAGTTGATATATTGGTAACGCTTGTGACTCTATCTGATTTATTTTAAATTATCAGGTAATATAAAAACTGAGCTAAATATTTATGAGCTCCCAGTGACAAATGAGAAAGGTAATTCATTTAACAAGTGCAGTGAGAATCAGATATTTGCTGTATTTCTGCAGCACAACTTGTAGGGAAACATTCACTAGGACTGCAAATATTGGTGGCAGAGGGTAAAAGCAGTGGCTCAAAGAGGTACAAAAATAGAGTCAAGCAGAATGAAACTCGAAGTTTGGCTATCACATATATATTTCATGAAAAAAAAAAGCTGAATATCTGGTTTTAACTCCAAGTTAAAATTAAAAAAAAACCCAAAAAACAAAACCCAACTAAGTTTCTACAAAGACTAAAGTTCTGAAACTTCACCTGTCTTGAAAAAAAATAATTATGTGTAAGAAATGTAACTGAGTCTAGAAGGATTTGATAACTTGTAGCTGGAACTAACAGATAAAAAATATAAAAGACACAATGTTTTAGGAAAAAAAATGGGCTGGAGAGCTCCTATCTCAATGGAGTCACAGTGTTCTACCATAGAAATCACACACAGAAACTTTGTTTTAATGAGAAGATTGTAATTCTTTTTACTCTAGTAAAAGATTTAAATATAATCTTTCTGACTTTATCACTTACAAATTCTATTAATAAAACAATGAAACAGAACTTGCAAACTTGTTGAATTATCAGTTGTATTTGAAAAGGAAGAATTTATGTTAAAGCTTCAGTTTCCAACAGAATGATCTCATTACTAAAATGATCTCTTTTTAATATACATCCTTTATGTTGAAAACTACTCAACTTTTGATACAAATGTGTAGAAACATATCTGAAAATAATATGTTCAGAATATTAGCTTCTTAATCAGTTCTTCATAATGCATATAGAGAAAGCATAAAATTTCAATAACATGGATGTTATTAGTGATAGTATTTTACTGGCATCAATGAAGAAATCATGTGTAGTAATTCAGAGACTTTTCCTGTCAGGAGAGAAATAGTTTTTCATGCTTTTGTAGTATATAAATGTATAAAAACATTCCTTCATCATCCAGTTCAGGTTATCTCCTGCTTTTCTGCCATTCAAAGAGAACTATTCTTATTTTTGTTACCTTTGCAAACTTTTTGCCGTACTTACAATTCCCCAAATATTGAATGTTACTGCTGTCTCTAGCCCTCCCTCATCCTTTTGCATTAACAACTGTTTGTACATTCATTTAAAGGACATTTTGGGGATCAGCACTACCAGGAAAATGTAGCAATGCATCAAAAAAACAGCACCAAACCCTCCAGACCAGGTGCACATTCCAGAACACAAAAACATCAGTGTTTGGTTTGAGAGTTCATCACAGGAGGAGCAAGTTTTCCATATTTATTCCAGATGTTTTTGTTTGGTTAGTGCTAATTATTATTTCTATGGACTCAGTGGGGAACTCTCCAGGGTGAGTGCCTGGAATTCAGAAGGAAACATGATTTATTTAACAACTGAGACCCTGTTCAACAGTGGCCAAAGAAAAGGTTCAGAGAAAAGCACGAGTCTCCCGTAGCATGGAGTAGTAGGTGTGGCACAGCTGTGGAGAACACCTCCCCGAGAGCAAAGCTCTGCTGACCCTCCTGGGTTACCTGGCTCCTGCAGCGCTCCCACCCCGTGACTCACAGTGGTCAGGACTGCAGCTCTTCAGGGGCCACAAAAGGGAACCAAAAGAGTCCCAAAAAAGTCGTGTTCTCACTGTTTTTCCTTAATCCTGCCCTTTCTAAGAGATTAAAAGTCCAATTTACAGATTTAGTGTATTGGACTTTCACCGCTAATATCTTCTCTAGCGATAAAATTTCTCCTGTGCAGGAGAAGTCTCCCCACCATCCATCCCAAACACCTATTAGTTTTTGTTACTTAATCATTTTTGCTTTTAGAGTAGAAGCACTTGGGCAGAATATTTGTTTGGCTTAGGATAAAAAGCCACCAAATATGGACCTCTTAGCACTGGGTTCTGTCCTGTGTCATGGCCTGGCTTAGAACAAGGAGCCAAAAGCTGATAAGGTCTCATTTACATTTATGCAGTATTGATGAAACATTGGTACCTCACTGTTTTGTTCTTTCTGCATTTCATGTTGTTTAAAAAACCCTGTGAGACTGAGGTAGAGTCACATCTGTAACATCCACATCATATTTTTAAATTTATTATGTATCATTCTTATATCCATGGGCTTGTAGCAAAGGAATTAAGTCTTCCTGTTGCAATGACCTTTTGTATTTGTTACATCTACTCTTTATTTGTAGAAACCTGGACTAGCTTGTCACAGAAGCAATGCAATAAAATGCTTTCTCAAACTAAATATTCTCTAATTCTCCAGTCTAGTTGCACATTTTAATTATGACTCTAATGAATTGTAAATGTGACATCAGAATTCTCGTCTAACTCCAAGAATTTGGATTTAATTAAAAAAAATAGAATTATTCTAAGCAGATGTGTTTAATGATCATAGTGCAATTAAAATATGCAATCAAGCTTGCATAAAGTACAGAATCTTAGGATACATTTACACAATGTTCACTTTGTTTAACTGGAAACTGTAGTAGTTTCTAACACTGAACCAGAAATGTGCCTAGGACCTCTTTAGGCAGGATTTGCATTGCCAAAAGAACTTAAATTTAGTTGAAATAGAAGATATGCAGGTCCTATCCACATTGTAGACAAGGCGAATTTGGTATAATTTAATCAGGATTTGGGTTTTCTTTCTTCTGTTCAGCTCTTGGTCTGAACAAGAACAGCATTTTCAAATGTTTCTATTAAAAATTCAGAGGTTACTCTGGAGATGTGAGGGAGGGATCAAATAGAAACATCTCAGTGAACAAAAGACAGATTTTCACACATATTCTGTAGAGACTGCATCCAATCTCTGGCAGTGCAAATCACCATTTCATCTCTGTTTTCGTTTTGATTTCTTTGGAAATGGTCCTCTTTGAACAGTCCATGGTCCTTGAAGGACGGGGGTGGTCATTGTAGGAGAGTAAAGCTAATTGAGATGCAGAGTCATCTACCTCAACCAACCTGCAGAAAAAAATACGTTGCATAGTATGAGGGTTTTTTAAAAATCCTTTTTGTTCAGATCAAATGCTTGAGAATATGAAAAATGTTGGCCAAATCTCTAAAGATCTACCTCAGGTGGAACTCAAATCTCCTGCCTTCATGGGAAATAACTCACTGTTGTCTAAGTTTTGATAACTTTTATTCAACCAAATATAGAGGAATTCAAGAAAATCCCGCCTCCCCTGGCCATGCACATTTCCCTTTCTTCTCTCTTTCTTGATTAAAAATATCTTTACGATCAAAAGTACTGACTTAATGGATCTGAACACTGATCTGGAGAACAGTGTGGTTAGAGATGTATAAAATTTGCAATACTTTTAATATGCCAATAACTGTGATAGGTAAAAATAAAAAAAAAGTTTAGAATTTATGCATATTTGGAGAAAAAATAGGAGAGTTCTCATAAGTGAGTAGAGAGACATATCAATTATTTATTTCTAAAAATTACAAAAAGAGGGAGTTCATTTTGAGAAAGGAGCAAAATGCGTTCATATTTCAAAAGTGTTGTTAAAAAACCTTCAGCCCAATGGAGTAAAAAATGACTTTTGTGAGGTCATTGGAGTGTGACAAGTTGGATTCAGTATGTTCTGTAAAAGTTAACTGTATTTATAATAAAGTGATTTCAATGTATCTACCATAAAATTCATGCGGCCTTCGGTTCCTTTTTCCTTCAAATAAGGAAAGGGATCGTTTCATTTTGCAGAACTGCTGGGTGCCTAAAAGAGGGAAGCTGCCTCCACCAGCTAACTGACATTAGCTTAATTAACACATATGTATAATGAGTCCTTAAGAGATACAGTGGCTGCTCTAAAAGGAAAGGAAAGTGTTTGTGGGACAGCTGGAACAACTTTCTTAAAAGGAAATTTGGGTGGGCAGCACAGTCTAGAACAGAAGGGAAAGGCATTTAGACTCTATAGCTGTAGACACTGCATATAAAAAAGGAAATTTTTTAAGAGACAAACCACATTCTTGCACCATAATTTTTCTAGATTTCCTCTGCTCAGCCTGTGAAATGCAAGTGATTAAATTTCTGTTCTTTTGCAGCACATAATCCACAATGAATTACACTCTCAGGGGTTTTATTTTTCTTTTGGGTTACTTTGCATTGCCATAACTGACAGGAAATTTCTGTGAGTATCTGCCTGACCCAGGACATTGGATATTCTCCAAATCATACACATGATGGCTTTGTAAGAAAATGTTCTCCTTAATAGAGGAAGTGTTGTGGCACTTCATATTTGGAGAGACAGGGAGATCCCTTTCCCTGAATCCTTTTGATTCCTCATTTACCAAAAACTTCCAGCTCCTGCTGCACCTGTAACTCTACAGAACATCCAAGAACCTTTTTGTCCAGGTCTAATCAAAACCTGTGTTATTGAGCCTGAAATACTGAAGTGTTTGAGCAGTTCTGAGCAGGACAATTCCTTTCTAAAGCGCTATGATAACCCTGCTGAAAAAGACACTTGGCTTTGCTGAGGACAGTCAGTGCAGCTCTGTCAGCCCTTAAATATAAGGGCAATCATTAAAGGAGCTGCCAGTAAGGCGGAAAAAAGTCAGTTCCATGAGTTCTTGAAGAATCAAAGGAACAAACAATTTATTGGAGAATTAACCCAGCTAACACTCTAAATACAGTTTACTACTCAATGTTGAGAGAAAGAAATCAGACCAAAAAGACAAGACCTGAATTAAACCCAGAAATTAAACAGAAAATTAAAATTGGGGGGTGGGGAAGGGTTTTGATTTTAATAAAACAAATTAAGATGTTAAAATTGTCGATTCCTAGTCCTTCTGCAAGGACCATCTTCCAAATTGGAAGGTACAGTATACATATACAATTTATATAAATTGGATGAAAGGTGTAAGTGACTGAAAAAAAATTAAGAATTAAGAATTGTATTTTATTCCTATTGTTTTAAGCTACTTTTGACTTTTTTTTTCAATGGAAATAAATGAAATCAAAACAAACAATGGAAAATTCTTAGTTTAAAAGAGAAGTACTTTTTCTTGCTTTCAACCGCACTTTTAACGGAAAATTAAAAACGTGATAGTAATGAGAAGATATAAGTCTTTAGGTTAGAAAAAAAAAAGCCATTTTTTTAGGTTAAAGTCCATTTGAAATTACAGCAACCTTGGTTGGATATATTCTTCCCTTTTTGTGAAATCGATGAGTTAGTTTTCCATTTTGTATTGCAGAACATGGATGTTCATTTATAACCTATTTTTGAAAAATTAAAAAAAAACCTTTTTAAAGTATAGACATCCTTTTATGAAGCTATTTGGATCAGTCAAAAGTCTCAATGAAACAAAATAATAAACTGTTTGGTTTTTTTCAGGAAGTCTCTAATTAAACATTATAAGTTCAGATAAAAATAATAAAGGGAACACTGACCACAAAGTGGGACCCACTGGAAGACACTGAATTTCATGCCCTGGTTTCCCTATCAACTCCTTCTTCTCTCCAGGACTAAGAAGCACATTAATGTATCATTAAGTGTTTTAAAAAGAAATTAAGGCATAAATACTTTTAAAACCTGTACTTCAAAATCATTCCAATGCTTTTGAAATATAACTCTCCAGCTGCATTTAAGAAATGTTTTTCACCCCATTCCCATTTGGCTTCTCTTTTTCGTTTTTATAATGGATTGGAATAATATTCATTTCATATCTGTCATGTACTTCTATCTAAAGTTGGATTTGATCTCCAGCTCAGGTTTTGGAGATGGTTCCCTTTGTCTGCTGGTTATTTTATCTGACTGTTTTAGCAATGCAAAGCTCAGATTGTGGCAGCCAGAGTGATAAAGTCCATGGAAGTGGGAATCGTCAGGCTTATTTCCTAAAAAAACATCTGATCAACTCAGCATTTTTTCTGAGTATGTTCAAAATAATATCTCAAAGATTCCCGTAAATATTATCAGAAGGACTCAGAAAGAAAAGTGGAGAAATGTCACATAAACTCCATAGAAAACTCCACCAGTGTAAGAGGCATTCCTTCAGGAATCTGCATTCTCTAAATACAAGTCAGACATAGAAATATCCACAACCATGTATAAAATGTGGGAATAAGACTAATTTCTTCTTTATTTTGTTTTAATATTAGCTGTAAGATCTTTTTAAAAAATTAAGTTATGAAATTATTTCTGTTTCTTTTTCTTGAAACAACTTGGAATAACCCTTTGTGATCAAAAAAAACATTTATCATGGAGAACATAATCCTGAGAAGTTTTGTCCAGCTGAAAGGGTAAAGGGAAAATCCCCATTTCTGTGGATTACAAATGGACGGTGGAGAGCAGCAAAGATGCATCCCTGGAGTGTCAAGAAGCTCCCTGTCCTCATGGGCCCAGTTGTGCCCCCAGACAGAGCTGAATAACCCCACTGATTTCACCAAATCCCCCTCGGGACAGCTGAGAGCAAAGAGTGCCCCTTTGCCTTCTTTTTGCTCTGGGAGAAAAATGACTTTGATACTCCCCTAATCAAAGGGCACGGGGCACTTTTTGGGTGTCCTGGACTGGTGGGAGATAACTGCAGACCTGTTCTCTCTGCATGCAGAGTAATAGAACTTGCTGGCATTTATTTAAAGCAGTAATGAACCCTTTGATCTCTTTAATCACATAATCCAGAGAAAATGAATCTTGACCACTCCAAGAAAAAGTTCCAAATGATTAGCACTCAACAGCAGAAGACTTATTTTAACCTGATTTGCCCTAAAGACACTGTGCTTTTAGCTTGGGGAAAAAAAAGGTAAATTCATTTTAATTCTAATTTGTTCCTTTTTTTTTTTTCATTAGCTGCTTGCTTGCTTTGATAATACTAAAAGTGACTTAAACAGAGCTTTAGCTGAAAACTTAAAACAATTATTACCAGGTCTACCAACTGGATTTTAAGCAAATTTTGCTCCTCTAATTTATATATATATTTTTTTAATCTGGTATCTAATACACCATGGGGATTTAAAGGAACAGGTTGGAAATTATAATTATAAACAGAGGCTTTAGAAGTGGAGAGCACCAACCTGGCAGTAGTATTTAGGGGGAAATTACATTTCAGGAAGCAGAGTCCCCCAGTCTTTTTCCTAACAGAGGAAAATATTAAAAATATAATGCCTGTAAGGAGCATTTATGACAGTGGCTGCTGCAGAAGGAAAATCTGAGCCTAGTTTAAAATATATGAAAATTTGTTTGTTTGTTTATTTTGTTGTTTGTGACTTTTTAAATCAGGTTTCTAGAATAAGAAATTTTAAGGGTTGTTGGAAGACATTTCTTCAATGTGTGATTTAATCTCCACCTTACTTCACTCCACCCCAAGGTTTTAGGAATATAAAATTTAAATCTCTGTATTTCTTTCATGAGTAAGAGGTTTCATGGCTTATAAGCATCACAAGAGCCTTCGAAGTTTGAGAGTCATTAAAGTCAGTCTGGAGGAAATTCAGAATCACTTTTTACTGGTGAAATATTAAATTTATTTCATGAGAAATATTTTTTATTTATTACCCTTCCAAGAAGAACTGGCAGCTAATAAAGCACTCGGGAGTTTTTTGTCTATCCTTCCATCTTCCCATGTTGAAACTAAAACTGTTGCTTGAGGGGTTTTATACATTCAATAATAAAAAAGCTTAGAAGTTTCTTAAGAGAACACTGTTTATTTAAATGTCTAAAATATTTTACTTCTCATCTGTTTAAATAAATTTGCTCTCCTTCTTACTTTTTTCTCTCTTTGAATCAAACATATTTTCTCACATGTTCTAACCCTTAGAATTCCTTAATTGCAATAAGCATTTTGCTTCATAATATATTTATAACTTTCATCCTTAACAGAATGATTACAGATTAGAGTTGATTCTTATAAATTTATATAAAATACAGTGATCTTGAACCGTTCTGGCTTTGGCCCTGACTCAACAAGGTTTATAAGTCCATGGGTATCCTTTAGGTGAATAATACCCCGTGATTTGTGTGCTTTGTGCAGGTGCATAAGCAAGGGATTGAATCCACAAAATCAGGGAGCTATTGTGTGAGAAGTAAAAGAAATTAAATGGTGGGAAATAAGACATCTCTGATGAAAACATGCATTTAGATGAGTGAAATGGCAGGAAAAGAGGCTGAAATGAACGGAGGATGAAAGATGGAATGTGGAGTTCTGCCAGATTTTCTGAGATAAGCGGGATGTGCTGGTGGGGTGCTCATAGGGAGTGCATGGGCTTGGAACATTTATTTCACAATATGCCTTTAAATAAGGCTTCACTCCTGCTTTAGAAACTACAAACACCCATCTTTAAGCCAAGATTTTCATGCTATGTTTGTACACAAAGCTCATCCTACCACAGCGTGAGGTGCTGAACCTTCACAAGGTGACAGCAGACGAGCAAAGTTCTTGTATTTCAAAATTGGATTCCCTGGGAATTAATTGAATTTCTGGATTGAGGATTTAAACCTGCAGGTAATGCATTTTATGAGTACAATCGCTGCACACAGTGGATTCCATGTCCCACTCCTGTTAACAAGGATGTTGTGCCTCTAATCTGCAGTGCACTTGCAGCTGCTCTGTGGCGTGGAAGGCTCCGACTCGGCTGGGAGGGTCAGGGATTGGGAATGCTTGACTTCCCTCCAATGTAATCACACCAGATGCCTGCTAAAGCCCCTCAAAGGAAGGAGCTCCCGGATTTGTAGGCTCACATGAAGCAGAGAGGGGTTCTGGACAGAGGGTTTACCTTGATGTGACAAAAAGCACAGGTTGGCCAAGAATTATCCCAAAATCAGCACAGTGGTGTTATTCTGAGCTGTGCAAAATTGAAAGGATTCATATAACATCTTTCTGCCATACTGAGCTGTGAATGGTGTCCTTAGAGGAGCCTTAAGTGCCAGTTACACCTCATTATTTTTATTTATAAATTAAAATTCTGGCCTGAATTCAGAGGAAATTGGCACTATAACTGGAGCTGCATTGCAGGGAAGAGAGTAGTTTAGTTAGTAGCAGAGATAGAAGATAAAGATAATTATTTACTCATTGTGCAAAGGCAAACCTTGACTCCGTAGGAAGGGGATTTTCAAAAAGCCTCATGTTCCCTAAAGTCAGACAAATCCCCATTCAGTTGATCAGACCATTTCTCCCTGCACTAAATCCTGTTGGCAATTATTAAAGGTTATCTGGTACTGTCTCTTGGCCATAAAAGAAATACAGAACTTTTTTTCTCACGTGACTTTTGCCATCGAGGCAGTCATCGTTTCCAAAATAACTCCTGCTTGTTCCATGAAGTTCCACAACTTTCTGTCAAAGCAGGAATACATTGCAGCACATGAAAGGTAAAATTCAAAGCATAAACTTCCCTCAAAAGCCAAATTAGATTTTACACCTCGGTTCTCCTTAAGCCTTACTTCTCCCTGAGTGAGAGCATCCAGACAAGGTTTATTGATGTTCATTGACTTTGACATCTCAGTAAAATTAACATGAGTTAACCAAGGAACTCCAACCCCAGGAGCCCTTGGAGACAGAAGCATCCAGTGTCAAAGACAGCAGTGATAGACAAGATCTACACTTCCTACAAATCCTTGGAGAGAAAAAGCTCTTCAGACTCCTGCTGGTGGTATTTTAATTCCCATGCCTTTATTTTGTGTGCTCCTAAAACAAATGTCAGTTGTAGGAACTCTGTTTGTTTGGCAAACTTATGTACCAGATAAAACCAACCTGGATCCAGAATAAATTTTATTATTTGTCTCTTATCAAGGGCATAAGAAATCAGCATCAGAGCCTGCCAGCAAAACTACTTCAAACAGTTCAAGACAGAGCATGGAAGATTTAACTCATGTAAAGAAAATCTGTTCGTTAATTAAGCTGTCAAATTCACTTCATTAAATAATTCATCCTCTCATTTGTCTTTACTGTGCATTTTGTTTCACTGCATTTCAGTATTGAACTGACCTCTGTATTTAATAAAAGCAAAAATATTTCTGCATATTCTATATTCTGTATATTTCCTAACCAAAACCACTTGTGGAACCTGTCTGTAAATATTTGTATATATGCATCAAAAATTTTAATATGATGTTAGAATTTCAGCTGTTTGGATGCATTTTGTTATTTTTAATGAATAATGAAAGGAAACTTTCTGTTTACATAGATGTTCATGAATTTTAATGTAACACTAGAAGGAATTAAACCAAAAAGCACATTTAATATGGCAAGGTTTCCCACAGACATCTATCAATGATATGAATATTTAGTTTGCATTGTTTTGTGAAAGGAGGCAACCAGGAATCTTCCTCAGTCTAATACTGGTACAATAAGCAATGAACTCAGGATATGCCACAAAGCCTTTCTGTAAAATTTAGGCATAACTCAGAGATGCATTTAGCTTTTAAATAGCTTTAGAAGAATTTAAGAATCACAACATATCATAACAACAAATAAACTGAAAATGTGAATTAAAAATGTGAATAATTATCATAAACATACTAAAATTTCTTGGAAGTATCAATTAATTCTTTTATTTAGAGCACCCTTTCATTTTTCACCTCAATTAATGTTGGTCATTTACAGAAAGAAGAGTTTTAGAAGTGTGGTTTTTTTAATTCCACTTTCAAAACACTCTTATCATCATAAAAAGCTTCCAGTTCCACTTCAGTGTAATAATTTTTAAAGTTAATATAAATTATTTACATGTTCTGAGCCAAGGAACCTAAAAGACTGATATGTAAGCTAGTTGTGGACTTCAGAATCAAGCGCGTTTTTTAGAAGTAAAATTAGGAGTTTCTTAAAAACTTGGGTTCCATTCCAGTGATTTTACTAAAGAGCAATTTGTCCTCCTGCTGATCAGGATGGACAACACCATGAAAAGATGTGTTCAGTGCTCAGTGCTTTTCAAGAGAGAAAGTTTGCGCTGACTTTGTTGTGCTCCAGAGAAGCTGAGCATCTCCAAGAAAGAAAAAAACTTCACTAATTTCTTTCAACTAACCCTAAAACAAACATGAATGAAGAGAAGAAAACAAAGCAAATATAGTTACCTCAGAGAGCAGACAATTCCTACAACAGCTCGTGTGGCCATCAGGGTTTTTGCAGATGAGACACCCCACTTGTCCCTTGCAGTAGAAGAAGACGTGACCAAAGTCCTCCATTAAGTTTGGGAGACCCAAAAGGCAGATCACAGCAGCCTTGCTTGGTGTGATAATCAGAAGACACTTCAAAGCAGAAGGTTGAGAAAAGAGTTGCTTTTATCTATGCTTATCTACCTACAAAATTGGGAAAAGAAGGTGAAAAAATAAAGCTTATGTTGAACACAAAATGAGAAGTAATTCAACTAAGTCACCAAAAAATGTCAAGAAATAGGAATGAGCAATACCATGAGAAACAAGCTGGGTTTGTAGGACTTCTGTAGACTTCTGATATGTACCTGGTGGTGCTGTTGAATCTACATAATTACACTGCAGTCAGCAACCACTCATGACAGGACTCACCAAACACAACAGGAAAAAGCAAGAGGGATCTTCCCAGAAATATCCAAGCTTGCCTAAAGTGACATTTTTCTGACAATACCTGAATCCTGCTCACTTCGTTTGGCACAACTTCTTTTAGTCAGGGTTGAATTCAGTCAGTGCAGAACACAGGAATGGTCATGGACCTGTTTGAACTTCTCTAAATGACATGAAATAAGAGATAATAGAGAATTCTTACTGCTGCTTATTCCTCCTAAAGTTCTGGATATAGGAGCATGCTCAGCTACTCCATTTTCCATAAGCAAGTTTATGTTCTCCACTTTCCTAAGAGTGAGATGAGCCTCATTTAACATATAAAACAAGCACCATAATTATCATTATGCCTTCATTAGCTATAGGCCAGCCAGGGTCAGTCCCTTTTTGAACAGAAAGGGAGCCATAAGATTTTCAAGTTAATCTGCCCCAACAATCTCTGCATAATGTTCTTTACTAATGGGCTCTTTATTAAAGAACTGCAGGGAACAGGAATCTGTAAAATAAAAACTAGAAGGAGCGTGTCCTAAATAAATTGCTGGTTTATCTGGTGTTTGCAATGCTTTTCTCCTTATCCCACCAGATTATTTTGGACATTTGGAAAATGATCAGATCAAAAGTCTCCCCAACTCTAGAGTAAACAAGACCGAATATCTCATAACGTAAGAATGCAACAGCTCTTCCACTTGATTTTTCTCACCTGTGGAGAAGCTTGGAAAATTCAAGTTATCTGTTCAAGTAGTTATTGATTGATCATAACAGATCTATGCCACAGAGCTAAAGGAATGTCCATATTTGTACACTTTTAAAAAATGCTCCAATAAGGGATGGTTATGTTTCAGTCAGTTCCTTTTCCATAATGATGAATTTATTGTTTAAATTACCATCCAGTTTTGCTTGAAAGGATAGACCCGTTCCTAAATGATAAATTCTGTCATTAGCACGTTTCTCATCTTTATTTCCACTTCAGTGATTTTTCCATTTGTAAGTAAAACCCCAGTATTTTTACCCCAAATTATTATCAAACACTTAATAATTCACTGAGATGTAAATATGGCTAAGAGTATAATGTTGTTTAATTGCTTGTCACTGTCAGTTATTTTCAAGTCTTAAAAAAAACCAAAACCTCTCTGCTTTAAAACTTCTAACTTGGGCCACTACTCTTCTTGTACATCCTTTGGCATTGATAGGGAGTAACCTGAGAATTTAATCTAACCTGCCTTCATCATAACATACAATATTTGCTAGATCTTAGCGGGATTTATGTTCACTTCGGTGAATTTCTACTGATTTATAAACAGATTTATCTCATGTCTCTGCTGTTTGGCACATTACTCATCATTTCAAAGGCTGAGATTATCATATTTACTCCAAGGTACAGTTTATAAAAATGCACAGGTTTCTAGAGAGAAAAACATTGCCAGGGAAGAAAAAGGTTTTCAGCTTCTCCAACTTCAGGTACTTTTGAAAATAGACCAAACATAACATTGTTATATAAGGGGAGGATTAAACAAATCCAACAAAACACAACCACACTGCAGTCAAGGCATTTTCCAAAGCAATTACTTATAGGGAAGACATTCAATGGGAATTATTAAAGATCTAGTATCTATATGATATATTTAATTTGTCGACAAATCAGCTTTGTCCCATGGATATAACTTACAGCTATTATTTAGCTTGTAATATACAGCAATCTATGTCATTTGGATTTTTTAATATGTTGTTCCTTGTTTTGCACAGAAATATTTATAAGTATATCCTGTGCATGCGTCTGTTCTGAAACATCTGTGGTGGATAATCTATCAAATTCATGATAAACTGCTAAACAGCTTTCTTGCATGTTCTCCGGATTAAATGGCATCCCATAACCTGCTGTGTAGTAGAAGACATGGTTTAACACCATTTGGATGTGGTTATTGCCACGCACAGTTCCGTACCTTGTTGAAGACCAAAAAATACATTTAATTTAGTGAAAATTTCCTTTCCTTAGAAAAGCACAGTCTAAACTTTTGATCCATGGCTCAGTTTTCTCCTGAGCTACATTTCCCATTTCCTTACGAGTCCCTTTGTTTAAGACTTCAATTCCAGCAGTGAATATATAGATAGATGGATTGTGTTGTGTTTTCTGTTTGTTTGTGCTCACAGATCCAGTAATTGTGGCCATCCAATCATGAAGATCATCAAACCATGTACAGATGTTTGGAAAACACAGTCTCTTCACTTTGAGAAACATTTTTCATTATTAAATAGAAGCATGGAAATCCCCTGGGTGCCCTGATCCAACTCTGCAAAGACATCCTCCTGCTCGGCTTTCCTCTGGGTAGCACTTCAAGCTGACTTTTAAAAATTAATACTTCTCCAAAGTCACAAGATCTTTCTAATTTTTATTTTTCTTTTAACTGGAAATGAGCTGTGCTTCAAGGTCTTGTTGAGTTATTATGACAGTTTCAGTGATGAAATCAAAAATTAGTCATAACAATCACTGGTGATGCCTTGGCCAGGGGGATTTAAATAATGGCAGTGTGACCTGAAGGTGCTGTGCAGTAGTGTTTGGGGGAAATTATTTATATGTGACAGAGACATTCAATAAAATAATGACTTAGAACAGCAAACGGGTAGAATTTGAAATAATTGGGTGCACAAAAGAGCAAATTATTCTTTTAAACTTTCACCTTACCTGGATTTTACTAGTTTTCTCTAAAATGTCTAAAGATGTTTCAGGTAGGCTTGATATTTTCTGTATCAGGGCACAGAGAATCATGGAAAGATTGGATTGGAAGGGGCCTTAAACATCATCCAGTGCCACCCCCCGCCATGGGCAGGGACACCTCCCACTATCCCAGGGTGCTCCAAGCCCCGTCCAACCTGGCCTTGGGCACTTCCAGGGATCCAGGGGCAGCCACAGCTTCTTCGGGAAACCTGTGCCAGGGCCTCCCCACCCTCACAGGGAAGAACTTCTTCCCAGTTTTTCATCTAACCCTGTTCTCCGGCAGTTTAAAGCTATTCTCTCTTATCCTGTCCCTCCATCCCTTGTCCCAGTCCCTCTCCAGCTCTCCTGGAGCCCCTTTAGGCACTGGAAGGGGCTCTGAGGTCTCCCCAGATCCATCTCTTCTCCAGGTGAGCTCCCACCTCTCCCAGCCTCTCCAGAGCAGAGCGGCTCCAGCTCTCGGAGGTGTCCATGATCTCTGGACTGGCTCCAGCAGCTCCACGTCCCTCTAACAACACCAGGGCCCCCAGAGCTGGAGGCAGCTCTGCAGGTGGGGCTCACCAGAGCAGACCTGGGAGCTCTGTGACTACAGAAATCTTTCTCAAGAGTAACTGGTGAATCACAGACTTGCCTAAACAGACCTTAATGACGGGTGTTCTCTGTCTCTTCAAATCAAGCTGATTTATGTACCACACGATATTTGCGTCTCCTGTGCATTCCCCCTTACTCGTTTGACTTGCTCCTGCGTATTTCTGAACGAATTGCTGAGCAGAGATAATTGCTTACTTATAATTTTTCGTTTAGGCATTCAACTTAAACTGGTCTTCAAAGAAAAAAAAAATCTTAACTTGAAAAGTGGCGACAAGAGGAACACCAATACATTTTTCTACCTCTTGTGGTTAAACCTCAGGCAACAGCCAAGTACCAGACTGTGGTTCACTCACTCCCACCTTCCCTCCATGGGAGGTACACAGGAATCAGATAAAGGTAAAACTTGTGGGCTCAGATAAGGACGGTTTAATAACTGAAATAAAGTAAAACCTAATAATAACAGTAATAACACTACTAGTAATAATAATAGAATAAATTAACTCTATCCCAGCTGAAATCAGGAGAAAGACAGAACAATTTTTCCTAGGCAGTGAGTCACTTCTGAAGCCAGGCAAATATCCAAAAACTTTATTGGAAACAACAGGAAGGATTTCTTCTTCATGCTGCTTTTTTGTCTATTGTAACCTTTCATTGCAAACCTGCATGGAAATGCAGCTTTAGTTACTCCTGATGGATCATGGCTTCTGAAAACTGAGCATTTTCCTGAGGATAGTTTGATAAGAAAACCAGGTCATATCAAACCTGTTTCTGGAGAGAGGACAATTCTTAAAATATCGTAAACCAAAATTGCTGCTATTGTGAACTGCTGTAATTCCACTGGTTTTCGCAATATTGACAGTTTACCTGAGTTCATGAAGTTGTCTACAGTTATTTAATGCCATGTGGCTCACCCTATAAAATATCAAAAGAATGATTTTACCAGTAGATGGACCCAGAACTCCAAAACACTTTTGTTCTGATCCATTCAGTATCACAAATTCTCTCCTCAGAAGTACTAGGGAAGCTTCATTTATGAAAAAAAAAAAAAGAGAAGTTTTCTTTCTTACAAGCATTTAAATTGTGCAACTGATGTAATGTCCTGACTGTTCTCATACTTTGGGTTTCATTATATTTTCCTTCTCCTGTGTAGTCTCTAACAGTGAGTGAAGTCAAAGCCTGTTTTGTGTGAAGACCCAAAAATCCCATCCTGGTCCACAAAGAACAGCCAGGAGACCACCTTTTATTTCCTTCTTTTTTGAGGAGCTGAATGCCTGACTTGCTTCTTCCCCCCTGTTTAAACTGAGAAGGAATCCACTGATCAGCATTGTTCATTCATTATTCATCCAGGGTATTCATTCCTGGTTCGCACCTCACCACAGACACTAATCTGTCCTGAAGTTGTGTCTGCCCTGTGGTGCAAAGCCTGGGAAGCTCCGGGGTTTGCACCACTGCTGGTGGGAGCTCTGCAGCAGGGCAGGGATCTTCTGGCAGCACCAAACCGGAGCACCTGCTCTCCAGGGGCAGCCCCTCCCTGCTGCCCAGCAGGGCCCTGGGGAAAAGGGAGCACAGGCAGGATTCCCTGGGCACCAGGGTCCCCAGGCTGCCCCAGGAGCAGGTTGGGCCTGTCAGCAAGGCCCAACAGCCCGGCTTGGGAACAGCTGTAAACCAGGGCAAACAAAGCAATTCAAAACCGAGCATTTTAGGAGAATTAAAATAAACCCCTGTCTTTAACCCCCTGTGCAATAGCCCCATTTCAATGATGCAGTGAGTTCCTCACCACCCTCTGTGGCTGGGTATTTATCTCATTGTATCAAAGAAGCCCGGAATGGTTTGGGTTGGGAGGGATCTTAAAGCCCCTCTTGTTCCAGCCCCCTGCCAGAACAATTCCCACTATCCCAGGGTGCTCCAAACCCTGTCCAACCTGGCCTTGGACACTTCCAGGGATGGGGCAGCCACAGCTCCTCCAGGCAACCTGTGCCAGGGCCTCCTCACCCTCAAATTGTAATAAATTTGTGTAAATTTAATATAAACTTATACAGAGAATATGCATGGATTGACGTAGCAACTCAAATATGTGTATTTAAAAGGCCAAATCCAGTGGGAAGAGAGCCCTCTCTGGATAAAAGTTGCCAGGAGTCAGAGTTATTGAAGCAAATCTGAGATGGGATCTGATAAATCTGAAAGCAAAAAGTAGAACTCACAGTTAAATCACTAACCACCCAAATATACAACTGAGGTAAAAGACTAAAAATTTAATATTAAAATGAGTGTTTGTGGTTTACAGAGAAACACTCTCAAGTTCTTGTCATTGTTTGGAGTAGACCAAAGGGAGAAGGCATAATAGTAAAAAATATGGAAAGGTTTTTAAATATTTTTAAAATAATAAAAAATATGTAATAATAGTCTTTAAAAAAAAGTAAATAAAAAAGAAAAAAGTATTTTTAAAACAGCAAAAAATATGGATAAACAATATGGAAAGCTCTCTCAGTAAATGGATAGGACCAAAGTAAAAGAAAACTAAAAACAAAACACAGAAAAGGACAATTATGTAGAAAATGGGGAGATAGAACAGGTGATTTCTTCAGGTCTTCTCCAAACTTGTCAGTCTAATTTCAGTCACTGTCACTGCTGGTATTTTCAAGTTCCTGTTTTTTTATGAAAACATTTGTTCAAAGGACAAATAAATAAGACATATATAGACATGGTTCTGAAGTCTGTACAGTCTGTTCAAGCTTCAATATTTTAGGCTAAATATAAATATCATGTAAAGTCTGTGATCAGAACAAAAAATACCCACAGAATAACATTTCTGGAACAGAGACAAAGGTATTTCTTCATCTCAGTCACAAACAGAATAATATATTGCAGAAAAAAAGCCAAAAGCCACCCACAAAATCCATAACAAGCTCAGAACGTAGCTCTGTTCTCCTCCTGTATATTTCAGTATATTTGTTCTGAAATCTAACATAAAATCATGCAGACTTTTTAAAGCAACATCACTGATTTGGCGTTGCCTTTCCATGTTGCTGTGAAGATCCATCAGGTCTTGCCTACTGATGACCAGGGATGGTGTCAGAAGCAACGCCTGTCTCTAAGTGGGACACAGGAACACATTCCTGGGGTTTTTTTCTGGCCAGAGCTGGAGAAATGGATGGAGACAGGGCAGAACCAGTCCCAGTCTGTGCTGCTGACAGAGAGCAGGGTGCTGCTGGGGGCTGCTGAGGGTGATTTCTGCAGCCTGGACATCAACAGGATTGGTTTGAGGATCTCCCACCAGGAGCTTTACCCACTAAAGGGTTGTCCAGAAACTCACTTCAGAGACCCCTGGCAGGGTGAGCTCATTCTCCAAGCAGGACTTTTTCTCTCAAGGCTGATGATTTTATCCTTCTCTGCCCCTAGCACTTGGCAGGAGCCTGAAGAGTGGCCACTCCAGGCCAGGACCCCACTTTCTCCCAGTGCTTTGAATTGTAGAGGGGAAAATCACAATATTCCTTTATCAGCCTCCCTTATGGGAGATGATTGAGCCAATCACTCCTTCTGGGTTGGCATTTGTGACTCATTCTAAACTCCAATCTTTTTCAAACCCACTGGCAGATTTCAAAAATTTCATGGAAAAGAGAATTAAATATAATTAAATGGTTTCAAGTGTAATAAAAGTATGAGTTTGAGAAGAACAGAGAGAGGACTTTGAATATTTGCAAGTTTAGCCATAACTTTCCCTTTATTTGGGCAATTTTTCAGTCATAGCAGCCAAGCATGTGATTGCCAAATTAATTTGGGGTCAGCAGTTCCAAAGTTGGAGGCTCAAGGTGCAGATAGTTCTTAGCTTTCCTGAATGGATGCATTCACTATTAATTTGATTAATTTTCTTACTAATATCAAGCTATTCATTTAAATGCCTTTTTTTTTAATTTAATAAAAACATCATTTAGGAGCTGAGCTACACTTTTAAAGGGGTTTTCTAATAGTGTAGTTTCAAGTAAGGGACTGTAGAAGTCTGCTTAAAAGAGATATAACTGCACCTACTGCCCTCCTATGCTATTTTATCTCCCAACAGATCACATTTCTATTCTAACCCTTTTTAAACAAAAATAAAATCAGGTGTGAACAAGTCAGAATAAGAATTCATCACAAACCTCCAAATTATTAGATGGGTTTGATTTGAAAGATGCCATCTTGATTTATAACACAAAGAGCCAAAGCGACAGATATTTGTATTTATCGTCATATTCCTTTAATTTTTCTAGTAAGTAACTTATTTAATTCAACAGTTTTTGGGATTCGGTTTGGGTTTGTTTTGTTGGGTTTTTTTGTTTCTATAATTGTTAAGAAGCTTGGCAAAATAAAAAAAAAAACTCACTGGTATATTCTGTCTGTTTTTACAGCTCTGCCTGTATGATTACACCATTTCAACTTGAAAAGAGTCCGTCTGGAGAAAGAATGATCTACAACTTCTGGAATAATGCTGTGTTGTCTCACTAAAACTGGGAAAAACAAGAAAGCAAGCCTACAAAATCCGACCCAGGAAATGGCATTGAGAGCAGGATCTTTCAGCAAAACTGGAGGGTAAATAGCATTAAGCCACATATAAGGCATGTTTAAAAGTGGATACAGCACAAATGCTCCATAAACTGCATTTCCATGCAAATTAACAAAATAAATAGTAGCATAAATGGTGATAATTACATTATTTTCAGTACTCCTCTTTCTGTAGCAGTACACAATACTCAGCCTGCACTCAAATACTGAGTAAATCAAAGCAAAGTGAATTTAATAGGTCTATTAAAAGTGTACTGCTAATGCATCTTTATATAACTTAGAGCAGCAGTACCACTTCTACAGAAATAAGGATAAATATAAAGTGTCCTAACAAATAGCAGTAACTGATTTTAACAGGTACTTAGAAAGAGAATATTTGTTTAGATCAATATCCAATTAAGAATACAGCTATTCAGAATCTACTCTTTGGTTTCCTTGCAAATTACGAAAGCAAAAGCTATTAGTAAATCTTATTAGTTTCATGCTGGTCTCTCGAGATTTTTTTTCCACCTGAATACTTTGTGTCCCTTAAAAGATAATTTTAAACACAGTGTGATATTGATTGTTTTGAGGCACTAATGTGAACTGATCAAACACAACCAAAGGAAATTTTACTGTATGCACAGGCAAACTGAGGACTAAGATCTGTCAACATCAGAGGTTAATATTTCCACTTTACTGAAAAATTAACAACTAATCAGTAACTCCAGAAGAGAGTGGAGCCCTACTAACATTTGTAATCATGGGATGTGGGTAATGTTACAGGGAATTAGCTGCAGGAACATCACAAAAATATGAACTTCAAAGACTGTGAAGGCTGAAGGTTTATTATTTTGAGGGAAGACAGAAGGAAAATAACTCATTTTTCTGTTTTTTCCCTGCATTCTTTGTGTTCCTTCTGCCTAAAAGACAAATACTAACGCAGAACATACATGCTGATTTCTTTTATGTCCTGCATAATCATAGAAGATGAGAAGTGAGACTAGAATCAGGGTTCTTTACTGAAATAGCTGACTGCAACCCTTCCTAAACACAGCACACAGTATTTAAGGAAAGGTACTGTAAGTTGCAATGTCGAATGAAAATGATGAGATTTTCCCTTTCCAGAAAAGATGCTGAAACCCTGGAATGTCTCCCTACCTATCCCTTCATTAGACGAATTTTTAAGGCATAGTTTATTCCTTTTCAGTCCTTCAACATCAGTCTTGTTTAAAAAAAAAGTCCTCCTAGGCTTCAATATTATACCCACAGGTAGCAGGACCATTTCAGGTCAGGTATTCCAAATTAAGCACCACAGCTAATTCTTCCTTTCCACTCAGTTTTCCCTACTGTGCCTGGATAAGAGAGGGACTGTGTCTGGCTGAGTCCCCAGAGGGATGAAAACCTTCTCCATGGCTCCTGCCATCCCTCAGCTAATAAATGTCAATTGACATAAGTGGCCTAGTGCTGTCTGCTAATTAGACTATCACTTATACACTTTAACTGGAGCAGTGTGACAGCAGGAACACAGCTAGGAAAGGAAATGGAGAATACTGCAAAAGAAATGTTAAAAAAATCCACTTTTCTTCATTAAAAAACCCCATATATATATA
>WBMZ01014286.1:0-64409 GCA_013400975.1 Atrichornis clamosus | reverse complement strand
GGGAGATCAATATCACCTAAGTTTAGGCACCAACTGTGGCACCTAAGATACCTGCTCAGTGTGCCTGCGTCAGTGAGGAGATGAAGATGTCACCAGAAGACAATGCAGTACTCCTGGGACCTGAGTCACTAACTGGAGATACCTACACATCAGCCACTGGCCTCTGGAGACCAGGAGAGGAGGACAGGACACTTCTCATCAAGGCAGCTTGTCTAGGTGTCAGGAGTGGGCTCTCCTGCTCAGAAAGGGCAATCCCCAAAGGCACCTACCACAAGCCCTTCTGCACAGAAAGGCAGGGTCTCTCCTGTCCCCATGTCCATGGGGATCTTCACTGCATGGTCAAGAGACTGTCCAGTTCTGAGCTCTGGGTTACACCAGTGTCAATGGGATCATTTTCACATCTCAGCCCCAGTGCCATCTCCGAGAGGGCAGTTCCTGGTAGCACTTGTACAGGTCTACTCTTCTTTCTACAGCCATAAAGAGAGCTTTTGTTCTATACCACTTTTTCAATGAACTTGCCTGTCCTTCTAGGTACAGAGTTGTGGGAAGGGGGTTATCAGCACCTCTGTGACTTAGCCCACAGCTGCGAGTCGGGTGAATCATCAGTCCAAGGAAAAGCAATTCTTGGCCTACATACACTTGTGCCATCTAGTGAAAACCCCTCCTCAGCAGATGAGTGGAAGAGCAGGGGCGAGAGCTGAGAAAGCAAATGGCCCCAACTGTATGTGAGGCAGCAGGGTCAATTCAAAGTGCTTTTACCCTCATATATCTCTCCCTCACATAGCCATTTTTGTTCCCCAGGCAGGAGCTTCTCATCTGTTGCAGTTTTGAGCAATGAAGGTAAACGAGTTCTGATTTTGATTTATCCTCATGCACAGCTCTGGAAGCTTTATCAGTCCAAGGGCTGATTCAGAAAGCAGATTACACATGCCTGCCTTAAGGACAGGAAAAACCACTCAAATGTAATCCACTATCACAAGCCTATCAGGGCACAAAGTCAGCAATGGAGACATACCTAAGAGTTTACAGACATACACATCACCATACAAGTTAAATCATGACACTTTCCTTGTTTAATCCATCATGTATAAATGGTTGCCTTTCACTTCTTCCTCTGTTTGAGAAATGTGTTCAGGCAGATTACAACATCCTCAGATATGCTCATTATTCAAAATGATTTTCAAATTGGTTTGCAGAACATTTCCCAAGTGCAGAGACTGTGAGTGTTTTGTATCAAAGCAGTGGTTATCCAGACTTTGTTGGTTGAGTAACTCATGCATTGCTGGGCTTGCCTCAGAATTAGAGAACACAGTAGAAGGCAAATGGCAAGCTCTTATTGCCATCATCAAACATACCACTGGAAATTTATTGACAAACATCCCTCTAGATCAAATGTGCAAGTTAATAGCCTGATTTCATTTAGGTGTGAATGTGAGAGTGTCATGAATTCATAACTTGGTTTTCAGATGATTATTTATAGAGATGGGTTTAGACTGTTTGCTCAGCTCTGGTGGTGCATCTGTGCATTCGTTCAGTTAGGTGACAATGCATGTGGTAATGTGGCAGCTCTGCAGTCTTAATTTATTCATCACAAGGTGCATTGGTTTCTTGATCTAGTTTCTGGAGAAATATTTAAAACTCCAGCTGGCACGATGTTAAGTAACATTCTAAAATAAGAAGGTGGCATTTGCGACCTTTCAGCACTTAAAGGGGGCCTGTAAGAAAGATGGGGACAAACTTTTTAGCAGGGCCTGTTGTGATAGGACAATGAGGAATGATATTAAACTAAAAGAGAGTTGATTTAGACTAGATATGAGGAAGAAGTTTTTTATAATGACAGTGGTAAAACACTGGAACATGTTGTCCAAATAGGTGGTGGATGTCTCATCCCTGGTAACATTCAAGGTCAGGTTGGACTGCTGTAGTTGAATGTGTTCCTGCTCATTGCAGAGAAGTTGGACAGGATGATCTTTAGAGATCCCTTCCAAGCCAAGCTATTCTCTAATTCTAACAGAAAAGGAATGAGTGGTCTGGAGTGGAGCTGACTGCACAGAAAACCTTGGCATAATGCAGAATAAAGAGCCTCTCAGACACTGTGTTCCTGAATCTGGGAAAGACACACGCAAGAGAACAGGAGTGACTGCCATCCAAAGACATGATGTTTCAGTGCAAGCTGCTTAACCCCTCTCACAGAGGGACCTATGCTAAGTACTGGCAGAAAAGTAGATTAGATCTCAGTTTACCTCTCTGGTGACAGCCTTGCATTTTCATTTCCCACTTTAGTGTGTGTGAACACATGACTGCAGTCCAGCATTGTGATTCTGATGTACCTACAGTGTCCCAGGCATGCCAAGAGCTAGGCCAAGCACAGCCTTAGCACAAACTGTTGTGCAGGCAGTTGAAAGTCATTTCCTCCATAGCCAAAGGGCACTCAGAGATCCATAAACACTGGCCATATACATCTATATTGTCCCTTGGTCAAGTTGTGAGGGAGGGGCTTATGAAAAAAATACTTGAAATGGCTCACACATATTAAAGAAGTAGAACCTATGTTGTTTAAAATTATGTTAAAATAAGTACTGTAATAATTATATCACAAAAGCAAATATAGATCATAGAATCATAGAAACTATGGTTTGAGTTGGAAGGGTCATCAAAGATCATCTAGTTCAAACTTTTGTGCTGTGGGCAGGGACACCTGTCCAAGATAAACAGTTTCTACTAAACCAAGAATCTCAAAATACTAAATTCTGTAGAGCATCTTAAGAAGAAAGTTCTGTCCCAGACAAGTTGTTTAGTGTTTTAAGAACCATTTATCTCAGTGTCTCTAATCTGACTTCTAGTGAGTCACTAAAAGGACGCAATTTTGAAATTATTGCCAAAAGATCTTTTGAAAATCCATTCTGGTTTACAAGCTCCATCTTTTGCTTATTACCTGAGAGGACCACTGTCACTTCTGTCTCACAAATTTTTAACTAATAATTTGTTTTCATATCCCAGTATTCAATATTAGCATGGAAAAAAACATTCTGCCAGTGTGATATTTTTCTGAAGCTTAGTACAGAGACAAATACAGTGGTGGTACACAAATAGAAGGGATTTGTTCAAGAATGCATATAGCTGCTTCTGCCTCAAGAAAAATAGCGGTGCTTTTCTGTGCTTTTCTTTCATCATCCTTGCAGTTTTCTGAGGGTAGCTTGGGACCTGACATCTTGCCAAGCACACCACAGTAGCATTACCACTTTGGCCTTTCTGTGGGATAGCTTTAATGCTACAGGAGGTGGCCTCTAGCCAGCACAGTCCTGTCTGTCCACCTTGTCTGAACCTTGTCTGCTTGGTCTCCTGAAATGCCTCTCAGGAAGGTGATGGAGACGCTGGCTCCAAACCAAGGGTCTCCCATCAGCATGTATAAAATGTGAGATATGTTAATAAAATCCTATGTTAGCATTTAGCAAAGGAGAGCTAATTGTTTTTACCATTGAGACAATAGAAAGTATTTAATTGGCATAATAGATCACTCCAATTTGGAATTTGGGGAGGACATGTCCTCTAACAAAAGTTTGTCCCAGGACCTGCTAGGACAATGACACTGTTGTCACATTACATGCACACAGTCGTTCTCACCCCATACTGCAACTCCAGAGCATAATCCCTCAGGAGCATAGTATTCCCTAGCACCATACTTGGACGTAATAGAATAATATAGAATAATATAGAATAGTATATCTGGGTACCGGCACATGGGGAGACCAGGAAAGCTCTGACCTGCTACCTCAAGGATCCAGAATGTGTTTTTATATATACACATATATAAAAAATACACACATATATTTTCCACTTGTGGACTTCAAGCCTAATCAGCCAGAGAGGAGGAACAGCACTGGGCAGCCTGTGCTCTTTGTGAGTGCTGTGTGTTTATGTGGATGCTGGTAAGGGATTTCTATGTGTGAAGTTGGCTCATGTGTGTGAGTGTAAACATGAGTTCAGCCTTGCCACTGGCTGGACTTCAATATCAAAATGCCTTTCTGACTTCAAAGTTCAAAGAAGAGTGAGATGTAGTAAATGTATATAGAAATCTGAATACAGGTAATGCATACATAAGCTTTGAGAGATCACAATAAAAGCAGGACCACAAAGCAGACACCCCTGGTTGGTGCATTACCTTGGTGTGCATGCTAGTTTATAGCAGCAATTTTCTACTGGCCACCGTTTTCTGTGCCATTTAATAATATTTTGGAAAGCTTCCTTGCTGGAAGAAAAACCTTCTGAACCTTTGGCAGAGTTGAGCTGGGGTCCTGGGAGTGCAGACAAGCAAACTGCAAGCAGAGGACGCCAAGAAGCAGTTCCTCAAAAATTTATCTTCACCCTGCTGAAGAACTGTGAAAGCCATCTCAACTGCTCATGCTCTCTCATCCCTACACCTGAGCATTATTCCTCTATGTGTTGAAAGAGAAACTGGACTATTTTGCAAGACTTTTTTTCTGAGAGAAGACTCACTTTTTTTAACAGGGAGATTACGCCTGATTTTGTGGATGGAGATGGAGCTCTGACGTGATTGTTCACTCCTTGTATTCATGAAGTAATATCTCACAAGAAAAGTATCACTATTCCATTGTAACCTTTTCAAGCCTTGTGCAGTGATTTCTTATTACAGTGAAATCTTCTGAAATAAGGATGAGGATTCTCCCCTCTCTGTTCATTATCCCCATACTATTTTTAAATTTTTATAAAATCTTGGAAAAAAGAGAGGTAGTAAGGCCTTCTACTGGAGTTTCTCAGAGAGGCAGCTTTGAAGACACATTTTTGAAACATTGTCCTTTGTTTCATTTATGGTGGAAGCTGTCCAGGAGTAAATCAAAACTTGAGCAAGAAGTATGAAAAACACAATTGTCTTCTCCCCTGAAACAAATTGCAAGCCTTCTGGTCCCACCCTTGCTTTTCCACCAGCCATCAGGCTCTGCTGTCATACTGTCTGGTCCTTTCATAACTCTCAAAGCCAAAAGAAAAATCATATTTCATTTCCAAAATGAATTTCAGCTCAAATCCGTTTCAGCTCTTAAGATTAATCTCCATCACTCCTTTCTGAGCATTAGTGGCACCAGCCTGTGTAACCTTTCCCGGTATTCATTTCACACGTATGAAAGTACACAGATGGCCAATTATGCCAGTGACTGCACTGAATTATTATGTATAATTAGAGATGGGAGCAACTTTCTAAGATGAGAACAAGAGGTCTCATTCTATGAGACTTGTGGATTTATGGACTTGGAGAAGGCAGCTGTTTTGTCTCTTATCTGTACATGTAGTGTTTCAGCACAGACATTTCACCAGCCATTCATGTCATGAATACAGGCAGGGGCTAAGGAGGTGATGTGAGGCACAGGGGAGAAGGTGATGCAGGGTTGCCAGGAGCCCGAAGGAGGGTGGAGGCTCAGCATGTGGCCAGGGCTGCTTCACAGCAAAGGCAGGGAGAGGCACAGGATACACTACTTTTTCTCTTTGTAACTCTTCTTGGCTGCAAGGTGTAGATTGCGCAACTTCTTGTGAAATATTTCAGATTGAGAAGAAAAAAACCCAAACACCATGAGAAAAAGGAGGCAGGATTATTATTTATATAAATAAGATGGCTGAGAAGTAAGTCCATTTCTCCTCCTACCTAATCTTGGGATGAATTAGTGGCATTCATTGCTGCACTGCTAGGTTCTGTGAGAAACACAAGACTGTACTTTTCATTTTAGGATTGAGTCAAAAGACTTGACTGTGAAAAGTCAAAACTTTTTAGACAACTGCAAAGTCTGAATTAAGACTAGAAGAATTACATGCAGACTGGTACTTTGTTCTCTTCTTTCAAGTTTATTCAAGTAAAAAAGTAATTCTTCAAGCACAGTTGAACCTTGCTTATTTTACACTAAAAATTGGGTGGCTCACTGGAAGCTGCTAAGTTTTTCAAACTCATGAGCATGAAACCAATGAATAGCAGAAATTAATGCTTTGCAAATCATACTTATTTTCATTTGATAACTTTTACTTAATGTCATTTCAAATACTTTGGACTTGCTAATCAGTCACCAAAATACAATTACAGTATATTTTATAAGAAATGACATCTCAATAGATGGCCCTCAAAAGATGTCCAGTGTGATTTTTTACTGAAATGAAGGAGAGATTGCTGATTTTATGAACTGTCTAGAAAATGGCTGTAAGGTACTTGACAACTATTTTTTCAATCAAATGGGCTAATGTTTCTTCTATATATTTTGCTATACTGGCACCTATATTTAATGTGGCAAAATGTTAAATACATGACAAAGGTCACTAAAGATTGTTTGCCAGGTATATTTTTTAAATTTCTATAGCAAGCATTTAAATATATTGTTCTTTGCAATTTGTTTTTACAATATTCAATTTCCTCTCTACGTGGTCAGATAAAGCATTTTTCAGCCAATTGGCTCATCAAAACATTTCCCCAGACTTCCTTTCCATTTCTGAGGTATGACCTTTGAAGAGCTATTACAAACATTTAAATGCTATATTTATGAAAAATACTTACTATGAAAAATAAAATATAAGGAATATGTTCGTCACAATTTTCAGGGGATCAAATTAAAAAAAATCATAATGATAGAAGTGCAAACCTCAGAAAAAAAGCAATATGTGATACATGTGTGTCATATAATACTTTCTAGTCAATCTTGTTAATATGTAGCTACATATATATAATTCTTCCTGCCATGGCAAATCTAAAAAGAGCAATCTTAACCATATAACACCCAAGCATCTTCTTATGATACACATCCTGTAATAATGCCCCTCAGCTAAATAATATATCCAAAGACAAAAGCAATGACCAAAAAAACCCCCCGAAGCCGAAACAAAAAGAAGCAAACAAACAAACAAAATAAAAGAAAGAATAAGGAAGGAAATTGAATTCCAAAACTCTACAGTGTCAGCATGAATTTTATATGGGTCTAAAGCTTCTTAGATGCTTCCTGAATTGCTGCTGTTGCTGAATACTATCAGTGAGCTCCACTGACATGGGTTCTACCTGCATATTGACAATAACCAATTACAGCTCTGCTATTTAAATGTCTCATTGTCTCTCATTCTTTCCCTCCCTCTCTGAGTGTAAAAGCATGGAGTATCTATACTCATAACAATAGCTGAAGTAGTTATCAAACATCATTCATTCAGATAAAGAAGAGTGTGGCCAAAACAATTTTATGCCACACCTCAAGTATTGCCTGGCTTAGCCTTCTCCTTTCATGTAGAGCCATAGAGCCACTAGTCCAAGCTTTCACTGTGATCCAGAGGTTATTTTAATTCTCAATGTGTTGGCTTTCCATCCAGAGATGGAAATCTCGACCTTAGTTTCCATGAGAGCCGAATGCTTCTGGCTCCCCAGTCAGAGTATCCTGGTAAGTATCCAGGTATGGCTCAAAAAGGGAAATAAAATAATCAGAAGCTGGTCAGAAGACTGCCTTTTGTTCCAACTTGCTTTATTTTTGAAAGAAAAGCAAAGCTGTGCTGAGCTGGGACACAAAAGCTAACAATCAGAACATTTTTGTGGGAGGGAAAAGCCTGAAAAAATTCTGCTTTGGAAGGATGTGGACATTTTTTCAGCTTGTTTCCTGGGCTGCCCAGCTCCTCTGGCTGCCTGCTATGTAGGCGGGCTACCACAGAGCTGGAAGCCTGCTTTGCAGAGAGAGATGGTCAGAGAGCATGAGAGAGAAACCCTGAAACCTGCTGACTACCAACAAGAGAGAACAACTGAGGGACCACTGCTCTCTCCTTCTCTGGGCTGATATGGAGACCCTGGGCAGCAGATACCCAGCTAAGCATCCATCTACTCCCTTGGTGACCAAGAGGTTGCTGCCACCAGGAAAGCCATCATTTGGGATGAGATCTGCAGAGACAGCCAGCCAAGGGAGTCCAGGAACCCAAGTCCGGGGGCAACTTGGCCCTGCTCAGACACTGGTTACTTATACCCTGTAACAACCAGCTGGGGGACTTGGAAACCCCAGCCTACCTCCAGCTCACCAGAAACAAAGAGAGGCATTGAATAAAATCACAGAGAAGGTTAAACTGGCAGAAGAGTTGGCTCGAGGAATTATTTTCCAACAAACTGTCATTTCTCAATGGAAATTAATTTCATCAGTAAGCTCTTGATCACCCCCATAACATATACCCTAAGGCTGAGTGATAGACTTTGCATGTGTGCTTTTAAGGGAAAAATGAGCTTTGATCAGTTTCAGGGAGCATCACCGTGCCAGACCCCACCAGCTGTTTGGTGGCCAAGAACCTACCACGGAAAGCAGACGGGGGCAGAGGGGTGTGTAAGGAGGCTAAAGAAGGGATCCACAACAGCCTGTGCTCTCTAGGCAGTGGAGGTGCCAAGGTTTGATGAGTTAAAAAGCTGGGATGAACAGTTTTGTTCATTAGGAACCTAGTATGTTCTGGAAGAGTTATCACACTGCTGGTAGTAGCCTCTGAAAGTTTCAATAAAACAGATGTTTGCTGAAGAAAAAGGATATGACTATGTGTCTAGTCATGTAGTTCCTCTTTAAATTAGATCAGCTGCACCTGGACATTTCAAGATTTACGGTGAATTTTTTCCTGATGCTATTAGCTGCCCAAATGTGGCCCAAGACAAAAATTAAGATTAAAACTTTAGAATTGTTAGATTTGTTGCCTGAAAAGAAATGGTCATTTATAAACTATCTAGCAATGGAGATATATTTAGCAGAATCTTACATCCTTCTGCTATACTTTATACTAGGCAGTAAGAGCTCTAATCCCCCATATTTCTTGTTTTCACTCTTTTATATGTATTTTTATAATTTTTGTTCCTTTCTTTTTTCCCTCAAAGGGCTAAGATAAGCATATTCAACAAATGTATTTTTAGCTTAGGTCTCTGATCACATTCTTGCAGGACAAAGGAACTGTAGATCTGCTTGCAAATATTATGTTACTTCTTTTAGTTGTCTTTATGCAATTTTGGATTAGGCTTTCAGTATCTACCTGCAGGGAATTCATGCTGAGCCATAAAAGCCTATTAAAGCAGTGAGTGGTGAGACACTAAAAATACCTTAGTTTGAAATAGCTTGTTTCAGCTCTTTATCAGGCACTAAGAAAAGTGTGCTGCATAATATCTTACAGGAGAAGGATGATTTCCAGAGGACAAACACAATACCTCTGGAAGGGATAGAAGGAGAAAAAAGAGAGTGTGACAAGCTAAGCATCGGATGTCCCCTTCCATAAAAGCAAAAAATCTTCAAAGAGCAACTCTTACATAGCTAAGAGAAGCTACCCTGAAAAATGTAGTCCCAGTTCAATGTCCTTGTTCACAAACTTGGCCTGCACTGGCCGTTGTTCTCTTATTCCTTTCTCTAATTCAACTTCATATTTCCTCTTCCTCCCTCTGTGCTTCATCACTTCATCTCCCTATAATTTCTCAGATATTATTTTTAATGATTTCTTACCTGTTCTTCTCTCTTACCTTCTGATCCTCTCTCCTACTAATGTGCTGATACATCAGTGATTAATTAAACCTCAGTCTTCAGCCTTGGTTCATTTGTCCTTCTCTCCCATCATAAGACCTTCCTTTCTAACTCTGATACCTGTTTCTCTTACTCCTGCTCCCATCCTGCAGACTGGACTATCTTCCTTCACAAGAATTTCACTTGACATGTTTTATTTTGGCCATCTTCTATCTATCTCTGTTTCTCTAATTTGCTGACAGTGGAGCCAACATCAACAGCTCAATGTATTTTTACTTCTTAGACCTACAGACAAGCAGTCTTTCTGCTGGCAACCTGGCCAGCCTGTCTTGCCTGTTGCAATCCAGGGAGCTCTTTCTCTCATACAACAGAATTGTTAAACATTTAATTTGGGCCACCATTCACTAATTCTTCATGTCTGTTTATGAGTATTGTTGTGACATATAGTGTCACCATTAGAAATAAATAATGTCTTTAGGCCTTAGCCTTTCAGGAATTACAATAAATCATAATCTGCTCAAGATACAGGTACAACTCCAGATCACTGGTCTCAGTTTTTGAGGTGAAATTCAGAGTATTTCTGTGAGACTGATTGAGAGATACGGAATGTATATCCAAATAAAAAAATATTTAGAGATTTTTAAAGAGAAAAAGACTTATGACTGTCTATAATTTTCAGTTCAGATCTCAAAGTTGGGTTGGAAATAAGATTGAGTGGGATTCTATCTGCCTTTACTTGCAATTATTCGTTCCAGAAGGCAAGCAATGGGTATGAAATACCACCAGCCATGAAAACCAGTAATTCTGATACAGCAACTTTATTACCTGTCATTACATGGTATGACATGATTTAAACATGAGTTTTTAGCTAATCAGAAACTATTCTCCACATTTTTTCCCACAGTCTGATGTTCCTGCACTTCAGAGGCAATGAATTATGCAGTGCACTTTAAACAAATAATGCAGCCAGCAAGGTAAGGTAGCAGCAGCAAAAAGGGTGTCTGATGCATTGACTGCAATAATAATTCATGAAGACCGAGCTTTAAACAGCCTAAATTGGTGAGTGCTGAGCAGCTGTTGCTCTAGCACATGTCAGGCCTTCAACTGAAAAAAGAGCAGGTTCTATGATTTACACATTATTATTTATATTATTAATAATCTTCATTTGTCTGAGTACTTCTGGTCAGAAAAGTGTCTGGGAGATTTGACAGCCCAAAGTTTGACCGTTTTGTTGCATTTCCATGGGATTCGAGGCCTGAGCTGCTGCAGACATGCACTTACCTGCTCTAGGCGACCTGATCTCCAGAGGTCCCTTCCCACCCCAACCATTCTGTGATTCTGGTTGCTCCCTCTCAGACAGTCCTATGGCAATGGGGCAGCTGTCCCAAGAGCCTTTCCTGGTTCTTGTCCTGAGTAACACCCAGCTGCACCCTGGAACTCCTTGATCCAGGGAAGAGTAATCCCTGAGCATCCCTGAGAGAGGCATTAAGGAACTTGTCCTTAATGCTGAAGGCCCCTGTAGAGAGGGATTGACCCTGGAGGGAAATAAAGAATAATAAATACAGGGTCCAGGAACTTTTAAATGCTCCAGCATGCATGAACTGAAAGCTATTAAAAATCATTAGAATGAAAATGCCAGAGCCTCACACAAGGTCTCCACAAAGTTTAGACTTTACAAGCTAAACATTGTGCAATACCACCAGCATGTTCAGCATATCTTTTTTGAATGAAGTATAACTAGGGTTAGTTAATTTATTAAGTGGAGTCTTTCTTCTCTGTTAAGGTTATGTGGAAAGATTCTGTTTTCTTTTTAAATAGATAGATAAAGTACAGACCATCCCAGCCCCTGTTTGCAACAATCCTTTCCTCTTCCAAGAAGCAGCCCCTGAATAAAGACACCCTACATCAAGCAGGTCTGTGGAAGGTGTCTTTAATAGAATAAGCCTGTTATATGGTATTAGCATGGGGCAATATCAGAAGCTCTGGTATCACTACATTTTACGGTATCAGGGAAAAAGTTGAGTAAAAATCAGGGTCTTAGGCTCCATTGTTTCTGCTTATAGGGTTACAACCCCAGAACCATTTATTTTTAATGCTTCTAATTGAAGCAAGTGGAAAATCAAATCTAAGGGGTTTGGGTGAGGGTCAAAACTGAAAAAATAAGCCAGGAAAGGATCTGGCTAGCTCCCTGTCATTGACCCAGAAGCCCAAAATATTGTACAGTCCTTAAGAAAATATCTGAAGAAACAAAGAAAATGCCTAATCCTTTGTTAGGAAGTTTGATAAATATTTTATCTCCTTAAATACTCCTCCTAAATTGTTAGTCTGACACCTATAAACCCAATTACATCAGGATTGAAAGTTAGCAGCACCCAGAACAGCAAGAGATTTGTCAGAGTCTTGCTAAACCAAGTGACAATGATTATGTTTTTACCTGATGCCACCATTGAATAATAGACATTGTCACCAGACCACACTGAACCTCCTAAAAATTACCAGTTTGTCCTCAGCAATCTGCTCTATGCATCTAACCTGGAGATATCTACAGCTATCCATGTGATGAATCTCACATGTAACAGTTTTCATTAAGTAAACATGTCCCTCTGAACACCTGTGTTATGAGGGGTTTAGTCTGACCCCGAGGACACATCTCTTCCAGTACATGTACTTGCAACTGATGCTTAAGTGAGTCATTGGACACTTAGTTATGTTCAACAGTCACATTTAAGCTGTTGTCATTCATCCTCAGGAAATTCCTGAAAGCCTGTTTTGGCTCATCTCAAGCTTTGCCCATTGATCAGAAATTACTGATCTGAGAAAGGGTCCCTGAACACCCCAAGAATGGTGAATGAACAGCTGTGGTATGAAAACAGGACCATATCTGTAAAGGTCAAAGGCCTTAAGTGAAAGTTGCTGAACTATTGTGTAAATGAAGAATTAGTCCTTGATCAGAAGCTGACCAAGGCCAAATCTCAAACTACAGTGTTCAAACAAGTTCTAGAATTCCCAAAGTGTTTATTGAACTGGGGAAACTGGGCATACATGTTCGAGGGGCAATGGGTTCCTTCTGCTCACTGAGCTTGGTTTGCTTTCAGGAATACTATAAAAATGACCTTGGTCCCACCTGCTAAGTGGTGCTAAGCCATGGTAACTGTGGCAAAGCCTTGCTGCAGAGATACACATCTAACTGAGTCCTTTTGGGACTTGGGAACTCTCAATTTGAGTGTGCACCCTTTGCATGCTTCCTGAAAGAGAAAGATTTGTCAAAACTCTTGGTCAAGACACACCCTTGGTCAAGAAACTGAACTCTTGAGAAACTATTACTGCCAGTTAGGGGTTTGGGCAAATCCTTTTCATACAGAAACCATTTTATTACATCCTTTGTACAATTCAGGAGGCTATCTTGAGAATCACAATTTACCTTGCTAAAAATCTCCAGAAGCTACTGTGAAGTCTAAGCAGGCAAGTAACCAGACCCTTTGTTCTAGATCTTTTGTTCATCATTACATACTATACCCACTGCTTCATTCTTGCAAACCTTAACTGCTTGCAGTGAAGACTTTCAGTGAAAGGCTTCGGCAGCAACTGACTTTTTGTTACTGGATGGGTCAATGTTATCACTAGTGTCTGGCTACTTTGCAAGCATGGGTAGCTTGAAAGACCACACGTGAACACTTATCAAGCACATGAAATATTTTCAGTTTCAGATAACCCATGAAACTGCATACTAACTTTTGTGTATTTTGCTGATTTTTTGGTTCGTATATCTGATGGAACTCCATCTAACCGGAGACCAATGACTTCATTGAAAATACAGTAGAAGATGAACAAGACCACAATGACTGTTGACCTGGCATTGTTGGCAAACTATGTTACATTTCTTGTACTGATTTCAGCCCACCTGTAGTAGTGATGCCTGTGAACAACAGCTGTAATAAGACCATTACAGACAACATTTTGAATAGCCACACTTTCCTAGAAGAGGCAGGAAACCATTGAGACCAAAACAGAAAAATGCAAGAACTTCCTGAACTCTGAGCCAGTCTGCATCACTGACATATACTTATGGACTAGACAACGAGAGGTTCTTTTCTCTGAAGTTGTCTTCTGCTGACTTAGCTGTGTTTGCATGGAAACTTTGGGTTGTTATGCTTTTCATCAATCAACTGAGAGGACAATCCAAAGCACTGGGGATAGATCCAGAAATATATTGAGACCAGCTCCTAGTCTGAGCTCTAAAGCCAGCTTTTCCTGCAGCACTTCAGTGAAAAAATGCTTCTTTATACTTTTCCTGTTACAGGCTCAACTAAGTGTGATCATGTGGGAGATACAATCTTGAAGGCTGTAATTAATTACCCTAAAGTTGTAGGCAATTAAAAATGTAGATCCTTGACTGTTGAGTAAGTTAACAAGGAGATATACTGTAAGGCACACTGCATCAAAGTACTGTAAACTACTATTCTGAAGAAGGGAGAAGAGAGGAGAAGCTGAGAAGATCTGTGCTGGTACTTACCCATGTTACCTGTACAGTTTTTTTCAGAAAAAATGAGGGATATACTGCAGGAACCCTGTATTAAAAATCCAGGAGCTGAAAATGCAAGACTAGAATGAATAGAATGTCAGGGAATAATTTTTTTCCTTGGTTAAGTAAAACAGCCTGGAAAGATCATGTTGGGCTGAAATGTCTTCAATGTTGGTATGTTCCACATCTTGTGACTCTATTACAGAAAAAGAGAAGAGGTTCCTTTCAACTTGAGAAATGACGTTGCACCAAACCATCTGCTTTTTTTCCCTGAGTCCTTAATAAAGAGATAGAATTTCCAATTAGTAAAAATAGACTGAAAACATTGTCTATACTGGTCTCACCTTACTGAAGAAGTGTCATAAAGATTCCTGTACTATATACAGGACATGGACACTATGTATGTGGCAAAACTGAGATGACAATCCATCTCATAATTCCTTAAGGACAAGTTCCAAAAAAACCCATTTAGGTGTCTAAAGCAATGGCCATGGTAACAGCCATGCCTGGGTGCTGAGGAGCCTCAAAGGACAACTCTGCATCAGCAGGAGGTGTGAAATGGACCTCAGGGCTTCTCAAGTTAGCTGAACTGTGCTACCACAAACAATGCGCCAGAGAAAGCCCTGGTGAAATTAGTGTGTCACAAACCATGGCATTTTCAATGTTTCTGATTAAAAAGTATATACTTGGAGGAAAAAATACAGAAATTGCCAAATATTTAAGGTCAAGTCGTGTTTCCATAAGAGTCGGTGGGATATTTGCCACAGACTTTTAAAAGACAAGGATTAGACTCTAAATAGTCTATATATGAGGAACAAGTGATATTTTAATGCACCAGTATTTTTCCAAACTGCTTTAGGCAAATTATTAATAACTGAAGGAATCTGAAAAAACCCAAAATGTTGAAAAATGCTTAATTACCATAGCAACTAGTGTCTTACTGTCGAATATCATAACTCCAGAGAGACACAGAGCTGCCATGACCAGACGTCTTCTTTTAAAGTTTCCTGATTGCTGAAATCAAAGAATTTTGCTGCATAATCCTCTTTAAACATAATAACAAAAACAGCTTCCCTCAGCATTAGCCACAGTCTGCCAAATGATTTTCCACACCTTTCCATATACAAATAGAGATCACCTTTATTTAAAGCTATTAAAGACCATTTTTGTTACAAAACAAAGTATAGAATTGTGTTAAATAATGAATAATATTGCAAGGTCTGAAGGGAACCTTTTCTTCCATGACTCACTCTCACTGAGGGAGGCAAACAGTCCGAGTTCTCTCTATATCCTATACACTTGCACTGAGTGACATTGGCTTGCTGCACAGTAGACAAATATTAGGAGCCCTTCCAGAAGCATAAAAGGAAATAAATTTGTCATAGTGTTATCAGCAATGAACTTGTCTTGGTTATAGACCCAAAAGTTGATGATATGCCTCTGATATATACTTAGCAAAATATGTGATAATTTTAAGGGCACAAAAATATTACTGATGTGCTAAAAGCTATCATTCCGCCTCTCAAAGGGAAAGGACTATCTCTGACCTCAGCAGGCTTCAATCAGACTTTAGAATTTCTGAGCGGTAGGATTTGTGGCCAATGGGAGCCAGGCAGACTGAGGGGAACAATACCGGGCAGCACATCACTGCTCCTGAGAAAGTGTCCTGTCCCCCACCACTCCCTCTGGCCTGTGGTTCCTTGGAAAATGGATGCAGCAGCAGTTATCTGTGTGGTAGTACCAAAATCTGCTCGTTCTTATCCCTCGAAGATCCATTACGGAGTACAAAATCCACACATTCATGGTCTTAACACCAATCTTTTACAACTGATGACAATTTTTTAAGCCACTGAAATTTTGTCAACTCAGAACATTTTTGGCACTTGATGAAACCTTTGAGAAGAAAGATAATGGAAAAGCCTGACATGCATGTATCTGTTTGCCAGCATAAGTCCTGCCAAAGCTCAGGACACCCGTGCTGCAGGTGACAGCAGAGGGTGGAGGTGGGGGGCTGGCTCGGTGGGAGCAGTGCAGCCATGACAGGGCAGGGACACGTTTGCACAGCGCAGTCTTCAAACCCAATTCTTCACAGTTATTTTTGACTGATGAGGAGCAGAGACCCTATTATAACAAAAGAATCTCCTGATACGTGTGAAGTACCGTAGGGAACAATAATACAACTTTGTGGAGGAAGCAAGCTGTTTTACTTTATTTCTGGCTATTTATAGCTCACTTGAACTTTTTGATAATTGCAAACAATTCTGTAGACAAGCTACTTAGACATCCTGCTGAATGTATCCCAACAGGAACGTGAGGGGTTTCATCATTTTCTAGCCAGAGAGAATTAAACTTGTGATTCACTGGAGAATGTGACAAATAAAGTCAGACACTGAATTTTTAAACTTTCACTTTTTGTACCTTATCTTTTAATTAGATTGTTACCCCGATATACCCTCTCATCCTCAAGTGCAAGTCAATCCTTTTACATGCAAATAAACTCCCAAACACCTCACTTAACATTTCAGCATAAGAAATTGCAAAGGAACTTCATTTAAAATCTTGAGCACTGGGTTAAAAGAAATAACGTTTTCTTTTGGTGCAAGGCTGCACCATAGCATCAGCTTTACCATACTACATGAAAACTTTCATTCACCCATTACTGTCACCAAGGAAATTGAAGTTAATTCTAGCTACCACCTTCTCGGATACAGACTTCTGGTAAAAATGTATAGCCTATTTTTGAAACCTCTGTAAATATCCCTAATGACTTTTGTTGCTGCCTAGATGAATTTCCTGACTAGCAGACTCCAGATAGCCTGAATTAAAATATATTTGATATTATGTGTCATTAGCGAGTGAGCACTCTTACCTTTTCAGATAGAAGACATCTTTATAAAATTTGCATTTGAAAGGGATGAGTAATTTTCAGCTTTGAGAGAATTTAACCCGCATGTTTTCTGCATAATTTTGCATTCCTTTCACTTGAAAACTCTCTCTCTCCTCCCCTATCTTTCATATCCTTTTATGCTTAGATTTCCCCATATCTCTTGCCCTGCCAGTTTGTCCATATCTCTCAAGAGTACTGCTTGCAAACTCCCGGAAGGAAGATGAAAGCTCTGTTTTTCTTCAAATCACTTCACCAGTGTCTGCTGGGGATTATCCATGGAAAATAATTTCCAAAAAGAATTTATTTGCTACATAAAAAGCAAAATAAAACTAAAGTTTATCTTCTACCTAATTAAGTTTGTGCTAACTCAGCATTAGACATCTTCCTTTTAAGCAAATACTCATTCTCCATCTTCTACAGAGTGCCATGCAAGTCTGTTTCTACATGGAGCAAAGCAAAAAAAAAAAAGTCCTAGATCTTCACTTGCACATTTTAGCTTTTGTAGTGGAGTCATTGTCTGGCACTTCTTCATCACTAGAAATCAACATTGAAAAAATATAGAAGTAAATAATCTTTTCTGTGTGGATAAATAAAGGCCACTCTTCAAAAAGGACCACAGATCATCTTAAGAACCTTTTAATAGTGGTGTTAGTGAAACTAACTGTACTATGTACAGGATCTAAAGGATACATTTTGCTATTGAAAGTTCTGCCCCAGCTCTATTTAGTCTGTATGTAATGACCTAGAGCAAAACAAGGCAATGCCCATGATCTGATGGTGAGCACCACACCTCTTCTTCATGTTTCACAGCCTTATCTTTATAATTATTTGCAATAGTGACTTTTTTGTTATTTGTGTAAATGATGTATTGCTTTTCTTCCCCCCCAAATTTCCCAATTGTAATTCTGACTTCCTGATTTCTCAAACCTTCATCTTAACAGCAAAAAAGATCAAGCTTTGAGTAGGAATTCTGAAGAAATGTCACTCTTGTAGTGTAGTGTACTGTCTGTGTTTTAGCCAGTCTATAACAACATTAGTATTGCATGTCTGACGTTTGCTATTGTTTTATTGTAATAGGTTTAACTACATTTCCCGTTTTGTTGGTCTGAGGTGAGTTGAATCAGGTATGAAGAAGAAACTCCCTCTCCTAAAGAGATTTGACCCCTCTCCTTTGCTGGGCATCGCTAGTAGCTGATCTTGCTGCAACAGAGGCCTAGCCTCCCTTTTTTGAAGTCATACTGTTAAAGGCATCAACTACATAGTCCTCAATCGTGAGGTCCTGTTCAGCTCTATGTCAAGAGAAGCAACACAAAATTATTCATGAATGTTACACAAACATTCACCAGAAGATTACTACAGCATTTTTGTGGGCCACAAATTTAAAGAAACACTATTTCTAAACATGTTTGCTCTGCAATTCTTTTTTGTAGAGACATTGAAGTGACAAAGGAGTTTCTGGCTTTATGCATACAGCATTGTATCATAAAATCATAGAATCATAGAATGGCCTGGGTTGGAAGGAACATTAAAGATCATCTAGTTCCAACCCCCCTGGGGTGGGCAGGGGATCCTTCCCCTAGACCAGGTTGCTCAGAGCCCCTATCCAAGCTGGCCTTGACGTCTCAAGACCTCTCTCTGCATGATCTAGCCTAGTCATCAGATGTCATTACTTTAGGAACAGTATCTGTGCATTTTCACTTAGCTGCTGCACCAGCAGCATCTTGTTACTCTGCATTGCTGGGTAGTTGCACTAGAAACAAGCACATGAGGCTTTTCTGCACTTCAGTTTGTGTTGCAGGGGTCACTGCTTTCAAGGAATGACATTGAAGTAGAACAACCAGCAGAAACAAGTCTCAAAAGCTGCTTTCAGCACCTCCACTGAAATGATCTTCTTTCATTTCTATTTCGGTAGGCTGAAGACCAGCCTGTGATATATAAAATCATCACAGGATTCCCCTATTTATCGTGTAGTATCTGTAAGGATGTTTTTTTCCAACATGAATTTTCCTTGGTCAAAGTTTGACTTAGTCAAGTTGCCAGTTAAACCGTACGGTCTCACAAAAATCTAAATTAGATCTTAAGTCTAGGTTTATTTAATAATCTCAACAGTTCTAATAAAATTATTCTCTTTTAGATCTTCTAGAAACTATATTACTCAAATTTACATATTGTACACAATTTCTTAAAAGTCATGAAGATGAAGTCGAATGCAAAATCAAAGCAAATTTTATTACTTTGAAAACAAATTTACATGAATATTATTGTACACTTCCTAAAAGAGGGGAGGGAAAAAAGCATAAACAGAAACAAAAATGACCAGAAACAATCAGAATCACAGAAAAAACATATGACTTTGATTCAGAGGTTTATCTGTTGTGGTCTCTGCTTCCCCTACTGCTTCCAGGTGACATCTCTCCAAGGAATTGTTCTTTGCAAGACTGTTCCAGGCCTGAAGTCTGTCTTACTATTGCTGTTTCTTTGGTCAAGTAATTATACAGCATTCAAATAAAAGTCAATCTTACTTAACAAAAGGGAAAAAAAAAAAAGGAGAGGAAAAATGGGATCCTTGCTTTGCAATTTTATTTAACAAAAGAAAAAGAGGAGGGGAAAAAACCCCGTAATTTTGCTTTGCTAGACATAGAATAAATCAATGTAGAAGTTTTCCTGCCTCCATGCCTCAAAAGGTCTCAGGCTTTGCTTCTCCAGGTCATGTTTATAGGTACTTTCCTGACATTGCCTTCAACTCAACAGATGCTGTGTATACACACACAGGTTCCTCTGGACAAGCCACCCTGGTTCCACCAAGTTTACCATAAGTTTAACCCCAGCTTGCCATGAGACCACTACTGCAAATAGCAACAGTCACAGTTCTTATCTGTCCCTACTTTCCATCAACATCTACTTGCTCTTTTTGTTGAGCCTGAAGTAAGCCTTACAGTGAGTCTTGGCAATATTTTTCTATTAAAATCTCCTGTAAGTTACACTGTAACACCTCCTAGAAAAGAAGAAAAGTTAAAATTAATTCATTATGTAATTGCTTCACTTCCTAAGGTTTAGGCTACATAAACTAATCCATGGCCAGGCTCATCTTTCAGATCCCCTGAATTGTTACAAGACAAACTAGATTGCCAGATCAGTTGCTAAGCCAACATTTTGTTCTGTTACTGCAGCTCCTTTTGCCCATACTGACCAGAAAGCCCAGCATTCAGAAGGAACAAGATGAGCTGCTCTTGGGCTACTAATGCTTTTAAGAGTATTTTGATTTTATAATAAATATGTGACAATTAAGTCTTTATTTCTATGATCAAATACTATTTATTTCCACAGGCATTGTGACACATTCAGTGCATGCAGTCAGTGTTGACCTATGGCAAATGAAGGGTATGAACCAGAGAAAAATATTGCCCCCTCCAACACCTGCCTCCTTCTTTCCAAATCCTAGTACTAGCATCCATAGCTGGAATTGTGTCCCTGCATCTCTCCCCAGGCTCTGCACGGTGCTGATAAGGTCACCCAAATCACAGTTTTCAAAAAGTGGCCACAAGTTATGCTTTCCTCATTTTCAGGGTATCTAACATGAAACAGCTGTGTATGAATTTGCAGGCAGAGTGAATACTCACAACTCCAGCTGGAGCTGCACAAAACTTCATAAAAAGATATCTTCATAAAAGACTGCTCTGAAACATGATTTTCTATGTGGCTATCTAAAAGCAGTGGATATTTCTGACAGTGACATTAGCACAAACCATTTCCACAGGAATGCAGTGAAGACAACTTCACTATCATTTGTGAATTATGGCAAGTCTGTAAAGATTTTGGCAGTGGAACAGATAGCTTTCACGTGCCCCATCACAGTATACAGAGGATCCACAACTCTGAATTAGTAGTCTGCAAGAAATCAAAAAGGCTTGCATAAAACCGGTGCCAAAACTGAACCACTTCTTCCCCTACATGTATATTTAGTGTTATACACACAAGCACAAAATCAAGGAGAGTTGAAGAAAGCAAAAGGAATAAACAAACATTCCAAGCTAAACTATCTGTTGGTATTTATAAATGAAAACTGCTGCGGCAACACTGCAAGACAGACCTCTTTACAAAGAGTTAGCTGTTCCTTCAGTTTAAAAAGCTTGTGAAACTCTGCCTTCCACAGAGCATGAGGAACGAGAGGCATCTCCCAGAGCATCCAGCATGTCAGGTTACCTAATGCCAGCATCCAGACCATGTAAAGAGTGACCACTTTCACACTTCTCAGTCTGAGTACATATCTATTCTACTCAGGCAGGGCTGGGGTCTCAGCTCTGTGCACCGTGGTTTCCACTGAAAGGAAGCCCAGCTGTGCATCACAGAGGCCATCATAAATGACCAGTTTTACTTAAGGGATCAAGAGTTACATGTAGACACAAGCTAGCCAAGCTAACCAGAAAGATGTAGCAAAGAAAAGCTTGTATCATAAAGCCCACCTCTCCCACTAAGACTGTGGGAGGCTTGTGTTAAATTCCTTTTACTGCCTGAGGGAATCTGACCTGGTATCTCCCACTTGGAGGTGAATATGCTGATCAAGAAAGGTCGGCTATTTTAAGGCACAAGGGTGAGGCATCCCATTATTTCTGTTCAAACTGTTCCACTTTGCATGGAATGAATATTCATTGGGCTCCTGAGAGAATGAAAGTGCAGAAACGTGTCTATAACCGGGTTGTTAGGGTGCTTAGTGGAGAAGGTGGGTGAGAGGAACATATTCTTTTGGAATATGTGAGCATACCTGGCTAAGCAGCAGCACTGCAACAGTGTTGATGATCTGTGTTTGGGACTGAGGTGTTCACACTGGGGATAAGACAGAATTTGAATGCTTAAATCTGATTGCGGCAGCAGCCCTCAGACACACTACTGAAGAGGTTACCTGGAAATTAATAGTTGTCTATTTAGTGCTGGATAATATAAGGAATATATAAAATATATAATGTGAAACCACTCACAGAATGATGAAAAAGCCTCTCCTACAGCTGCAAGAATAAAATTTCTCTCTCTAAACTAGCCTTATATAGAGATCTAGGAGTACAAATGATCCAGGCAGAGAAGTAATTAAGTAGAATGACTGCAAAGACCTGATAATAGAATGTCCTAAATTCAGCAAAAAGCCATTCATCTAGATATTCTAAAAAGCAGATTAAATAACTGTTCACATGAACTCTTTTAGGAAGGTATTTTTCCCTTTAGACTGTTGCTTTAATGACTGTGTAATTATTGGAATTAATTGGGTTTGAAGGAACACTAGCATTTTTAACATCAGTTTTATCAGGTAGTGACAGTGTCTTTTGTCTTATAAGTTTGTATTTTCTCTCTCTGATGCCTTACTATTGGATCAAACTTTTCAGCTGTGGAGTCGGTGATAAATTCATTTGTGGTGAAAAGGTGCTCATATAAGTCTGTTTATATTGACTTCTGCTGGCTTTCCTCAGGAATGAATCTGTCCCACAAAGCTTATTGTGAAATTACTTAGAGAGATGTTGACAAAGTTACACTGTATGGGTAAAGAAATTTCTGTATATTGCCTTGAAATGACCTTGCTATGGAGAAAGGCTTCTTTTAGGGACAAAATCTATAGAATTTAACAAAAAGGAGCAACACTGTTTTCAGATTTAGCAATAGAAACGCTTTATGGGATCTGTATGCATTATCTATTAGACCATTAGGAACTATATTTTAAAAAATAAAGAAAATGTTATATTCCTTGATGACTTTAGTTCTAGCGAGGAACCACACAGAATCCGCAAGAATGAGTGTCCAGTTCTGACTGGAAAGAGAGCAAGGTTTTAACAAAGGAACACCCAGGAGTTCCTGTGCCTTTTCAGTTTTGTCATTTTTCAGATCTTCTATCAAAAAGCAGCAGGTTTGCTTCAGTTTGCAAGTATGTAGCTGGTTTGGCACTGCAGCTGCATTTTCTGTGGAAGAGCAGTAGCAGCCATTGCCTTCAGATGAGATTTGTTGTGTAATTAAGTTTTACTAATAAAGACTGAATTATCAGATTAATAGCCTCTTCTTTACATTGCAGACTGGTAAATTAGAGTTGGGTTTCTATCACTCTAAGAATTCTCACTAAATTCAGAACACTGCTTTGATACCTTTAATTTACCTACAAAAATTTTATGCTATTCATCTTCCACAAAGTGCACATTCTAGCCAGTGGAGACACATTCATTTACACCAGGTCTGGGGTCTGTGTTGGACAAATTTAGGTTATTTTTTTTCAGGACATTTGAGAAAAAGTACCTGGGGCTTTTATTCCTGCTAATAGATACTTATTCCATCTAGAGACTGGTAAATGTGAACCCTTCTCCTTCCAAGGACACTTGTGTGTTCTTTGTAGGAGCCAGAATTTACATTTGCCTACTACCTGGCTTTGAGACTCATTGCCCTAAAATCACAGAGATGCAGATCTGGAAAGGACAACTGGAGGCCGTTCTGTCCCTCCCCTGCACTGTCCCCAACAGGTGTTGGTATGAACTGTCCTTAAACACATACAGTAAAACACATTCACACATATTCTTAAATACTTCAGTACTCCAGAAGTAAAAATACTCCTTCTTAAAAGACTGCGCTAATAGTGCAATTTTAAAATTACAATATTTAGTTGCAATAGTTTCTTTTTGTTCTTCCTCTCTTGTCTTAAGCAACAAGTGGTCATTATTCTATTTATAATAATCTTTTTTACATACTAGAAGACTTATGTCCCCTTAATGTTCCCTACTGTAGCCTAAAGCAATGGAATTACCTTTCTTTAGGGATTATGTTTGCTAAACCCATCAGCATTCTTTGCCCCATACTGTGGATTTTCTCCAAGCCATGTTTTTTAAAATGGGGTGTCTAAAAGTGGACAGTGGTCTGATATGCAGTTGACTCCCAGGTAGAGCAAAACAATTATTTCCCAAGGGTTGCGTGCAATATCCCTATGAATGTACCTTTGACCAAGACTTTTTCTTGGAAAAAATTTTGTGTTGTTACTCATAGTCAATCTGTGATTCACCACAACTCTCAGATCCTTCTCTGTGTAAAGCCACTTCTGTTACACATGCCTATTTTCATGCCTTTGCTGAATTTCATCTGCTTTTAATTTCAGATGATGTCTGATTTTTCAGACTAATTTAATTTCCAGTCACCAAAGTAGGAGCAACATCTCTATTCATACTATCTGATGTGAATATTCATTTTCTAAACATATTAATCCAATTTCATCATTCAATAATTTATAAAACTACTTAGAAGAAATGGAACTCCATGTGAGGATTCACATTCTTAATGCCAATCACTGAAAATGATTCTTGGGAGTCACTCTATAACAACAAAGAGGGAGTTCAGCACTCACTTTACCTGGGTATGGGTAAACCACCAATGTGGTTGTGGTAGTGCCTACCATTAGAGTCTATGACAACTTTTTCCAACATCTACCTTTCCAGAAAATTTATGCACTGGAAGAAAGTAAAGAAGATATGTTGATGCAAGAATTAAAGGAGAACAAAAGACTAAAATATAAAGAAAGCTAAATGTAAAATATAAAATATAAAATATCAGCGATTGAAAACACTGATACAGTATATTATTTTTGAGCTCTGCAGGTCCAGCTTTTTTCTGTCTGTTCATTCGTTCTTTCCTTTCTCATTCAGGCTCCCTTTTATTGTAGAATTCATTACAGATAAACATTCAGTCTAATCGGACCTCAGGCTTTCTGCTTATCTCGTAATACCAAACATGCAGCAAACATTCCTTTTTAGTAGCTGTTTTCAGCCATTGTAAATCACACACACATTCAAGTGGGTTTCCACTGAAGTGATTTCTCACAGCATTCACACTAAACACACAGATTAGCAGAGCCCTTAAGGTCAACAATTTCTTGTTCTAATCTTGGCTAAGATGCCAGGTGTTTGGTGCTATTCCCACAAAGCTGGAGTCAGACTGTTCTCAGTCTTCTCCAGACAGGCTGAGAGGCAATGATCACAAGCCAAAATGTAGGAAATTACATTTAAACACAAGAGAAATTTTTTTTTTTTTCTGTGAGTGTGGCCAAACACTTTTAACAAGTTTCCCAGAAAGGCTGTGGAGTCTTCAGCTTGATGACACTCAAAATCTGAATGGACATGGACCTAAGGAACCTGCTGTAGCTGACTCGGCTTGAGCAGGGGGCATAGACTGCAGACCTCCTCAGGTCTCTTCCAGCCTCAACCATTCTGCAATTCTACGAATTTATAAGACAGTGCTATTTGTTTTATATGTCCTTGTTTGAATTCAGAGTGTTTTGCAAGCAGTTTTAACTTTTCATAACAATAATGTTAAAGAGCCTGAAGTCATGGTCTGATCTGCAGTGATTTTATTGAAAAAAACTGAAGGTCAGTCTGGGGATAGAGTAGACATTTTTCTAGTCTCTGCAATACTGTGAATGACATATAACATTTCAAACAGTATTTGAAACTCTGTAATTGACTCCTCTGGAGACTGAGTGCACATCTTTTTAACCCTAGATCAAAGTCTTTCTCCCAGTTTGAGCACTGGTATCAGACAGTTTCCCTACCACAGTCTCCCTCTTCTCACAAAAAAAAAAGCAGCATTTTTTTTTAAGGAAGTTGAAGCCCAGTGCTGACACTATTAGTAAAGATCTGCATCCAAATTCATGACTCATATGACCCAGCGTAGGCCTCTGCAGTCAAATGGGAGTATTGGCAAGCATCACTTGTGACCTGGACTCCATCCCCTGTGTTCCCAGAACCACACAGTCACTTCATTAGTGCCCACTTGGATGACTAACATGAATAGCATGAGTCACAGCCAGGGACTGGATATACTTCAACAGTCTTTCCACTGTGTCTAAGGTTTTTGAATTAGCCAAGAAGCCCATGTCCCAGCAGGATGGTCAGACTGGCAGATGGATGTCTCTGGCCCCAAGACAGAGAGTCTCTAAGTGATCCACTGAGAAATCTGTCACTGGAGCAACTAATAGGATTGTACCTTATTGAAGAGCTGAGCCAAAATGTATTTCTCTTGAAGATGGAAATTTTCAACATTTATCCCTCCTGAAAGAGGTCTACTTTTTTTTTGTGCTGAAGTCAGTGGGGAATCTCTGGCATTTGCATTCACTAGGCACAGGACATGACTCTTAAAAGAACCTACAGCTTTTACAGATTACTGACTTGGAAACTGATGGGTTGGCCAAAATACTTTCAGCTAGTCTTGTAACCTGAATTTGATACTTGGCAGGAATTTTAAAAGTATTCATAGTCCTTTTAGCTCCCTTATTTACCAGATTGTTTTTCAGCACTTTTCTACTTCCATGAGTTTCTGATTGTGAAATAACGTAAAGCACACATAAATATAATGGAGGGTTTTAAACTATCTGTTCAGAGAGGTTACTAAATATAGTACAAGCACATGTCCTGAACAGCAGTGCAATAGCAGTGTGGGAAAAAAAACATTTAACACAACTCTCTCCACACACTTCTCTTAGTTATTTAGTTGAAATCCACACTATGTCAGGTATTATAGAATTCTGTAATAGTGACTCTTCTTTTTCTCTTGTATGTTATGAACACCATTGTTTTCTCAGTTATTGGTAAACCTGCTAGTAATTTTTTAAAAAGGCTAAATAGGACAATCCTGTTAAATTTACCCTTGAAATTTAGGAGTCCATCAGGTGTCACTTCTACTGACAGACCTTCACATTTCCTCGGCCCAAATGGGTGACTCTCCCCAGAAAATAATTTTATATAAAGACATGAGCATTTTATCCCATAGGTGAGATACAGACAGGAAAAGCCTCATTTGCAAGTCTTGCCAGAGCAGGAGGTAGGTTGTGGACACTGGGTGGTTGAGAATTCATTGTTTCTGCAGAAATGTAAGAAGTTAGGGCAATTTACCACTGAACACTGAGGGGTCAAGGGGTTGTAGACACAAAGTAGCTCAGGAGGGATTTGCGAAACTCTTCAGGATATGTGATTTAGGCACCCTGAAAGGCAGTTAGGTAGGAAGTCCTCCAGCAAATCTTGCCCTTGCCCTGGGTATTTTATCGTATTAGACAGTCTTGAGCTAGATGGGGAACTGGTGAAGCATTATAGCCTGACCACTGAGGGGAAACAGTAACCACAGAATTCAAACCTGCCAGTGTTTGTTCCTTCTAAGAATTCATTTTGATCCTATGATCTGACACTTCTAAAACTTTACAAAGGTTACTGAAATGTCAGGTTTGCAAATATTGGCTGCTTAGAGCTTTTTTAACTAGCAGCATGACCTTCTAGTGAAGCTCATTCACATGATTGTTACCTGATTTGAGTGCATATAGATTCACATTACTAATTAATATAATCCACACGGCTGGTTTAGGAGCTTGAAAACTGAAACCCACAAGAGAAACACAAAAGCATGCAACTTTTTCCTCCTTTACCTGACAAAGCTCACAGTAACTGTGCAGATAAAAGGGGGTGTGTGTGGACTAGCAAGAAGAAAATGAAGAAGAAATTCCTGGGAATATTTTCCTGCTAAGATGCTTCTGTCTTACTGCAATAAACACTACAGATAACTCCTTCCCAGTTCCAAAAAGAGCAAGCAATCTTGCACATTTCTAACAGCAAGTCATGATTTCCATGAGGCACATCTCTTTGAGTGCTCATACACTATTGGTTTCTTAGAAGTTATATTGGGCCAAACCAATTGCACATTTCTAAGACAAATCTACTCCTATAGAACTGAAGGCACAGCCTCATCACCACACAGTGTTTTCTTATTTCAGGAATCAAGAGTTTTTAAGAGCTCCCCAAGGTTAAATACAGCATCCTGTGTGCAAGCCAAGTTGCTATGGTGACATTGCTTCATACTTGCATTATGTACTTGTTAATATAAGCCTATGGCCTTCTGTTTTCCAAATGCTGATGGATGAACTATCAAACTGTCTTACATTAACTGTACAAAAGTGATGTGAATCATATTTCAAAACACCAAACAAATGTGGTGCAATTAAACCTGACAAAAATGCATCATCTCAAATAAAACTCTGTTAAGATAGATTTTAGATTAAAGCAGCACCTTTTAATTTGAAGCAATACTATTACAATCTATTAGACTCAAAACATGTTCCAGAAAGTAGAGATGAAAGCAGGAGTTACAGTTAGAAAGGCAAGACACTAAATGTCAGGAAAGTATATTGTTGTTATCTAAAAACAACAGCACGAGGAACTATTTCTGAGGTCTGCTCTCAGTCCTGTGTGTTGTCCTGGTCGCCATGCATGGGGAGTTGAACTTCACTACCTACTACTTGGAAATAAAAATAATATGTTCCATCAGATACATAAAATACTAAATTTTTTCATTTATTTGCACACTGTTTGCTTATACCTTTATTTACAATTTGTAAAGTATGATGCTGCTGCAGAAAGCTTTCCAAGAAAGCAATACATGATGTCTTGTCTATGGCTCTGATAATGATGTTGTGAAAGATAACCTACTTTAGGCATTAAATAAGTATACAGCCTCTGGATAGGGATCTTAACAGAGATCACAGCTCTTTCCACAGATGTGGTTTGGGGGTTTTTTCATCTCTACAAGAAACAATCAAAGATATGTGAAAGCTAATATGTTCTAAAACCATTAGGCCTTTTGTTTAAGAATTTGTTTTTAGGCAGCTGGATCAATTAAGTAGTCCTGGTGCATCATTAAGAGGCAAAATATAACCAGAGTAGACACTTCTCAAAGATTCTTTTATCCACGGTGAAAAAGGCTCTGATTGCATTTTTCACAAGCTCCAGAACATGCTGCAAGTGAAGATTTCTCTTCTTCCTCTTCTCAGCATTTCAGCTTTTCCCTTAAGAATCCATGTCACTCAGCATCTTTTACTACCCAGTATTTTCCGGTTAAAAGACAAAACATGAGAGATATATTTCATTCCTTATCATTTGACAAAAATTATTCTGGAGCAATACTTTTTTTTCCTTTTTTTCAGACATTCAGCATGTTACGGTGTCACCTCAGCATGCAAAACCATTTTGTGTATAACTATGTTTCACCTGATTAGGTGTATCCAGCCATATTTTTCATTTGTAACAAGCATAATGTGCTAAATACTTTTCAAACACTTTATAATTACCTTTCTTTTAAGGAAGACAGAATTTAGACCCAGAACAGTAAGGGCTAGTCCTTGGAAGAGGAACAAAATGAGATAATCTATACAAAAAACCTTGACTAATTTGCCAAGCTCACTGAAGAGAAAAGTGGCCTTAAATGTGGATAAGATCAATATATATTTATACCCAGGATGCTGTTCATTACCTTTGCTGGGAATACTAAGCTGAAGGTAACTTTTTTTCAAAATTTCTGTAGTTAATGTTTATAAAATACTAACTTAATACTGTCTACTCTGTTGTGCTGTTGAAAAAGTCTCTAACACATTTGAAATTTTTTTTTTCACTCGTGCATTAAGTGGGGAGTGGATAGACTGAGATAGCTGATTCACAATAGATCAAGAGGCATATTTTTAGGCATGAAATCTTTCAAATACTGTGAATTTCAGCTTTCACAAGAATATCTAGTTTCATCCTTTAATGTTTGCTCCTATGGAAACCTGAGGAATTTGCAGTTCAGAGACAAACACAACACTTTCTGTGAAATATGTGAGTACAGAGATCCTAAACAGGAATAAAGAATTCTTATTTGAGACAGGAACAGTAATTATGATCGTTACAACTTTAAGCTGTTGTCTTGAGTGTCTGATGCTTATATGTCACCTGCTTCAATCTAACACCCAGACTTCTGAAAGCTTCATAATCTTGGTTGCATGTATCTTTTAGCAGCAAATTGAAAGGGATGCTTTAAAAAGTTGAAGCTAATTAACAAAGAAATGCGTCAGGCCATGAATGGGCTATTTGCTGGGCAGTGAATGAACATGTGTATGCATATGCAGGAGCATCACTGTACCAGTTAAGGACCAGGTGTGGAAATTAGCCATCCCAAACTGGTCATCAAAGCCTCTAGTCTCAAAGAGGACTCTAAAAGAGAGTCCTAGTAATGAGATGCAGCTCTAATCCCATGTTGATACATGTTTGCAGTAAATATAAGGTGCCCTGTAGAGAAGGGCTTCAGGATTAATTCTACAAAAGGTCAGAGTAGGATCTCACTACAGTAAAGATTTTCTAGCAGATTAGACAAGCCATGATAAACAAGCCATATTTACCATAAGAGAGGAGATGACTGTAAAAGGGGCATTAACATTTCCATACAAGGAAAAGCAGTCTATGAGGCTGAATTTCCATCTTGAAAAAGTTTAGGATCAGTAGTCACAAAGGAGGTAGAAATCTCAGTGGAAAACCCCATTCCAGTACCTTCCTGCTCCCTTCTGGTCATCATCAAGGAATATTAAACAGAAATGCACTCACTCTTCCCCAGTCCAGCATCACCTCCAAGGAATGCCACCTTATTGCAGATACTGTGTGCAAATTCTATATCATATGGATCATATGGATTAACTCTTAGTGAGTTAGATGATTAGTTAGTCTTGTGAGCTAGATGACTTCCTAGGATCAACAAGATCCTTCCTAGAGGACAAGCTTAGGATCACCTGATGGTTTAATTTTTGTAGCTAGATTGTTATTAAATATTTGCAACAGTATTTATTGGGCATTTTTTAACTTTTTACTTTTGTTTTCTTGAAATTTAATCTCACTTGTATTACAAATTTAGAATATCTGGATAAAATTTAAATCTATCGATCCTATAAGAATATGAGACTCATAAGTATCAGTGTCCTGGGCAATACTCAGAGAAATGCAAATACATTGCTTCAGAATATTAAAAAACTACCAAGGCATTCCTCTGCTGAAGTATTTTGGGAACTGGAAATGAAAAAGTGCATTCTTAAGACTAACATTATCCATATAACTTTTATCTTGTACAGATGTTTCCTGGAGAGAGAACTGGAATCTTGTGGCTAAAACCATGGATTCATAGAATCATTTAGTTAGAAAAGACCTTTAAGAACTTTAAGAATCCAATGATTAACCTAACATTGCCAAGTCCCACTAAGCCATGTCCCTAATAACTACATCTATTTCACAGGAAGGACAGAGACCTGTTGGAATGAGTCCTGAGAAAGGTCACCAAGATGATTAGAGGGATGGAGCATCTCTCCTAAGAGGTGAGGCTGAGAGACTTGCAATTGTTCAGCCTGGAGAAGAGAAGGCTCTGTGGAGACCTTATTGTACCCTTCCAGTACTTGAAGAGGGCCTAAAACAAAGATGGCAACAAACTTTTTAGGTTTTAAACTAAAAGAGGGTTGATTTCAATTAGAAATAAGGAACACTTTTTCACAATGAGGTGGTAAAACACTGGCACAGGTTGCCCAGAGAGGTGGTAGATGCCCCACCCCTGGAAACATTCAAATTCAAATTGGATGGGGCTTTGGGCAACCTGATCTACTTGAAGATGTCTTGCTCATGGCAGGGAGATTGGACTAGATGACCTTTAAAGATCCCTTCCAAATCAAAGTATTCTGTGATTGTAAATATTCCCACATATGGTGACTCAACCACTTCCCTGGGCAGCCTGTTCCAGTGCTGGCCAACCCTTCCAGTGAAAAATTTTTTCTCAGTATCTAATCTAAACCTACTCTAGTTTGAGACCACTTCCTCTTGTTATAACAGTTGCTTCTTGGAAAAAGAGACCAGCTCCCACCTCGGCACAACCTCCTTTCAGGTAGTTTAGGAGAATGCCAAAAAGTAATCACTTCCAGGGCTTGTAGGGAGACTGGCGGCTTGAGCTGTAAGCCTGTTGTAGGGATACTCAACCTCTGGCAATTTGATGGGGAGTGCAGAAATACATAAGAGATTTGCAGCTCCTAACTTTAGGCTCCAGCTCTGAATTTTACTCTGACAGAACTGACTTCTCTGTATTGTCTATACAAAGATTAGAAAGAATCTTATTTCAGTGGACTTAATTATAATCAACTGGTACCACCCAAGACAGACGTAAATAAACATGGTGATGTGAGTGTTATTCCAAGAGAGGATTCTAGTATTTGGAAGCCCTGCAGAATTGTTCGTGCTTTTCAGTTTGCAGTCATGAAGGTTGTCTCTCTCCTTTTTATAGGTGAACCTTCTACGTCTGCCTCGAGTAGATAGCAATAGAACAATGCAGGGCAGCTTGAGCAGTCACTGCCAGTGTTGCACCCATCCAACAGATAAAAATGGGATGCCAGTCTCCAGAGCTGTCAGCTTGATAACTTTCAAAAGCTTTTAAACCCCTGACAAAAATAAAACAGTCTTTTTCAGATTAATGCCAGAAATCTTGCACCATGGTGAACAGGTAGTACTAAAATCAGACTCCCTGCTGCCTTCCAATGTAAAAATAACTCAGTATGTCTGAGTATGCTACAGAAGACAAAGCACCCTAACAGTTTTTTGGAGTTAATTAGGCAGTTACTGGATGTTAGATAAAGAAGTGTTTCTAATAGTGTATTTAAAGGAAACGTCATGGGATGGATGTGTACCTGTTTCACAACAACTACTTTTAAAAATTACATGGACTTAATTCATACCCATGTAAGTTCCTTCTCAGTCTTATGAATTAGACAGACGCATCTTAAAACAAATTAAAATGTCATTTTAAAGCTACAATTAAATAATCACAAATATACTGCATTATGATTTTATAGTGGAGACTGTATTACCATGGGCTCTAAAAGATTTTTCCATGCTTTCTCCCTTCTTACTTGCAAGACCTTAAGTAACAGTGGACCCTTCTACCCTGGTTATGTTAGGAAAACACCCAAGACCCATTACTGACTCAAAGGCAACATGACGCATATTTGAAGAATACTGTCAGGTCAGCAGCACTTTGAAGTCATTTTCATGTACAGTCCTTGCTCAAAACATTTCTTCTCTAGATAAAACAGACACAGGGAAAGAGAATAACAGTATTTACACAGAGATTCACTAAGGTCAGTAAGGAAGACTGGTAAAGACCTTGGAAAAAGACTTCATTAGTCATTACACTATCCTTCCTCTCTGATTATGAGTTTCTGCTGAGAAATTCCTGCTCTAAATTGAATTATGAGTTAATTAGCTGTCAGAAGGCTGACTGAGAAGGTTCAGAAGATGCAGTCTACCAATTTGAAATAGAGCTCTTAGACATAGCATATTAATGATAACACAGAAAGAAAGGAAAAAAATAAGATTAAAAAATCCCAACCAAGATTCTTTTAACTTTTGTTTTTTGAAAGAATAGTAATTTACAAATCAAGACATGTAACTAGCTTCCAAAGCAACAGTAACTAAGAGACACCAATCATAGTTTTTGTTTGCTGTCTGACAATAGGATAAAGAGAGGCATGTAATACTTTATCCAAACCCATAGCAATATTGTCATGATTGATAATTAACTATTTTATATTATGAAGGGAATTGCAAGAATATCATTAGCATAAGAAAATATTTGAGGCAAACCACTGCTCAACTGGAGCAAGCGTTACAAAAAGATAATGTAAACTTTGTTGCCGATGTAAATGGTGAATTTGAGGATCAATTATAGTTTAATATTGACAGGAGTATCTTGGTAATAAAGTGCAAATAGCTTCTTATTAACTCACAGTGAGATCAGGCAAAAGGAAAATTAAGAGCTGGAGGCAGATCTCCCAGGTATTGCCTGGGAGTAAGAGCTTTCAGTGAAATGCAAGTGACTGACATCTTGCCTAAAGACCAACTTCTGCTGGAGCCTGACTTGTGTCTTTAGTATGTATGCAAATGTATAAGAATCCATACTCATTTTTCCAATTCAGAGCAGAGCACAATATTGAATCAGCAGGGGGCTTATGCTTTTAACAGCTTGATGAAAATATTTCTACTGAAGCAGCCTTTTTGCAGAAAATTAGGGCTTTGGTTAATTTTCCAAGGTCTGTTTTTCATGCTCCACTTGATTTTTGTATGAAATATGAAAACCTGAAAGACAAAACATTTTCTCTGAACTTCAAAATTTTACGTTTGGAAATGGAACCACGTGTCTTGTGAGTTTCATTATCCCCTGTCTCTTCTTGTAATGTTGTCCTGAGCACACCTCCCCTGGTGCACTGTTGTCAGGAACTCCAGTGATTAGCATCATTTAGCAGCAGGTAGGTCACTAGATACAGAATAAATGGAGAAACTGGACCAAAAAGAGAATTAATTATTACTTGCAAAAACAAATAATAAAATAGTCATTGAAAAACTCTCGCAGCATATGTATGTGCATGTGTCTGTGTATGCTTCTTTTGAACAATGTGACTAGCTGTACTTTACCCAACTAGCTATAAAGATCATCATTAGATAATACTATCCTATGTGGCCACCTAACGTACTGGGCACATAGCTATTCAGATATGCACGATTAACAGTGGTGATGCAAACTTCTATACAGAATACTTCAATCACAGAAACTAAAGAAACACTTTTCCTCAGATAACTTGGGAAGTTTCATCCACTGCAGAGTCAAACCAGATAATTGTGCCATACCCAGCCTATTACAGATCTAGCTCCTTAGAAAAATATTAGCTGTGCAACTATTCATCAAATAAATTACTCGGTCCTACAGAAGCCTTCCAAAACCAATGGGCTCCTCTGGGGTTTGTGCTAGCTTCTAAGAGCTGTCTAGTCCCCAATGCCATTATTACCCCACGGGGCACTGCAATCACCACATGCAGGATTCCATCAGTAAATGAGGATCTCTCAGGATTTCATAAAGAAGAGTCTCTTGAGTGGGATCCCCTTCTCCCTTTTGGATCACAAGCATGATGCTTCCCTTTACATCCCTTGCCTGTGCCACTGATGGCTCCACTGCTACCAAGTTGGATCAGCTGAGAGACCAACAGCAAGAGAAAAGACAAACAGGACAAATAACATCTGCACAGCCCACCTTGGAAGAGTCTGACTTTTCACCCCCACTTCAACAGCCCATCATTTTGTTTTCCCAAGCCCCAGGGATGTCACTTTCATAGGAAAGGGACCTCATGCAACCTCCCTAGGAGGTGTTGTCTCTATGTCTGTGCTGTGTGGGAGCTGGCTGGCCCTCAAGGCTCAGTTCTGGAGCTCCTCTGAGACCTGAGTTGTGCAGAGGAAGGGCAGCTGGATTTGTGGCCAACAGGATCTGTCCACAAGGACATATCAGACACAAAAGTCTACTGCCTTTGGACCTGACACACCAGGCTGGGGCTTTAAAGGGTGTAAGTGTATGGACAGGCAGGAGTTACAGGCCTGCTCTGTCATGCAAGGAGAGCCCAAAGTTTTAGGCTGTTCCATCAGGAGGAAGCCTCCAAAAGTTTTGTTGGAAGTCTTATTTTTTTCAAGGCTTAATGCATAATTATTGCTGGGGGAAACCCCTTTACTATATCAACATGCTGTACACCTCATTGTTGAGGGCCATGGGAACTTCACCAGAAGACCTGCNAGGCTCAGTTCTGGAGCTCCTCTGAGACCTGAGTTGTGCAGAGGAAGGGCAGCTGGATTTGTGGCCAACAGGATCTGTCCACAAGGACATATCAGACACAAAAGTCTACTGCCTTTGGACCTGACACACCAGGCTGGGGCTTTAAAGGGTGTAAGTGTATGGACAGGCAGGAGTTACAGGCCTGCTCTGTCATGCAAGGAGAGCCCAAAGTTTTAGGCTGTTCCATCAGGAGGAAGCCTCCAAAAGTTTTGTTGGAAGTCTTATTTTTTTCAAGGCTTAATGCATAATTATTGCTGGGGGAAACCCCTTTACTATATCAACATGCTGTACACCTCATTGTTGAGGGCCATGGGAACTTCACCAGAAGACCTGCGTGAGGAGGATTGGGATAGGGCTGTTTCTGGCTCAAAGACATCACTTTGTAATGGAGGAATTGTGACAACTAGTAACAGTGAGAAAGCTCACTGTCCCCTTCACTCACAGGTGGAATGTATAAACAAGTTCCATTCCCATTAGAGAGAAGGAAAGGAGGAGCCAAGTGCGCATGCTTTGGCCCCTTGGATATAGGGCCAACAGGCCCAGAGGGCGCTGCTCCCCTCTTCTTCACTGACACGGGAAACCTCGTTGTTGAGCCAGCTCCGAAAATAAACCTCTTTACACATAAAGACCATGATCTAGCCTCTGGTTAACCTGCGCATATCTTCAAATCATACACTCATGAAGTCTATTTAGGGGCTTTTTAAAGCAAATAATACTGACTAAGTGTAATAAAAAAGTGCTATCACAGTTATGTGCACTTGTGGGACAAAATTAAACGGAAATGGCTTCACGTTGAGGCTACAGTAACTTGGTAATTGAAATGTTATCTACAGCATCCTTTAAACAATGAGCTAAAGACTTTATTTCAAACACTGCTTATTATTTCTTTTGAAGCCTTATGCAAGTAGTGTTTAGAATAAAAAATGAGCTGGTAATTTAGGATTTTTCCAACTGTTTGTATACAATTTTCTTTTTAAAATATAAGGAGAGAAAGAAACAAAGGTTTCACGATAAAAATAAACTGAAATACAAGAACTTCTGTGGGAAACTGAAATAGCAGGACTAAAAAAAAAAAATAGATGCATCCCACAGACTGCTTTCTTGCCTCTGAGGCCTCACTCAAGCACTGACCAGGACTACTGTGGCTTTATAGCATCTGACAAGCTCAAAGCCTCTGGCTGTAGGACTGCATTAGGTACTTTTTAAAGCATTTTTTGAAGCACTAGGGAACAATAAAATGGTATCAGGAATCAAATTCAGCTTTTTCATGTTTGCTCAGCACTCCATCTATATTGTTACTGTAGATGTACATGTAGGCATGGATATATGTGTGTGTGTATATATATATGTTGAAATACCTTATTTAATTATAACAGAATTGCTAAGATCTGCAATTTATTTACACTGGAGAACTCTAGGCAATTTTAGAAGGGCATGTGATGTGATACTTGTATATTCTTGTTCTATAAAACTGATCAACAATATATATAATTTTTGTTAATTACATGTAACAGTTATTCACAGCATGTTAGCTTAAATGAAATAGCTTCTTTTCCATATTTAGGGACTTTGGGCAAGTTTTTAAGAATTTGTGAAAGAGAATGGATTTTTAAGTTTTTTTCCTAGCACCACTGGAGATAATTTCTCATGAACCTCAACCTTCGCAGGACTGAAGTCCCAAAATTCAAATTGCTTACAGCTGTCATCTTGCCCTCTAGTGGTATTTCTTAAAGCCACTGCTGATGAAAAAACAGATGGACAACAGTATTTTAAATTTATGAAAAATATAAATTGACTTATGTTGCTGCTAGAGAAGCAATTAGCTATAAAAATGCCTAACTATTCTAATTTCCCCTAGCACAGCAGGCAAGATAAAGCTGCTATAAAAGCCCTGAAAACTTTGCATGAAAGTTTGAAATTGAATGTTGGGCAACTCAGGTAGCTTGATTGTTAAACAATACCCCCAATTTTTTCAACTTCCTTCATCCCTGATAAGAATATACCACTACTTTATTTCCTGGGCAGATGCTACGATATCAGACTTGTTGGATCACTAAATACTACGCAGTTTAGCAAGGACTGTGAGCAAAAGTTAAAAAAACCTTGACTGCAGGAATTTCTGCCTTTGATTTTCTGAAGGCACCTCTCTGGCTTGTTCATAGTATGCATAGAGACAATGCTGAGATTCAAAACCTCCAGCAGAGTGCAGAAGGCAGAGGTCTTCCCAGGGTCACAGGGGGAAAGGTGGCCAGGTACTGTTAAAGAGCTTCTAGTTAGGCTGAGCTGAAGCTGATTTACAGCAGAATAAAGGGATACTGCACTGATCTAATTTATTTCTTACATCACTTCTGTGTATGTTACATGCTTCTTACCTTTTTGTTAACTACTTGCATTGTTCTGCAGGTAAAAACAAAACAGGCTAGGGGCAAATCAAGAGAAAGACAAGTTGTTCTTCTTACGCACAAAAGACACTAGAAACTAGATGTGAAATCCTACAGCCACCTAGGAGTTAAATCTCTTTCTAAAGCTGCGCCACGTGTTTCTACCTGATTTTACACTGGACTGGCATGATCAGGCACAGGTTTGGAGAGCTTACCTAAATGAAGCCCAACCCAGCACAAGAGCAGATGATTTCTTTATAACTAAATCAGGTCTCCAATTCACCAGGTAAGTCATAGGACTGGTTCAAGAGAGGGAAAAGCTTCCAAAAAAATATTTGGGGTGTGTATATATGTATAAGGTATATATGTAGATACTATGTATGTTCTGTATATATGTGTGTGTGTATATATATATATATATATAAATGAACAATTTGTCCAGGTGCAAGACATTTGAGTTGTGAGAAAATTCAGGTCCACCTTCTGTTTCCAGGTAATGGTAGGATAGTCAGAACATTTTCAAAGACCTGTCCAAATGCCAGTCCTGCAGTGAAGATGGGACTAGTAGTACATGTGGAGAAAAATAGTCCCCTGCATAAGCATTTGACCCCCGGCACTCTAGCCACTGACTTGATCACAGAGTTTCTTGTTCATACTCTGATATAACCTGTGCAGCACTAGTACTACTTATGCTAAGAGACAGGAAGCTATGATGCAATTATCTACAGGCTCTGGATAACAAATATTCTTGAACAAACAAGCGTGGACACAATTCTATATAAACAAAGAGAGAAAAGGAAGGAATGGAAGTACTGTGCCTAACATGCGAGAAGCAAAAAGGAGATCTACAAGAAGCTGTGGTTATGCATCGCTGACCTCAAGAGGCGAGGCACCTTACTGATGGATGTGTCTTCTCTGCAATGAGCTGAATTTCACTGAAAGCTCTTAACATGCTTCCTTTTACCTGAACTGGTTCTGTAGGACTACCTCAATTCCAGTATGACCATGGCAAAGTCACTCTGGTCAGATGGACCTCACAGCTCCATGGTGAGTTCTGTGACTCTGAAGGTGAAAATGGAATAATAGCCTTGCTTGGTCTTTGCTGTAGGACAGAGAGGGCAGCAGGCTTTATTGCTTACCACCTAGCCTTTGGCTTGGTTTAAAGCAGAGAAGACACAACCAGTCAGTCTCAAGTCCTGGCCTGAGAAGAGGAGATGGATCTAACCTTTGGCAAAGCGAAGCCTTTAGAGACCTTTGTGTCAGTTTCCAGGGCTGTGTTCCTATGAGCAGAGGTAGCCATTATATGGCACAGAAATACAGGACCAGTGGTTACTGTGTGCCAGGTCTGTGGAGAAAGGGTGGGAAGTGTTCATCTGCATATGCTGTAAGAGTTCATTAAACACAGTGAACTGTCTCCAAAATTCTCATAGTGAAAAGATGACATTTTATTGTCCCCTCTCTGGTCAAAAGAGACAGAGAACACCAAATATATCTCAGCAGTCATCATCTTAAAGGATTCTGTTCACTACAGGGGAAGCACCTGGTAACACTTTAGTGGGGCTAGGCTTTTGCCTTATGCTCGTCAGCTGCTCTCAGGCACTTAATTCCAGAAATCAAAAAAATATATTCCTAGACTAGAAGAAAATTTCCTTCAAGATGTTATAAAGCAAATCTTCACCACTACATTTGCTCTACGTAACTTATGCATTTGTAGAGACATGTAAGCGCAAGAGAAAATATCAGAAGAGCAACCTTCAAAATGGCTGTGAAAAGAATGTTTTAATTCAATTGTCAAGAGGCAGAAGTTCATTAACAGTATTACACAATAAAGCTTTGCCATCTAGTTTGGGTGATCTATGGTTATCTGTAATTTAATATTTGAACTATGTCAGGAAGCTGACAGTCATTCATATTTTCACTAAGTTACTTCTTTCAAGACAAGTCCTTAAGTGATTTGCCTACTCCTGCGTATATTTGTAGCATATAATTATTTGAAACTAGAAAGAACACTATGGCTTTGTACATCCAGTCATCTTGGATTTCACTAAAAATTACTCAGATTGAAAGGGATGTGTTATTGTAACTCACTCCTGTTTATATGCCCCAAAATATCAGTCACTGTGGGTGGCGGGGGAACCTCCACCAACATGCTGGTTTGTTCTGTTACTACATGTTCTTTGAGATTATCAACAGCCTGAAAAAAATGAATCTGCCATATGTCTATACTCAGCCATCCTCCATTTGGTTGAATGGACAATTCCTATTTTATAGAGCTCTGGATTTTACTCTCTTGAATCATGCTGACTGAAGAGACCTAGTACTCAAGTAAATCCAATGATCTAAAGCCAAGTAGGACAATTATGATCATTTATCTGACCTTCTGCACCACATAAAATTCTATCTAGTCATAGTCCGGTCAATTTGTGGCTGAATCAGGCTATCTATTTTAGGAAGCAATCTGCCCTTTTAGTCAGCTGCAGAGAGCCTGAAAGTAAGGGGCAGAGCATCAAACATTTTTCTAAAGAAAATGGAATCATGAAGAAGACATAACTGTGCAGTCTCACTCACAGAAAATTACACTTTTGGGAATCCTGAAATAAACCAGAGTTCTTGCAATAGAGCATCAGGTTTGGAATATATGCTTAGCTACTGTGCAACAATGCCGAAGAATTTCAGGTTCTCTATGTATCCTCTTCTCTCTCCTGCAGTCACATGAAGACATAACATGTTCTATAAAGTAAACAAAATTATGCGTACAAGAAAAACTTGGCACGTCAGGGGCAGTCAGATCAGCTGCCTGCAGGAATACTTCTGGTCCATTCACTAATTTGTTGGGGACCAGAATCCCTAGAGTCACTGTGAATACCTTTTCTAGTCTGACATAGTATATCAAAGCACAGCCACAATGGGGCTTTGTTATCTACAGCTACTGGATACATTATATTAACTCTATTTCCTACCAGATAAGAAAAGCTATAGTCAAGTAAGATTTGACCAGATCTTAAACACTATAGTGGGAAGTCCAGTTCTGGCACTATTTCTCAGGTTTTCTTTGATGCCATTCTTTGATGAAACAAGATGGGAATCTTCTTTTCCACTGTTTTTTCCTCTCTTTTCTCGTACCCCATCCATCACTACATGCTATGCAGAATTAGCTTCTTCTGTCAAATCAGGAGATTACCACACTCTGCCACAGACAAATGTTGTCATTTTGCAATCCCTGCTGCTCCCTATGCTGCTCACTCCAGTCAGTATTATCACTAGTCCATTTTTAAGGCAAGTAATATTCTTTTTTACTACATAAGCTCCTCTTTGGTTCCACACTCATGAACTTCCTTAGATTTCTATATTACCTGAATGACAATGTCTGCTCTTGACCCTATAAACTGCTTTTATGACTCACAAAGTGCTGCAAAGCCTTTCAGGAACCTTCACCTAGAACTACAGACACATGGAGCACAGGCTGTACTTTGGTATGGTCCATGGTCTATGAGAACAATCTGTGCCATTTAACGGTGCAAGGCTTACCTTCAGTCTTCTCTCTGCTCACCACACAAGACTGAGCCAACTAGAAGACAAAAGCAGCTACACCAGCCCTAGCAGCAGAGCTTCCTCATGGCTGCTGGGGGGAGTCAGGGGCATGGGAAGAGAGAGGCAGTTCCCCTGGGGGATGCCAATGTGCACTCCAAGCACAGAAACAAGGCTCCACTGGAGAGGGGCAGTGGCACCTGGAGGACAGGGAACTTGTGGGAGGAGGACTGTGGGTGCAAAGAGTTGGTCAGGTAATGATATAAATAAGTAAGGAAAAGCCAGGCATGGGATTTTTGAGGTGAAAAGTAGGACATTTCACATGTGGCTTGTCTGGAGTGGAAGCCATTTCTGAGGGGAAGAGGGATGGGAAGCATCTTGTCAGAGAGGTGGAAGATAAAAAATGAAGGTTTGGTGGAGGCCAAAGCATATGTACATCTAAACGATCACAGCAAGGAAACTTGGGAACTGCTAGTTTAGTGAAATGACCAAAGAGTAAGACTGACCTAAAATCTTGGTTTAAATATTGATTCAATGTATTGCCTTGGGCAAAGAATTGGTTAGATGGGATTAATTATGTCTACCTACCTATTTCAAAGGGCTGCTGCAAGCATTAATTAGTCATTGTATGCAGATTTCTTTGAAGATGAAAATGTAGAACTGTATAATTAAATGAAATCATTACCCATAAAGTTACATGACTTTGATGTTTTCCAAAAATGCATAAATTAACACCATAACATCTACTTCCATTTCATTCTTAGGCATATTTATAATCCCAGATAAAGAATTAACAGTGCCTGTAAAACATTACTACACAGTGGTTACATGAATGAAATCCTCTTTAGAAAAAAGGGTACCTTAAAATGATTAAGTTTAAAGTCATAAAACTTAGGCTTATATATCAAGCTTCCTGTTGATATTCAAAGAATTAGTGAATCTGAAATAGACCACTGCTATTTTAAACTACTGTTTCATCTATAGAAACCAAATTTCTGGTTGCTTTCCAACAGCCAGGAATTGTAGCTGATGTTCCTCACAATAGCAGTGAAACTCCACGGAAGAGAAAGGAATTACTGATGTACATGTGATAAGGATTACAGTCTAGTCCTGGAGTTGTGCCTGCTGGGGTGACATGATAGCCAATGTGCACACATTTCACTGTCTTCCTCAGGACAAGCTTGGGCCAGGACATACAGGAAGGGTGATGGATCTTCCCCATCTGCCACTTTAAATGAACTGAAAGATGGTGATACTCTGTTTGGCACACAGTTTAAGAAAGCATCAACTATCAAAGACCTACTACATCAAAAGATGCAACACAATTTTATGTCATCATCTCAGGCTAGAGGAGCTAATACCTCTTCACACCTTTGACATTCAGTGATTTTTTTTTTATCTGCACACCTATTCACACGAGTGTAACAGAGGTTCCTGTGTGTTTTTTCACCATGGTATCACAATGCTATCACCATGATATCACACTGAGTCACTTTATACCTACAGCAGTAACAGTTTCTGCTGATACTTGAATTTGTCAACATAAATTACTCTGAAACCATCCTGGAAAGTTGCTGTGGAAAGTTACTAGACTTGTTATCAAAGATTTTTTACCTTTTTTTTTTAATAGAACTCTCTTAAATGTTTCTGAAAGGACACAACAGCTCTTCCAGTTTGCTTCACTGTAGGTGTTGCTTAGCATTCATATAATTACAATGATACAAATCAAGTTTTGTTTTGAATTGGCTGTTTTCCAAACAGCTTTTGTGCACTGGTTTATTGAACTTGTGGGGAGGGAGGAGTGAGAATGAGTGTTAGATTCCTTCAGGGTCCAATCATCCCACCTAATTTTTCACAGCTCCTAATATCCATACCACCCCCTGGCACGACCCATCTGCTGGTAGGAAATTGTGCCTAGGGCACTACATTTCTCACTTAAGAGTTGCTGAATAGGAACTGAAGTTATCAAAATGGCTGAACAGAAATAAAAGATGACTATGCCCGTACTTACCTATCTTTAGACCACATGCAGAGAGCTTCCTTTATTATGTCAAACCTGTGTCTTGACCACGGAGCTCAGAATGCAGTCCGTAGGCATTTCCATCATATCCTATGGAAACAAATCTAAATAAGATCTCAGCCAGGGAGCAAGTACTTCCTCCCTGCATTAGCATATGTTTGGACTAATTCTCACCTCTACAGCCTCTTTTGTTTTGTACTTCTCACCTTCCCCTTGACTCTTGCTACCCATCAAGAGACTTATTGATTCTTGATTTATTCAGGAGATAATATCAATACTCACTCTCCTCAAACCTTCATTGCTTTCACCTCAAACAGCAGGTATGACTGTTGAGATCAGGAGCAGGCATTCCTCTCCCTCCTGCAAGAAGAACCTGTTAGCAAGGGCCACTCCTCAGCCTTCACTAAATGTTTAAAAAATCATTAGTCCACACGAAGGCAAAATGTTGCCTCACTTTTGGTAATGGACTGTTCCTATCTCATCATGAAGCTTTACCATATATTGAAACTTGTATTGCACACAAGCACACACACATGCCTACAGGCTTTGCCACACTTTGTGTACACAAAGATATCCATGCATTAATGGCTCCTGCCTGAGACTGCACTTGGCAGTAATTAATCATGTGGAAAAGGTGAGGTTTGGTATGACAGAACCCTGAAGAAATCTTTGAGATGCACGTATTTGAGGTGAAGACTTATTATATGTGTGACATGACAACAGGTAGTGTATATAACACACAACTCTTTATAAAGGGGGGTTTTCCCAAGGAGCCTGGAGAAGAAACCAGTCAGTACTGCCACTCTTCATCCACACTGCTTAGTTACAATTCACACACCTCTCTGCCTAGCCCAGTGCAATACAGACACTCTCAATTCAGAGATTTCCTGAGTAAACTAGAGCAAGTGAACTGGATAGAGAACAAAGGTATAATTTATAGAAAGATATAGCAAATGGGTGCTAAGTACTCCAGACATGAAGGGTCTAGTTTTCTACTACTCTTGACTTGCACAGGGTGAGAATAAATGCCTGCAAAAAGCAGGAAGACACAAAGTTTATATCTACTTGCACATCATGTGCAATCTCTGCATCTCTACACCATCTCTACAATTATAGAGCACAGAAACATGTCTTGATGTAGGCTGAAAATAAATAAGGGATAAAGGTAGTGACCCCACTCAGTCTGAGGTGCTACAGATACACAGTACCATGCTGCAGACAACACTTTCTCTATGTATAGCACAGCTGACCTGGATCCTGACAAAACTCAGCAGGAAATGGAAGCCTCTGTCCCTTACAGATTCCTCTGCCAGTACAGTATCATCCTGACACCCAAGACGCTGTATCCATGTTCTCAACTGCTCTAGAGCTCTTAGGGCTTGCTTGCATCTGACACACACAGCTTGCTTTGCATTCCTTGGTAACCATGTGGAGGGAACAAAAACCAGCAAAGATTCACATGAGAAAAAAATACCCAGCGTAAAGCAATACACTCTTGTAACCCATTAACTTCCTAAATCAAATACACTTGTATTGTTCAAAATCTGTTTATAAGAGCACTAGCTGTTATAAACTTGTTTCCAGCTTCCTTCAGATCCTTTTTATCTTTCTGTTCAAACAGTTGCATTGAGGCCCCTTGCTGGACAATGTCTAAACCCAGAGCAGCAACTGTACCTTTCTGAACCGAGGCTTTGTGCAATTGGAACATTACGGATTAATCAGCAATTCAGTGCAAGAGTGCTGTAAACTAAAAAACCAGACCTGGTTCAGAAAACCTGGCATTATACTTGGCATGGTGTGTTCCAACACATACACACACAGTGCAGTAAAGTAGTTTCTAAAGCTGAGCATTTTTGTGGAAAGATTGTATCCCTGAGACGTGAGGGATGCATGTTTCAGCAGTTTTACCTACCTTGAGACAACCTTCAGCTAGATATGTATATTCTGGACACAATCCCTCCTGTATAAATAACATCTCTGTACAACAGTGGTGCAGCAAGAGAAAAAAAGCAAAAAAAAGCATGCATTCAGTAAGGGTCTAAAAAAAATTTCTAGCAGTGACTAGAGATAAGTTACCAGCTCTGCTTCATCTGGAAACTGAAAATAACTATCTGTCCCTTACCAAACACATCTTGATAATACAATCACATCATGCTTTATTTAAAGATTTTCAGAAAGTCTTGAAATGTGTTTTAAAAATCACTGCCAGGCAAATTCTTTGAAAATAGTTTTCTTAACCAACAGCAATGGGCTGTTTCACCATACCAAACGCATTTTGGATATTAACAATATGATGAAGTTTTATAGAAAGATCTCCATTATTTACAGAAGTTGCTATTCAAGTGACATTGCTTATTTAATCTATGTAATCACAGTTCCTAGGGTGAAATTGGGAAGTAATAATATACAGTAGCTGAAAAAGAAATAGATGAGACTATATGCAAAGTAAGAACTTTGCAATTTAATAGCATACTTGCATTTCTAACACAGTGGTAACGCTCCCTAGGTATGGACTAGAAATCAGATTCAAATCATCATAGGGTTGTACACGAACATAACGAACACTAAGTATATTCTTTGAGAAATAATCATAACATCCTCTTGCCAAAAAATAGCAACACTTTAAAAAATGATTTCCTCTAACAGAGCCCTTTTCTATGTGCAGAACAGATCATCTCCTGTTTAAATACCACAATCGTGACTACAAAATACCAGTCAGCCAATTCTAAAAACACTTAGATGCTGTATATGTTCATAATAAAGAACAAAAATATGAAAGCACTTGCAAAAACAGATTGTGCACATTAGCTTCAGGGCAGCAGAGACTTGCACAATGACAGCCTTATCTTGACACTGTGATTTAATCAGCATTGGCCGTTTTTGCCTAGGAGTCATACCTGCCTCATCACTTATTTGACGTAAAAGACTCACAGATCGTTTTTTGAAAGATATATAAACACCCTAATATGTCATGCCAGTATCACCAGGAATGGCAATGAATATTATTTCTATTCTAATGATTTCTTTCAGATGCATGTAATTATCTTTCTGTTTGGTTGGTTTTTTAATTATTCAAAGTCAGACAAGTAGGTGAGGCAGATAATAATAGTTACGTCACATGTAGCATCCATATTCCATTCCACTCTGGAACTTCTTTTCCTGAGGCTGAAAGAGAATGAAGGTGATTAGCAAAGTACTGAAGTCTCTGGAAAGAAGATGAGAAGGGGCAAGATGAGGAATGATCTTACATGTTCTATATAAAATTACATGCTGAGAGGGAAGCAGGGGATCCTTCCTCAAAGACCCGAAGGGTGTTGTAAAATAAACTATTAGAAATTGCCCAGCACATAGTTCAGAAAACTGATTTTTTTTTCTACTAGTAGAACACAGCAACCTTAGGCAAATTATTTTTCTTTGCATTCTGTCTGTAAAATACCATTGAATAAAATAGAGTAGACTATTTTCATTTGGAAGGGAGCTACAATGATCATGTAATCTGTCTGACCACTTCTGGGCTGACCAAAAGTTAAAGCATGTTATTAAAGACTTCAAAATGGAGACATTAATACCTTCTTCCTTCTGCACTTTCTCTTGGCTATTCACAATGCAAGGTATTTGTAGCCAAAACTTTTTGTATCCCTTTACATGCACATGTAGAAGGTTCAAGTATAATGAGGCCCTAATATTGACTGATGCCTTCTGGTGTCATTGTAACACCAATATTTAAAAATTAGCTAATTTCTATTTACAGTTGAATCACTGAATTCAAAAGAAATTGTGCTATTTCAGTGAACATCTATGCAATTCAACTTACAGATTTAGTAAATAATTAGAATAATATTTACCAATCATTCTGAGACGTGGTAATGCTTAACTAAATGTTCAGAATACTTCTAGTCCCTACAATAAATGAGTCATGTGAGTTTCCAGAACATTAACAGAAGCACCATAGCTAGCAGAAGTTGAATAAAACAAAACCAAAAAAAGCATTATATTTGTAACTTTCATGCCTTCAGGATGGTTTCAATATTCAGTGACATACATATTTTTGTCAACACCTATAAAGGAAGGGAGTGCTTATGAATGATATTTCACTCATTCCTCTTGCTAATCAATTAGATGTGGCTGATATGTGTTTTTCAGTAAGAACACAAGACACCAGCAGGAACGGCTTTCAACAGCATTCATCAATAATGCAATAGCACAGTGGATGATAATGAAAAGGCAGTGGTTAGTGACTAGTGGTTAGCACTGTGCCCTCTGAGACACTGCTCTTCTCTCATGGGAGATACCGTGCACAGATGGTAACCCTTCTACACCAGAGCCAGGTAAGCATGACTCCAACAGAAGTACAGTTCTCAAGGCCTTTTGCCATTGCCCCGCTTCAACTACTACAGCGCTACAGAGCTGCAAAACTAGTACGTTCAGGCATTAGATGTACCAATTCAAACAGCCCAGAAATTTCAGGGTATGAGTTTATCTATGCCATTCATCACTCCAGAATGGCAATTAGGCTTTTGACCCATGATCACGTTAATCTGAGAATAGTTTGTTTCTGCAATTAAAAGGAAAAAAAACCCCTAAGCACAATGCAATTTGCTGTGAAATTGATCTGCCTCAAACAAAAAAGCTTTACCCTTGATGGTATTTCTTCAAACAAGAAGTTACAACAACTAAATTCCATCTCGTCATGATCCAAAGCCCTGGCTTTTGTTTGTTTAAAAAGGTGCTCCCCAATTTAGACCAACTGTACAAACAGAAAGCCAACAGAAAAACTTTCTTCTTCCGCCAGTTGCTCTTACAGCTATTATTCTTGGTAATCACAATCTCTCCTTCCCCTCCAGACACCCCTGTGCTGGCTGGAGCTCAGATTCCAGGGTGCAGCATATAGAGTTATCTTCTTCACACCAAAGGCCTCAGTGCTGAGCCCAACATTGGTGTCAGCAGCCTGCCTGAGTGAATCATGAGCTACCACAGCTAGAACAAGCAAGGTCCTCAGTAAAGCTCAAAATATCTCACTGAAGCTATTTTTAATCCCCGTAAGTTAACTAAACTCAGTATCTGAACAATAACAGCTAAAAAGACTAATCACTAGAAGGTACCTCAAGTGCCAGCAGAAACACAAACCAGAGGACGTGAAGAGAGTGCCTGAAAGTACAGGCACATACTCTGGCAGTGAACAAGGATGCCAGCTATGATTACCAAAGAGATCCTGGGAGTAATAAGAGAAAACACCCAGTTGAAGCAGTAGCTTGCAAAATCCTAGGCTAGAAATAACAAGACAGACAGCCTTCTCCAAGGCTGTGAAGAAAGCACAGCATCTGCCATCCTCACACGCCACCTCTCCATTGCTGTTCATGCAATTCTGTTCGCTTGTGCTTCAAGATTTGTCTTTCACAGCATAGCCTACTGATAAAAAAATGGCCTTCCCCTGCCCTTTGGTTTTATGCCTTTTATCAGACAAAACACAGTGCCTGTTAAAGGAAAGCAGATAGTCCTCTTTATCCTCCTCTCCCGTTGATCATTTTCCATTGACACTTCCAACAAGAAGGATTCCAATACCTCTTCTAGGCAGGATCAAATCTGCAATATAGTCTTTCTCCGCTTCCATAACTGGTTTAAAGGTCCTGATGCCAAAAGACTGCTCTGTGGTACAATGAATAACCTACTTTTAAAAATAATGATGCCATATAAGTTACAAAGCAGAAATATATTGATTTTTTAGTGCAATCTACATTATATCTGGCAGCAGGCAGCATGTAAGTCACCACAGAACAGAGCCCTTTGACCACGTGCTATTCCTTTTACATGGTGATTATGTGCCACAGAGCAAATGAAACAAGAAGGGGAATGGGGTCAAATGGGCATCTCTGCAGAGTATTAAGATAAAGGACTTTATAATTAAAACTGGAAGATCTAGTCATCTTAACGCAGACTAAAGACTAGGATCAGTGCTTTTACTGGATGATGAATTATACTTTGAGAAGTAGGGAATCTATCAGAAGGAAAAGCCTGCTTCATGAAAGCAATTTAGCAAATGCAATTTCAGCTATGACTGTAAAAATGATTCTATGACATACTAGTAAATGTCAGTTACTTGAAGCTTATTATTTATTCTATGTTCAACAAAATTGTTTTAATGCTCTGCTTAGAGCAACTGAAAACAAGAATCCATTTGTTCTGCAATTTTGTAGTTGTAGGTACATGACCCATTAGAAATGGCATTTTTCCTACCAGTAGTTCATAACACCCCCTAAAATGATTATCTAAGAGGATAATGGTACTGAACTTCTACAGCTGTGTCTTAGTTTGAAAGACAGATATCTGCCAAGGAAGGTAGGAACCTTCCTGGAAGGGAAGAAATTACCCCTTCCCCTCCCGAATTACTGTAATTTTGGAAATTACGAGGCTTCTGAGCACAAATGTGGGAAAAGGAATAACAGTTCTTTACTAATATATAGATAGATAGATAGATATAACCCAACAGAACAAACAACAATACAACAACAAACACCAGTAACAGACTCCCCGCCTGTCACCCGGTTTCCCCTGTGGTGTAGCTCTGGCCACACCCAGATGGGGGCGGTGGAGAGGAAGGGGAGGCAGGGGGGCTGAAGTACGGATGGGCGGTGGTTGAAGTAAAGTGGGAGGGGTGGTTGTAGTCCCGTGGAAAACAGTGGATGCAGTCCAGGCTGAGAGCGGTGATCCTTCGGAGGTCCTGCAGCTCCCTTGGATCTGCTGAGATTATGCCGAAGAGAGTGCGTCCCAGGGTCCAGGCACGCTTCATTATATTCCCGCAGGAATGTCCATGTACCTCCCCCAGGGCGGAGCATTTCACAGGGGAGTTATAAGATGGTTTGGGAGGTTCTGGGCGGTTGGGTCGCTGCAGCTGCCCGATGTCCATGATGGCCATTAACAGAGATGGCCGCCTCAGGATGGCTGTGATTGTTGTTGGTGCTTTCAGGGGGAAGCTCTCCCAGCTGTGTCTTTTGTGAAGCCAAGAGAGGCCCTACCTCACCACAGGATTCCCCTTATCTTATCTAACCAGCTTGCAGTCCAAGGGGCCAAGCATGCACCAGGCAGATGTTGCAAACGACCTGTCATTAACAGCTCATCAGGGCTGATGCAGATGGGGAGAATACTTTTTTTTCCTACATCCCCACAACCCAGGACAAGCTGTTATCAGTTTCTTTTGTTAAAAAAAAAAAAAAGGAAAAAAAAGAAAAAAAAAAGAAAAAAAGAAAGAAAAAGAAAAAAAAGGAAAAAATGGAAAGGAGTTTGTTTTCCTGCCAACAAAAACATGCAAAGTTATTTTTTATGCTAACATATTAAGTAGGGATATAGTCATTAAGATTGCTATAGTATTTTGCATATTTTAGCAAAAATTGCTACGGAAAATATGCACTTTCTCATATAAAGGAGCTCTTGGAGTAAAATTTTTTTTTTTTTATGTTTCCCATGATATCAGCAGTTGCTATCATAACAAACAAAATTCAGATCAGATGTTTGTTAACAATGAATTTCTAAAGAAAAATAAAAAGCACTTTGAAACCCATGCTACAGATTTGTTTCTAAAGCATTGCAACACATTATAGTCTACCAACCATTTTCAGACTGTTAACTTTGTATGGTATTTTCCAATTGTTTCACTGCAAACCCCTGTCATTTGATATAATAATATACATGAAACACTTCTCAACTGAGATTGCAGCTAGTCATGCATGAGGTGAGCAAGATCTTGCTATTTTCTCCAGCTACCAGATAAAATCTGTGTCCTTACATTGCTGATAATGGGCCCTAGAGTCTCTACAGATCCAGATGAACAAAGCAGAGGTGAAGGAATGTTTGTGTTTTACCTGAATACATAAAGAGGAATCAATCATGTTTAGCCAGCTTGGGTGTGTATAAAGACGAGCTAAAGGGCTAGGCTCTTTCTACAAAGTGACATTCTGGGCATGTAGGTGAAAATCAGAGAGATTTAAAACTTTTGAGTCCCAGAAAGTATTAGAAAGGCCATTGGATTAGAGAAATTGTTAGAAATGCTCAATTACCAATATAGTTTAAGGAGGACAAAGTCATCAAAGCAAAAACTGTTTATTAAGAAACAAGTCAGCTGAGTCAGGTGCATCTCTGAGCAGAGGCACACACCACCTAAAATCCTTGAACTTTTAAACCCTGTACCCGACCGATGGGGTCTCTGTTCCCTCTTCCCACTGGCTGGGTATTCAGGAACTTACATGCTTTTCCTGACCGCCTACCACACCTGACCCAATCACAAACATGGAGTAACCCCCCTGTCTCGCCCACACTCACGAAGTCTGCCCTCGTGCAGGCTGCATGTCCTGCTTACATGACAGGAGCACAGGTCCTTATGGCTGAAACAAAACCACCCCATCCCCTACAATCCAACAAGTGCAAAGAACAGGTTAAGGGAACCATATCTGAACCATAGGTGACAATAAACAGAAAACAGAACCAACATTATTCCTTCTTCCACTCCATCGTCCTATTGGGCTGAAGCAAAATGCTATTTCATCTCTCATAAAATGAAATGTGTTGGCTTTGGGGACGCTTAGTTTTCTTCTGGAATATGTACTGTCTGATTATTCTTCTTCAGTATGTACTACTCCATTATTCCCTACCTCAGATGCTCTCTTTTTCTTGAGCAGCAACCAAGGGATGCAATTTGTGTTGAGCTGGCTGACAGATGTTACCAACTCAGGAGGTTTTCTTACAAGAAATTCTTTAAAGCTCCTGTTGCAACAGTCAGGTGATTATATTAGATTTTCAGCTTCCAAGGAAGCCTGAAGAGTAGGTCTTGCACCTTTCTCCATCTGATCTGACAGTGACATAGCTTGACATGCCATGGCACAGCAGTAGTTGTCAGGCCTCTCTTCTCATGAGAACATCACAAAGCCATTTCACCCTTCAGCACGGAGGGCTCTATAAAACCTGGCCACTTCTGAATAACTAAGGAAAGCAAAGACACCAGAAGCTAGCATGGTTTGGGAGATGTAAAACTGATTAGCAATATACAGTGACAGTAGCAACAAAGCATTCATTGGCCCTTCCACCAGCTTTAGGCTAGGTAGCAATTTTGCACATAATAACTGCACGCACATACACCTTACAACTACCATTGCAGGGTTCCCTTCCTGCCCTGGCAGACTTTAAGGAAGCAGGAAAGTGTGCAGACACTACAGGGCATGATTAGTTGGTCACATATTCTGCAGAAAGCATAACATACAGCAACCACTTGCCATAGCAACATTAACGTATGCAGAATCAATTGCAGAAATAAACTGATTTCCGTTACAGGAGTAAATGTAATTAGCAAGTAAGCTATATCTAAGCAATGTAAGAGAAAGGAAAAGCCTTTTTACAAGAGTCTTTTGTTTCTTCAACTGAGAGCTTAATGCGCATTATTTTACTTAGCATGTCCCCAAGGGCAGCTCTGCAGCAACTGAAAGGAAAGAACGGGCAAAGGGTTGCCAGCTACAGTTTTCTGATCCTAAATGTTGCCAGTGTTATATTGGCAACTAGGGTCACCAGGAATAAAATGTGTCTGGCCTAACTGAAGTGTGAACCTGTGAAATGTCTGTGTCTGAGTTAGTCACACTAGGTTTGCTTTGTAAGCATCGGAGAAACACAAGCATCTATAGTGGGAAACGTATCTCATTCTCTGGTAGAAAACGAATTAATTTTTTTACGTGCAGAAGGCCAAGGAGGCTTGCTCTGGCTCAAGACACCGCATTCGGACCCGCGGGGCCGCTCCCCGCTTTCCCCTCAGAGCACACGGGCTCCCGGCGGGGCCCGCAGGCAGCGGCGCAGGCCGCCCCCTGCTGGGCAAGGGGCCGAACCACAGCTCCCGGCCTTCCCTCGTGAATCCGTCTGCTGTCTGCACGCGGCACAGCTTTCATAACATTACTCAAATTGTGCGAATTGTAATGTAGTCTGCCAAACCTTGCTCCTGAGGGGAAGAGGCAGGCAATGTACATCTTTCTCCCAAAAAGATACAGGGATTAAATTAGAGTTTTCCATATCCTATGTGGGGGGTTGTTTTGTAAGAAGAGAGAAAGAGTAACGGAGGCTTCAAACAGAAGACCAAACCTCAATTAGGACTGTGAGAAGGGCACAGCTGATTGCCTTCAGGAAAAGGCAGGGAGAGCCTAAGAGTAGATGAAGCCAGGAATTCTCTTTTTTGAGTTCCTTTATACTGAGGGTGCTAACTGTTGTTAAGCACATGGTTTGGCAATGCCTTCAGGACACCAGACTTCAGGACTCCAGCCTTACTCTTCGGGTTTTAATCCTCCTTTATAAAATAATTAAAAAAAAAAAGCCTTTCTCTGTTTTTCAGGGACACTGTAAATATAAACAGATAGATCAGAGATTCTCGGGATCTGGTATTGTGGTAATGTGCTGGTGCAAGTATTTTAAGATTTCATCCTACATCCTTGTATCCCGGTGATCTCATGTTACTGGCCTTTGAAAATGTCTCTTTACAAGGAACAAGAAGAGTATGACAAGGAAAATGTCAAACCACACACACAAAAAACCTTCAGCGTCTTACATGGAATATACAATAATTATTCCAGTCCTGGTATAACCGTTAGAGGCAATTGTTAAGCTTCTCATAATAAAAGTTTAAGAGAATGAGCATTATGTAATGCCCAATTCCAAAAGTATTTTATGTTCTCTGACATCTCTTGTCATGTTTCTGATAAAGGCTGAGCCATTAGACAAATTCTTCAGAGACTACTTCGGTGTAGTTACCTTCAGAGGTGGCAAAAAACACCTATTCATTTTTTTTCTGGCTAATTTGCCTTAAAAAGCTTTATTTTGCTTTCCCTGTAGTTGTTCTTGTGTGCAAGAAAACAATGGCACACTAGGAGAAAAAACAATAGCATTCTGCTGTCCAGAAATTGTATTCCCTGCAGGAATTAAACCACGAGCTGGATACCAAGTCTCAGTTTGGACCTCTTGCCAATTTGTTCCTTTTATTGAAATAAAAGGAAGTTTGACTAGTACTAACAAGGAAAATCTAAACTCTAAGTAGGATCTATATAGTAAAATTTAACAAGACCACAAAATATTTTTCCAGTTGAAAGACAGACACATGGAAGTAAGGGAATGCAGAACCGAGATCTTTTAAGCAACATCAGTTTGGCCTAATTTGTGTCTGAATCTTTTGCTATGTGATCTGAGACCTCTTTTTATAGCACTCTATCAGTTAGAACAAAGGCTGGTACCTCATCTGTGTCAAGTAATTCAGTGTTTCATCTACAAAACTGGGAGTAGACAACTTTGAATTTTTATTTTGCCTTAAAACACCTGATTATATCTTCCAGGTGTTAAAAAATGCATTCTCAGTATTTCAACAAATGAAGATTTATGAAATTTACTGGTGAATGACTGGAAATAAGTTAACAAAATAAAAAAAAAATCTGAAAGTTAATTTCCCCCCATTTTTTCAATGTATTATTTGCCAGAGCTTTGTCTTAGGAATATCTACTCAATGCTTCAGCAAATCTAATCTCCTGATTCTACACAGACCTAAAGTTATTTCAGATCATTATATAAAGTCCATCAAAATCAGTATCTTTACTGACAGATTGAAAAACTTTAGAGAGATTATGTTTTCTCAGTCTCATCCAAAAACTGACAAAAATGAGAATTCCATATTCTAAGTCCCAAGCTAATTTTCCACCTAAGATCAAGAACTTAAAAGAAATAAATTTTTTTAAATACTGAATTTATGTAACATTTCTTTTCACAATATGCTGGACTGGAAATGGCCTGCTGTTTGTTTTAATACTTTGAAAGAGTATTTCCTGCACAGTATTACATCTAAAAAGGTTGGCATCCAGTGCGATAATTAGCCAGTACTATCAAAGAAGCAGGTGGAAGAAAATTTATTTTAATGTGAGTCCATGAAGACTATTTGAGATGCAGTGCTGAAACAACAGCACTTGTGCTTTGAAAACCCTGGTAGATCGACTGTTGTAAGAAGTTGTATCTGTGTGAGACTTCAGATCTCTGCAACAGACTGATCAGTTACCAAATGCCATTAGAGGGGTACATTCATGGCTTTTACTATATTGCAATGCAGAGGATGTCTGTATGTAGAATATATTGCAGCATGTTTCTGGAAGTGTGTTGCATACTTACAGGGATTACATTATCTCCCACAGGCAAAGACAGCTACAGCATTAGGAATAGTTTTGTAGCTAAACTTTGGTTCCATTACTGAATGTGAGCTTAATTTCCCTGAGATATTTCTTCTTGTGTGAAGTACCAGTTCAGCTTCCTAAGGTCCTGTAAACTGACAGTGCCTACATTGAACCCAGCAGATTTCATACACTCTATCTCACAGGACTCTAAAGATACTGAGGAAACACTGTGAGCATCACTCAGATTGACAAGAAAGTGCAGCAGGCAGTAACAATCATACTAGTGACAGGTAAAGTTATACAAAAATTTAAAACTGTGAGTGCCTTCAGGACATTCTTATTTGCCACTCCTACATTTATAGAAAGGAGATTAATGTAATCATAAAATCCAAACTTCTGCATAAGAATCACCAATTGCTTGGCACTGCACATATTTTTAAAGATATGCATTGTTTTGCGTGGATTTCAGAGCTGGACCACAGTATTTCTCTTTAAAGCAGCAGCACCTGTAGACCACAGTGTGAGCCCAGGCAAGTGGCCTGGTGCCATGGCATGCAATCACAGGATCCAGGCAGAACAAAACTACCTTTCCTAATTCTCATCTTCCCCACACCCAGCCATCTAGCAGAAAGCACCTCAGGGACTTAGTAGGTCTGCAAGGCTAGCCCTAGGCACCCATCCCACAGCCTTGCTGCAAGGCTGTCCAAGTGTGCTGGTATGGGGCTGTGCTTTGGATTTGTGCAGAATACGGTGTTGATAATATAGAGATGTTTTTGTTGTTGCTGAGCAGGGCTTACACAGAGCCAAGGCCTCTTCTGCTTTTCATACTGCCAAACTGATGAATAAGTTGGGGGTGCATGGTAGGCTGGGAGGAGACACAGCTGGGACAGGTGACCCAAACTGACCAAAGTCATATTCTACACCGTATGACATCATGCTCAGTATATAAAGTGGGAGGAAGAAGGAGGAAGGGAGGGACATTTGGAGTGATGATGTTTGATTTCCCAAGTCACCATTACATGTGATGGGGCCCTGCTCTGCTGGAGGTGGCTCAGCACCTGCCTGCCCATGGGAAGCGGTGACTTAATTCCTTGTTTTGCTTTGTGTGCATGGCTTTTGTTTTCCCCATTAAACTGTCTTTATTTCAACTCAAGAGTTTTACGGCTTTTATTCTTCCGATTCCTTCCCCAGTCCCACTGTCTGGGGAATGGGCAAGCAGCTGCATGGTGCTTGGTGGCTGCCTGGGGTTAAGGCACAACACCGGGGCCGTGCAGAAGGCCAGCAGTCAGGCCTCCTCCCTGCCCACCTCACACCGGCAGCCCACAGGAAACCAAGGGAGGATTACATGGCTCCCATACTAGCAAGACTCATATAAAGTTAAGGGGTTGGAAGGAACCTTAAAGATTGTCTAGTCCCAACCTCTCCTGTCATGGGCAGGGACACCTTCCACTAGACAATGTTGCTCCAGGGCCTTACCCAACCTGACCTTGAACACTGGCAGGGTTGGGGCATCCAGAGCCTCTCTGGGCAACCTATTCTAGTATCTCACTATCATCACAGCAAAGAATTTCTTCCTAATATCTAGCCTAAATTTCCTCTCTTTCAGTTTGTACCCATTACTCATGGTCCTGTCACTACAGTTCCTGAAAAAGAGTCTCTCTTCAGCTTCCCTGTAGACCCACTTCAGATACTAGAAAGTTGCTATGAGGTCCTCATGCAACCTTCTCTTCTCCAGGCTGAACAGTCCCAATTCTCACCCTGTTTTCATAGGGAAGGTGCCCCAGTCCTCATACCAACTTTGTGGCCTTCCTCCAGACTTGCTCCAACAGTTCCGTGTCTTCCTTCTGTTGGGAGCACCAGAACTGTACCCAGTGCTCCAGGTGAGGTCTCACAAGAGCAGAGTAGAGGGGCAGAATCAACTCCCTCGACCTGCTGCCCACGCTGCTTTTGATACAGCCCAGGACACTGTTGGCTGGCTGGACTGCAAGCACACACTGTTGGCTCATGCTGAGGTTTTCATCAACTATCACCCCCAAATCTTTCTCCACAGGGCTCCTCTCTATCACTTCTCCTCTCAGCCTGTAGGTGTGTCTGGGATTGCCCTGACCCAGGTGTAGGACCTTGCACTTAGCCTTGCTGAACTTCATGAGATTCACATGGGACCACCTCTCAAGCCTACCCAGGTCCCTCTGGATGGGATCCTTTCCCTCCAGCGTGTCAACGGCACCAAACATCTTGGTGTTGTGACCAAGTCTGATGAGACTGTCGGCTCCAGTGTTGGCCCCTGAGGGACATAACTCGTCACAGGCCTCCACCTGGACAATGAGCCGTTGACCAAAATTCTTTGCCTACGGCCACCGAGAACAAGAACGCTACACCCACGCAGGAAGACCCTGAAGATCCACCGCTGCCTGGGAAACAAAAGAACCTTCTCCGTACCCCGCAATCCCTCCGATCCCCGGCCACGCCTCTATGGGCAGGGCCCCCGCGCCTCTCGGGCGTCCCTGCGGGCGATGCCATGTGCCGCGGAGGGGGTGCCACAGTCCCCCCGCGCGGCTCTCGCCGACCACTCCTTGGTTCGGCCCTCTCGCACCTCCGTGCCATCTCCTGCCCCGTACGCATCAATGTTCGCGCTCCTCGCGCTCCTCGCGCTCAAGGCCCGGCCCCGCCGCTGTGCGCCTGCGTGGCGGCCCGTACGTCAGCGGCGCGCGCCGGACGTGCCGGTGCCTGGCGGTGAGACTCGGCAGCCATGACCTCCGCGCTGGAGAACTACATCAACCGTATCCTCCACCGGCACACGCGGCCGAGGGGGCGGCGGGCACCGGCCTCCTCCCTTCTCCCTCCTGAGCGGGGCCTGGGGCAGGCCGGGAGCGGGGCCCTGAGGGTGGGGCTGGTGGCGGCAGCGCCGTTCTGGTGCTTGGGTCCTTCTCTTTGGCGGTGTCGGTTTCCCCGTACAGGAGTTCGGCTTGGCTTGACAGGCCGGAGGTTACGCGGAGAATACGGTCCGCTGCAGCACTCAGTACTGCTGAGTTGAGCCTTGCCCGATCAGTGATGAGCGATATTCGCGGTGCACCTGTTCTTTAAAGGGCTATTAACATGCGTTTAGTTATCAGCTTTGCATCACTTGCTCAAAACCTGTGAGTTGGGGTTCTTGAAACGCTTTTCGTGCTAGTTTTTTTTGTGCTCCTTGCAACTAACCCATGGGCATTTTCAGTTTTATTCACAAACAGTAAAATAGTAACCCAGAATTATTCAAGATAATGGATATGTGGTCATCGAATTGGGATAATCAGATCTTCAGAGAGAAGGGATACAGAATGCTAACCTCGAGATCACTACTGCAAAACTGTTTTTTAAGGACTTAAAGTGTTTATAAAACTGTTGTTTCAATTTTGAGCCTCTGAAGTTAGTAGTAGGAAGAGAGGTGAGCTCAAAGCGTTCTTGTGCTTTTAATACTGTTCATGTTTGTATATGATTGTCTATGGTTGGGTGAAGTGACACTTTAAAGAAGATTTTTGTGAAAAATACTATATTGTCAAATGTTTCTATCAAGCATGCTGCTTTAAAAAAAATTCTGATAGGCTTTCTGGGCTCTTGATGGCTCTTAAAATCTTTATTACATATGAATGTTTCAAAAATATTAATAGTTCTCTTTCAGATATGACTAAATGTTTCCTTAATGAAATACTAGGTACTGTTGCAGTGATTACTTCTGATGGAAGAATGATTGTGGTAAGACTTGCATTTTTTAGCATTTTACTTTCCCCCTTAAAAACCTTCCGTCATGGCAATAAAGAACCTATGTTAAGAAGTCTCACATGTTCACACTTTGAAGTTATATTGTATAGAATCATTTCCATAAAGCCTAAAAAAAGACTTTTATAAAACACTTACAGGTTCTTGCATGTTGGCTTTGCCCATTGATAATTTTGTGCATGCAGGTGCTCTGATCTTTTTGTCAAATGGCTTTTTTTGTGGGAATGCACAAAAAATGAATTTACCTTCTGTTCAGTAATTTAGTTTCCATCTAAAGTGCCCTCTTTGTTCTGTAAGCTCTTCAGCTTTCCTGCTTAAAGCATTTCTTCTCTATGGTTATAGGAAAACATCCGCTGAAGAATTGTTGTGGGTTTCTGTTTATACCTGAAAACCTGAGGATAGGCCGACTTATATATTAGACTGTATATTATTTTTGGTTTTATTGCTTCTGCGTTTCGGGGCTTTTTTCTTGCATCACTTCCCCCCATTTTTTATTCTTTTGTGTTTTGAGTGTAACTTAATAGTATGATCGTTGCAGGAGGAGTGTGTCTTTCAGTCTGTACTTAGCTTTGTGCAGCCTCTGTAAAGAGAAGACACAATTACTGGCTTCACCAAATCTGCCTGGCTGAAGTCAGTCTGGTAAACTTTGTGCTTCAAGATACTTCGTATTAAAAAGATTGGAATGGTGTTGGTGTATATGATTCTTTATTAGGTGGTTAGATGATATAAATGCATATTACCACTGTTTGAATGAGTGTTTTATGTGAGTTTGAATTTCTTAATCAATTCATGATGGTAAATTTATGTTACCATTTTTCCAAACACATACTGAAGTGGCACAAAAATCCTGTATTTTTTGAATTTATTTTCTAAAAATAATGTAGTAAACACAAGTTAATCTCCTTCAAAGAGATACAACTTAAAATTGCTTGTTAGGAATGGTTTCAGAATTGTTAACCACAATAATTCAGTTTTTCTGTTGTTTATTTATTTATTGAATCTCTGCAAACCTCCATACAAGAAAACAGTGTTGAAATAGTAAAATTAGTTGTCTAGAGGACTGCCACTGATAAAATGAAAACTTTATTTTTTTTTTAATGCTAAAGCTTATCGTAGCTTTTAGCATAAATACTCAGTAATGCATGTGTACTTTTCTTAAATTGATTATTGCTTTTAAAATTTCATTCCTTAGCTGTTTGTGTTTAAGTTAAACAATAAAACCTAAATACAGTATCTCTTCTCTAGTACCTTAGTTTGGCCACTGTGTTTAAGATATCCTTGAGACCAAAGATGAAAAATTGTAAGGATAATTGGAGTGCTTTATTTTTTTGTGGTTTTTTTTTTTTTAGGGAACGCTCAAAGGTTTTGATCAGACCATTAACTTGATTTTAGATGAAAGCCATGAACGAGTGTTCAGTTCTTCACAAGGAGTTGAGCAAGTAGTGCTGGGATTATACATTGTAAGAGGTGATAACGTGTAAGTATAGCATGTTTTTGTTTAAATCTGTTCATACAAACTTTGTGTATATGTCTTCACGTGTGTTTGTGTGTGTTTATATATAATCTGTATAAATCTTGATAGTCTCAGGCACCTTGCATCTTTCTATCTGTGGGTAGCACTGAAAGTATTGTCAAAACTGAGTCACTATCCCTGGAGGTATTTAGAAGATATGTAGAAGTGGCATTTAGAGACACAGTTTTAGTGGAGGACTTGGCAGTGTTAGGTTAATGGTTGAACTTGATCTTGCAGGTCTTTTCAAACCTAAATAACTGTGATTGTGTATTAAATAGCAAACATCTACATTTCTGTTACAGAAATGATTGCATTGTAATGTTGAGATCGAAGATGATCTGAGGTCTGGAGCACCTCTCATATGAAGACAGGCTGAGAGATGATGAAGGAAAAGATAGAATAATGACTGAAAAATGAGATAGAATTTGTGTGCTTCTGGACAATTCAGTGTGCATCACTAGAAGTTTTCACAGAACATGCAGCATCAATGACAAGAAGTCAGTGTAGTGTAACAGCAAGTTAGGGTTGTTAGAAGAAAAAAAAATCAGCTTCTGTTTCGATTTCAACAAACAATAACCTGATTTTTTTTGTTTGTATTTTTGTTGCAGTGCTGTGATTGGTGAAATTGACGAAGAGACAGATTCAGCTCTTGACTTGGGGAATATTCGAGCAGAACCTTTAAATTCAGTTGTGCACTGAAAAGTTGAAAATGCACAGGGACTTTGTAAATCTTTGGTTGTACAGACCTATTTAGCAATGTGGACAATTTTTACAAATTGTGTTTAATTTGTTTAGTCACCAGTTTTTTATTATGAATATATTGTAGTTTTGCATGTAAATTAAAGTTTCTACATTTTGCTAAAGATACTTCCATTCAATTTCCTTTGGGGTTTCATGCTGCATAATTCACTGGGAAATGCAGTCAGTATCAGTGATGGTCCTCATATTGTTTATGTATACCTTGTTCTTAAAATAAGATCTCATTCCTAAAGGGTAAACCAAGGTTTTTCATGTTAATCCAGAATTATTTGAAGGTAGATGTGTAACAGTTTAACCATCTCTAAATGTAGTTTTGGCTGTAAGTAGAAAACTGTTCTTTGTAATTTTTTTTTGTATGTGTGTAGTGTAGGAAGGAAGGATGTTGAAAGCTGTCACAGTCAAGTTAACAACTTATGCATGTAATACTTTTTTTATCAGACCTTGATCTCCGTTCCCCAAGACTATACTGTAGATGCAGTAGTTCATAACACCTTAATCCTTGCAGACAGATTGGAGAAAGACTTTTGAGCAATAACAAAAAACAAGTGCACACATTTATTTGAAGTCCATTAAATTCCAGACCAACTCATTCTCTGTCTTCTCCTTTAAGCAGCTGTCATGTTGCTCAAAATTTGGGTAAGATCTACAAAGAGAGTTGAGTGTTTGCCAGTGTGTAACTATTGTCTTGGAATGTAGTTCAGAAGACACAGAAGTACTTTAGGAAAAGAAATTATTTATTCTGAACAAAATTTACCTTAATACTGAATATAAGGATCCCATGTAACACTCATGACAGGTAGACCTCTTATACATCAGCAACAGCCAAGCTAAGTGGACAAGCTCTGTGCAGTGTAGTGTGTTTTAGGCCACATCCTGTTCACTCCCCAGCAGAAATGCTGGCATGGTGGCAGTGAGAGGAAGTCTGTACTCTTGAACAAAGCTGTTTTCCTTGTTCTCTAGTGTGCCACAGGTCCAGTATTTTTAATCTGTATATAAATGTGCTGTCAAACAAAAAAGGAATTTTAATGTGCTTATTTGGGTTTTTATATTGATTTTAATATTGAGTGGGATTTGGTACTTTTCATTGCAAGTTCACTGTTTGGAAACCAAATACATTGAACTGAAAAATATTTGTTCTCCATAAAATGTCTCTCAATTCTTGTAACTTCCAGCTTGTTTTCTGAGATTGTTCTTGGTGGAGCATGTGAATCCCAGCAGACCTTTTTTTGCCTTTATCCATCTTGTGATCTAGTGATGTGTTGTTTTCTGTCCACATTTCTGCAGGGAATTCCTGAGCAGACTTGAATAAGTCCTGTTAGGGTTTTTTCTGTGATTACTAAAAGCCAGTACTAAGTCTGGCTGTAATTCATAATGTCAAAAGAGTCAATCAGTTTCATAAAACAGTCAACAAAAAAGCCCTTTTGCTACTGAAATGCTGATATTGGCAAAAGAGAAAAAGTATAGGAAGTGGATTGTATTGATAAAGCACAAATAAAGCAGATTATTCAATTAGGTATTTTAGAGCTCAGTAAAAAAATGCAGAGGCAAAGAGAGTGGAATCAGGGTGAGCTGATTTTGAATGCACTACTTAGCCTTGGATGTATTAGGAGAGTTATAGTAGAAATATACGGATTGAATATTTGTTGAAGCACTGGAAAGACTACAGAAATATGTTGTCTTATAGCTGAGAAATTCTGTTGGAAGATAAGTCATGGAATGTTAATGCATATGGAGACCATCTGCCTCAAGCGCGTAATTTGCAGTGCAACTCCTTGGTCCTGTGTTTGCTTGAAGATTTAAAATATGAGCTGCTGATGGGAGTTGAAACGATATTCTCTGAAGTGCTGATCTCAGATGCAGAGCCGTGGAGTGACAGCAGTGAGGGTGATCAGTAACATCCAGGGACTGACCAGATGAGAATTCCAAGTCATTCAGGAATTATTGAAGCAGGAAAACCATGTTCTGCAAAATAGTTTCGCAGAGTTAGGTGTTTAAAACACAGATTACAAACCCTGTCATTTTCCCTTCAAGTGAGCAACCTCAGTTGTTGCATTTACTTTTCTGGACCTGTGAAACTGTGTATGAAGGGTGGTAGGGAGCTACAGCTTCAAGAAATTAGGATGTGTCTGCACTTACAGGCTGACCTAAACTTAGGGCATTGTCCAAGGGATTATTGAGAAAGATAATTTTAAACTCTCTTTTAGAAGAGGATCCTGACAAAAACACACTGCACAAAGCCCAAATGGGTTGATGATACGCAGTGGGTTGTAAAATTGACTGTTCTGCACAGGTTTGCTTGGGATTGTGGGCAGTAACTCACCCCTGTCAAGATGGAGCCTGTTCAAAAGCAAAGTTCAGTCTAAAACCTTAAAATTGACACCTGTGGAGGTTGCTTACCTTCATGCTTTACCAGCAACGTAAAGCTTTTCAGGGTTGTGATTTTTGGCTTACACTCATGTTTTCTTTCAATTTCTGCTCCAATATTCCCTTCAATTTGATGTCACTGGTTTTGGTCTGGATTTGACCGAAGCTGCTTCTGCCTGTAATGATGAAGAGATCAAAGCCAGGAAACCTAGTCAGAAGGGGTTTCTCGAAATCAAATCTAGGACTTGATAATGCTTTTAAAAATTGTAAGATGCAATTAAAGTTTTGTGACCTTCCAGGGACTCTTAGCTGTAGTGGCTGACCAGGTCCTTGTAAGTATATGGTGCGAGAAAGCACTCAGAACAGTATTTCATGCAGGAAGTTGAATTATAACCAGTCTGAGAAAGTATTTTCATTGAATCAAGCCTATAACACAGTCCAAGCTAAAAAACCAGATCACCAGTGAGATTAATTTGTCATTTATGTCATTATTTTCATAAATGAATCAAGATGGGAAAAATGGATGGGATTG